>JASEVX010000140.1:0-505000 GCA_031761405.1 Serripes groenlandicus | reverse complement strand
CTAGAAATAAAGCAGACTCATTTGTGTTGTATATAATGTTAGAAGAAAAGACGACCAGATCATCGTTGGAAAATCAGAGCGGCAATGGCACTGTAGTGGCGATCGTATAGAAAAATCCTTGAAAATTAGCAAGCAGTATCTCGGGTTAGGCCTTACGATTTTCAATAATAGTGCACTCTGGTGCAGGTAAATTTGAGAAAAGCTACATCTTTTGACAGTAGAATAATGTTAGTTTGCCATAATGTTGTCTTGGTGATTTTTAAGCTACGTTCTAAAAAATGGTCATGATACACTTTAGAAATGACTAAAATATCATAGAAAAACAGTATCCATTAGTTTCGTGTTTTTTTCAATGATGTCCGATATTGAACAAATCTGTTCAATATAGTTCCTTCACATTGAGGGTTTTCTCCCTAGAAAAGTTACACTGCTTTAACAAATTTGAGAGCAAAAACAAACAAACAAGCATGCTCATAAAGCACAATTTGTCTATTTGCCAAACTGTTCAGTTGATACTATGATAATGCTCGATCCTCTAACTAAATTAGACTACACTTTCAGCATTGATTGCTAATTGACTCTATAACGTACATAGAGAGAGAGAGAGAGAGATGCACTCGAACGTGTATAACTTGTGTACACACTGACATCGTGTCATTTAAACCTTTGTAAACAAAGTTAAATACGTACTTCAAAGTATATTGTTCAGGCTCTAAAACTATACAAGTTAAATCTGTACTCAGAAGTTATGGTCTTGATCCGATTGATCAGAAGCCAATTTATTCTCCAAATTAACCGATCAGAAGTCTTATTTACAGCATTGAGTTCATTTCTTAGCATGGATAACACTTTCAGAGTGTTATAGTTTCGGACCCGGATTTAATGATAGTGCTTTTTAGTGAACCTTTTACATACATTGTTATCGTACCAGGAAAACAATTACTAACTGGTCTACTGTATCGGTTGTTATCATTTTAATTAAAATACCAACACATGTTAAAGCGTAGGGCTCTCGTACCAAAGGTCCCGGGTTCGAGTCCCGTGATGAGCGGGTTCTCACTTTGGGATATTTCCACACAGACATCGAGCGTGATTAATATAAGCTGAAAGCTTTTTTCGCAATCGATGTAAAATAAATAAGTTTAAACTAACACATTTCAACACTTCCGCATGGAATGTGCAGTTGCAACTTGACGCAACTGCAGTGTCCTTCTTATTAAGTAGTGTGTTAAAGGGAGAACTTGCTTTTAAATCTACATAATAAGTTTACTTTCATTTAAAGATATTCAGGAAAATTGTGTCTAAATGATGCCCTGGCGACTGCTGCAGATTTGTTTTATATATGAATGGGTTAAGGAATTTATTGTTTTGCAGATAACAAATTGTTACCCAGTTAGATAAACCTGTTTCACTTGTTATCATTAGATTATATTCCAAACCAGATGTTTGATTAATTCTCACGCATTACAAATGTTAAATGTAAGAAATAAAAGAACATACTTAAGCTTAAACCTATCCAACTTGCGGTCTGCATTGTGACGCATCTGCAGCTAACAATTTTGGATACATCGTGACAAAAGAAAGGAAAGTGCTTAAAATGAGCATTTTGGCCACAATGTACTCAACTCTTTTCGTTTGCTTCATATGTGTTATATGTAGGTAAGGTTTAGTTCTCTATCAGTTTTGCACCAAGTGTTCCGCTGTATATTTGTTATATGTAGGTAAGGTTTAGATCGATATCAGTTTTGCACCAAGTATTCCGCTGCATAACGGCATAATTAATAACAGTTGCGGACTGAATAATCTATCATCAGAAAACGACGAATACGTCCGAAGTAAGAACGGTAATATCTGCTCTCCGTCAAAGTGAGCTGAAATCGAATTCTTATTTTAACATGAATGGTGTCTCCACCACTTTCAACAATAGTTATGGTACATAACGGCCTTTCTTGGTTGAATTACCAGCACTATCGGTATTATTTATTCTGACACCGATGAATCGAGTCTTATTGTTAACCACGTTACCACTGAGCGCCAAAGAAGAAAGCGAACACCCATTCCTACACGCAACACAAATGCCCCTGTGTTGGTTTTACTGGACAAAGCAATCTACAAAAGTTAAATGCATAATTATCAACAATGTTCATTTATACTACCTTATTATTGTCTTATTGATTAGTTGATTAAGTGGTTATTCAGTTAGTTTAAACATATTTATTGAGAAATAGTTGTACATTGGTATATATGTACATGTAATACATGTTATGTTCATAGGATTGGAAAACAAGCGTCAGTTATTCAGTTATATATCGGCAGCTAGTACACATAACGTGGGTATTTTTCAAAGATTGCTGGCACTAGTACTCCACACAATATTCTCTCTATGTAATTGGCTACCTTTCCATATATACTTGAGCCATACCGTGAGAAAACCAACATTATGAACTCTGCGTCATGTATCGACCCAGATCAGCATGCGCAGTCCGCAAAGGATAATCCGGGCCGACACATTCCGTCTGAGATAGAAGACGAAAGGGGCTAGTCTAAATGACTGTTGTCAGTCAGCTCAAAGTATGAATTGCCAGACCGGGGTTCTAACCCACGACCCCTAGATTGTTCCCGTTTATGATAAATAATACTGTCAATATAACCAAAACGGAAAGTTAATGTGATAACTTCAGTATAGAAGGATATTTACCAGTGGATATCTCATTTATTGATTTATTAGCTGTTATTTTATTTCTTCATTTATTGGAAAGGTATGCGGATATATAAGCGGCAATGAACAAAACATATTTTTTCCATCTGAACTGTATAGAACAATTGAAATAATTATATAGTATATATCTTTGGCAACACAAAGTAGAAATAGTAATATATAACCATTATTCTATACATGTTCACCATCCATATAATCATAGTTATATAAGAAATTGTTCATCTTCTATGTAGTATATGGTATAAACAAATAATTATATTCTTACTTAATATATATATGTATTGATGTATTTATATTATGTTTTTTATTAGTCCATGAGCTAGACAATATTTCGGTATCAGTCTCAGAGGGACAAAGCCTCATACTAATTTTCTGATTGTTTTTATGTCTATAGTTAATGAATTAATGTGATAGACCTTTGTATCGAGTAACTTTATGGTGGTTATCACCCTCAATCATGAATAGGTAATTAGGCAAGCGTAATTACAAGTTATTATAGACTGATAAATAAGGCAACCACACAATGAATGCTCCCTCGTTCCGGAGACATGACTGTGATTATATGTTCATCATGAGGCTTTGTCCCTCTGACTGACACCCATTTATGAAAAAAATGGCCTTCACTATATGACGATGTACATGTATGTTATATAAGTTAATAAATTATATGTTATTCTATTCTATAATTCGTGTTATTCGTACAATGACATTGTAGTTTAGAAATATTCCAATCTTGTACCAAGCAAATTATTTTTCCGTTTATGATAAATCAGACAATTATTTTCTTGGAATCAGAAAATGGTGCCATTCACTTACGACAGAATTTCCCTGGACGTCAATTTGTCCAGACCTGACAATAACTCAAGTTTAAACAACCAGATGTCAAGGGTGTGCTTAATGGAGCATTGGTTGCAAATTAACCTTTGCTTTTGAAAACAACATTGATTTGATTGTCTTCATTTCAAGTGTTTTAAACACTGAAGTCACGCTATATGACAATTTTAATATAGCGTGGTTCGATCCCCGATCGGATCGTACCACACACACTTGTACTTGGTAGCATTTTGATGTGACTGATTTCCGGATATTTATAGAGCACGGCAGTACTGGAACCCAGGATAGGTTTGATATAGCTGAAATATTGAAAGCAGCATTAAACACAATTCCGCTATATGTCATGATCATCTCCACAATGGTATAATTTGACCCCTTTGACCTTATCCTGACCTTTAACCCTTTCCCTTATATAGACACTCTCTGAAGCCTCTGAACCGACGTCTTTATGAAAATATTGTGGCAAAATGAGCCATTTATCCATTTGTCACACTGTTTTGAACTTTTTTCAGTCATTATACCTTCATCTATAGAGTTTTTCATCTGTTTACTTGCGTTCTTTTAAAGTTGTCTGCTGGAGGTCGGTTGTATGAGGGAAAGGATCAAGCAACTATTATGAATTCGTTTGACGTACATTACTTTATACAATGCTTTATTTAACATCACGTTACCGTCTCGGTTGTGAAGTGAATAGAGCCTAAGGAATGGGTGCTCAATCCCCGATCGGGTCATACCACATACTGGATAGCTTTTTTTTTTTAGCTTTATTGCATCAGCGAAAGGTGAATACACAGGTATGCAGGCACATGCGCATACGCATAGTCTTCACTATCAGCCTATAACTACGTTATATAACCTAAATATATATAACAACACAAGGCTGGGCGTTTGGTCCCAGTAGTAAAACTCCAACTTTACTTCAGATGGTTTCGGATCGTAGAGTCAATAAGGCCCTAATTCGCCCGTTGCGAATCATAAATTTACATAAAGGTCAGAATCCGGTTAATTTTGCCGAGTTTCTACTCATATTTAGCTCGCATGACAGTGTATGTAAGATTGACTCGGTGGTGTATTGGTAGAGCATCTACCACGGTAGCGGAAGGTCGCGGTTTCGATACCATAGACTGGATCATACCAAATACCTTAATAAAATCTGTAGTAATGGCTCTCCACCCCCCCCCCCCCCTTTCTCCCCTTCATTGGCACTCATGGTGGGTGAGCTAGCATCAACATGACTCGCTTGTGTCAGGTTAAAATGCTTACATATAGGAAACGTCGTGATATAACGGAAAACATATTAAAAGCGGCCTTAACAACATACATACCAAAAAAGCAAAGTGATGTGTATACGTCGTTCGAAACCATTTTGCATAATAGTAAGATGGGTTTTTTCCAGCGATTGGGAAACAGGCTTTTATTTTACATTAATCACGGTCGATGTATGTTTCCTGGTCATACTAAATTCGTTATATATGATAGTAATGGAATTATCTCCTTTGTGCTCAGGGATGTGGTGCTACCATTACGACTGACTCGCTGGTGTCAGGATAAATAGACTAGTAGTACTAATATGAAACGCCCGTGATATAACCGAGAAATTGTTAAGGTTTCGTAATTCAATGCGATCTGTGGCGATTGATTGTTTGGTGTTTTACGCCGCTTTTTGATATTGTTTTCAGTTATATCATTGCGTTTCCAAGTTACCAGTACTGCTAGTCCATTTATCCGCGTACCAGCCAGTCTATCGTTATGCTAACCCCACAATCCTGAGTGTCAAGGAGGGTCTAATCTCATCAAATTTCATACAGAATTATAACCAATGACCTCAAGGCCATTATTCACTTTGGTGGAATTAGTCCCCTTTGTAAACAAAAGCATTTGCATCTGCATGATTTCCTCTTGATTTCCAAGCGATGACATCAGAGTCCCGCTGGCGAACATTACGCGACACTTATGTCAAAGGAAAATAGAGCTGACCAGCAAAAACGTAGTCTCTGAGCGAAGCAACAATCCGGTGGCATATTCACCCCCATCTTAACAGTTTTACCCGCATGCACAAGCACAAGCATTCCCTCAACAAATAGTGCCAGCATCTAGCGATACATTTACGTCAACTACGGGCATGGTGAATGTTTCTTCTGCCAGGGATACTACTATAATCTATCCGTTAGGACTTGATACATGACCATGCACTCATTGGACAAGTTGTATTGACATTGTGTTGCACCTTAACACTATAACTTGTACATATATATGTCCTCAAATTGCATTCTTTCACAAATGATTGCCGTTTAATGCTTTATACATAACTTTGCTTCACTAATATTGTTTTTTCAGTGTGTTGTATGTATGCACAGGTCAGTTGCTTCTGTATTATTTTCAGTTTCATTACTCAAAGTTAAAAACTTCATGCTAGTAAAATACGAAATGTTTGACGGATGAATTGAATACCTACCAGGCGCGGACGCGTACACGGACATGGAATCACGGAGCTATGGAATACCCGCCTAGTGTCCAAAAACGTTATAACCTAAATCAAGCAATCAATCAATCGTGTTTTTCAAAGTTTGCATTAAGCACTTTTGGCAATCCGAATCCCGTTTAAGCATTACTTACAGTCAAAGACAAATCTGTTGGGAATTACTTTCATGTTAGAGCTTTTATTGTAAATGGCATTGTGCTTCGACTTTTAAAAAGGTTATTGATTAGTTTAAGAGAAAAATATTTAAATTGCTTTAAAACAACCTTTTGGGTTTTTACTAAAACGTCCCTAGGAAGTTGACCTTGAAATTGATTGATAAGCGTTGCAAAATTGGATCATATTTTTGTTTTATTTGTGAAAACTAGTTTAAAGCATAACATTTCACGAAATAACCATAGAGAATATGTACTTTTCATAATATATTTTACCTCCTCGACGATGTAGTGGTATAGCGATGCCCTAGGGTACAGGATGCCATGATTGTTATCCCCCACTGGGTTATGCTAAATACTATAAAAGTTGTTGCAATTTCATAATTCGTATGCATTTATAAACATTTTGGTAGCTTTATAAGCTGTCTGGCCTATTTTCATGAAACTTCTTATAAATGCTCCTTTGCATGATTCTCTATAAATCTTTCACATAATTTGATTCCGTGTAGAACTTCGGTCCGCTGTGGCATTACAAAGAAGTGAAAATACCAAAACTTTGAGTATCATCTTGTCCAAAAGTACCGGCTGGTTTTATCAAATGAGTTTTGGCACAAATGTTCCTTTGGTGACATTCTACCGAGTTTGTTAACATTATTCCGATCCGCTAAAAAACAATAATTCAACCCAAAATGATAACCTGAAATAGTGTATTGTCCCTTTCCACTGTGTCTTACTCTCTGCTTCATCGTCGATATTAACTATTTTAAACCATGGCGCATTTGTTTTGCTGAATTTGGGCCTTTCATTTAGCAGTTAGATTGTCTTGACAACATGTCCTTATTTTTGGTAGAAATACGGTGTATCTACAGCACCACTGCGAGCTCAAAGGTCAAGGACATTTAGCGAAACACAATTGTTTTTAGGTAAAGAAAGAACCTATCTGACATTGCAGATTGAACTATCGCAAGATGATTAGTTAAGCAGGTTTGTTATCATGATATATATAAGCCCGTCAATGAAATATATACGCCCGTCCATGAAATATTTGAGCCCGTCCATGAACTATATGAGTCCGTCCATGAAATATATGAGCCCGTCCAAGAAACATATGAGCCCGTCCATGAAATAAATACGCCCGTCCATGGAAAAAGCTACCAGTTATTTTTGCAGCCTGATCAAGATCACATATTCAATGTTCACATATTACTAACATAAGCCTGTTGGAAACTACTGTCGACTTGTATACGTACTTATAACGCTGAGATAACGGGTATTGTAATCTGAACCTGCACTGTATAGAAATGTCAATGTGTATCTTTATCACTAGTATTGGCTCAAAACACCTTTTGCAGGTTAATTTGACTGGAATTATCATTGTTTTTAAACGTTTTTGTGCCTAGATAACCAATGCAAAATGACATTTCTGAATAGTGCAGGATCTGACAAGCCTGTGTAAGTGGTCCGTTTTATCAGAATCTACACAAGATTACAGAACCTTCTAACAAGCGTATGTAAGTGATATTTGAAAAAATTAGATATTGACAAGTTTCTTTGGATTCACATACTGATTTGGATCTGCACTGTTCACAATAGTTCCCTCGTAACCTCTGCCCGTTGACAGGCTCTAATATTCTGAGATATTCTTTAGCTGCATGGAACTGTGATCTGTGCTTTTGGCGGTAGAACTGGAGATTAGAAATAGTTAAATAACAGCTTATAAGGTACAACACAAAACAATTTCGAAATTCGTCATCTCAATAAATGTGTTTTTGTTTAATTTCACCATTTTTCTACATCGAAATCAAATTTAACTTGATTCCAAATTCGAATTTCGAACCAGCAATTGATTAAAGACAAAATTATATTTGAACTTCCACACTTCGGTTGAAACGATCTACACAAGCCATGGTACGGGTTGAATATGTTGCCAGTACTTACAAGTGTTGTAAACGTGATAAAGACTCTTGCAAAACATGATATTTGAACATGGATTTCTCACGATGTTTGGTATTAAAACTGAATTAATAATGCTAAATGCATTTAGAGTGGTTACAAAAAGGATTGTTCTATCAAAGCATGATATTCCATCAAGAGATATACATATAGGACTCTGCGTATCAATCCAGATCAGCCTGCGCAGTCTAATCGAGCCCACACATTCCGTCTCAGTGTAATAGAGGTATAAAGCAATGCTTCCTGAAACAGAAATCCACGGGATGCCCAAAGTGTCTGTCAGGGTTTGGCCTGCACGGTATGCTTAGGCTAATCCGGGTCGATACTATAAGCAGAGTCCACAATGTGGATTTTCTCGTGAAACAGCTTATATTTATTAATCATAATATGTTTGGGTAGATTACATGTCCAAATAGTAGCTAAATTATGAATGATCTATCAAGCTACTTCTTAAATAGAACCAAGTTAGTAATGGTATCCTTAGTGTTAGCCTTTAGTCACCATTGGAATACTTTATATAGTATTAACAAGTGCAACCCAAAAAGCGTGCAATAGTGGTTTTTAGCCATTTCCTCGTTCAACAAACCTGCAGCAGAAAAACTTTGAAAACTTAAAATCATGAATATTTAAACTCTCGGTCATTGAAAGGGTAATTATGGAATAAAGTTTAAAACATCATGGCAAAAGTAGAAATTAGTTACCATGAGTAATTTCTCCTTATACTACAATGTGTTCGAGAGTCGTCTGCTGCAGAGGCGTGAGAACGCGACTGTTTATGGGAATAGGGTTCATACATGGGACTTATGGTTGTACGCTCACATTTTCAAAACATTGAAAACTATTTCAATTATTAATTAAGGTCAGAACTAAGATAACAATACCAATACGATTCAATTAGTAGTCCATTGAACTCTCGATAACTCGAAGTCGAAAGAGATCCATCCATTTATACGTAGTTATCGATGTGTTCCAGTGATCACTCGAGTTATGCAATATTAATATTTGCGTATCCTCGAGCATCCATAATTCGTGAGTGTAAGGCTTCAAAGACAAAACATGCAGAAGGCTTAGTGAATGATACGATATTTCATGGTTTACCTGAAAGATTTATTTATTTCCTCCAGGTTTCGAGCAAAAAATCCTTTGAAAACTAATAATTCACAACAAAAAAAATCTTGAATGCACATGTGTTCAACTAGTCCGAAGCCGAAATTATTATCCTATTTTCGTGACGTCATTATTTTGGAACTTTGCAGTTTTAAAAAAGGCAACATACAAAAAAAAAAAAAATTCAAATTACTCAACTTTGAGTTTTCGTTAAGCTTATTTTCCTTTCTTATTTTGTATCCCACTGTGTCAACCTGAATGGTCTGCATGGATATTTGGTACCCTGTAAGCATCATATAGTTATATCATCACAAAGATCAATACAGATTTCAAAATTGCCTTATTTCTAATGGGGTATTAGTTAAAATTGTCTAGTCGTTTTACATCTCTATGCATAAGCACTTTAGGAATGTGAAATGCAATGAAAAATTGCATTGACCTAACTAGGTCAAACAAATCACATGACCCTGGCCGCCATTTTGTAAACAACAAAAAACTCTTTTTACGGTAAATTTTCATGTCCGATTTTTCCTCTTTTGGGGGGTTTAAATTGTTCTTTAATTTTGGTATATAAAAAATAAGGGTATTTTGGCTATTGCTCCCATGACTACAAGTAACAAAACTGTTTATGATGCATTTTATTGTTGAAATATGTCAGCACGTACTTTGGCCGTTGGGAAATAATTTTCCATTTCCAAATCGGCTGCAAGGACAAAGTCACGTAATAACAAAGCCAGAGAATAGTGACGTCACGAAAAAGGGATGCTCACGAAAATGGGATGTCCAACGATATGTTCAGCTTTATAATTTATTTACAATTAAATGTTTATAATGAACATCACGCAAGTGATACTTATTTTAATAGAAAAAGCAGCAGTTTCTATTGCTGGGATTAGCATTCAGCACTGTTAATGCACTTTTTTCAAAGGACCTTCTCTTCAAGAATTAGTTCGAGTTAACCGATGAATTCGAATTATCACACGTTCGAGTTATCGCAATTCCACTAAACACTATTTCAATAATCATTCAGTCATATGACTGCATCCAGTTCACTCATCCCTGTTTTTCCACATATACCGCTATCCCATAGCTTGAAGACGAAAGACACGTGTCGCATATACTTTACCAAGTATCAGAAATACTGTTGGCCGAACTGGGATTCGAACTAGCAACCTCTGGATTAGAAGTACGTGTCACAACAGACAGAGCTACCGCGGATAGGGGCCAGTATATGTGTACGGCTGCTTTGGTTTGTAGAGCTCGATTCACATGCTTAAGAAATATCTTCACAACAAACGAACATATTTTCAATTTTGAATCGTCATGTTTTGCCAGAGCAAATTGGATGTGTAATTACTATAGGGGCTTTGAGCGTGCAATTATTATTGACTAACACACAAAGGACACTCTCTTCGTGCTAAATACGTTCTAGGCGATAGCTTAACAAAAGCTGTAATCTGATTAGTTAATATAATCCGGCTAGGACAAGCCATAATGCTCTGTGTTTTACGACGATCTAAATACGTGCAGACTCCGAATGACTGGCTAGTGTCAGGATAAATGACCCGGTAGTTTGTTTGTATACTGTTATAAGCCGCTTTAAATACTTTAAGTATCACGCCGTTCCATACAATTTCCACAGTGGGTCGTTAACCAACAATGGTGTGTCATCATCATGACTTCATCATTCATTCATTCATATGTATTGGCAATCAGCATTATTTTTGCCTTTGGCGATTTACAAAATAATTATATGGCACAGACAGACGTAATACATTAATACATAAAATGACATACAAATACAAACAATTCAATGTTAATATACATTAAGAAACAGCAATATCATCATGTGTATTCTCAAGTTGTCATCAGTTATAACTTTTAAATAATTTTCTAATTCAAAACTTTCCTTAAATTCACAAAAATAATCTATTTTATGTAACGAATTTATGTTAGTATTCCATTCTTGTAAAAAACTGATCTCATAGTGTCTGTTTCATATTGTGAAAAGTGTTTGAAATGGCATTAAAGTTATGTCTTAATTGACTATATCCTAGGTGATCTATGATAGTCTTAATCCGTGATGTCCAACAATTACTTCTGACGTTGTCGCATAGATCTTTATACATAAAATGAATAATAGAATCAGTTTCTGACATTATCTTACACCAACATTTAAGTGACCTTTCTCGACATAAAACAGATAGGGGAAAACGACCAAGCTCTCCTAGGACTGCATTGTTTGGTGTCTGTTTTTTGACGCCAAGAATATATTTACAAAATCTTAGATGCAATTTATCAATACTTTTGAAGTTATAAATGCCCCAAACTTCACTACCATATAACATAATTGGTAAGACCATAGTATCAAATAATGTCAACTTTGTTTTAACGTCTAAACTAATTAAACAGACTGTGATATGCTTTTAGAGGTTGGTCATTCAGTGCTTTAACAGCAGACTACATATTGCCAGTATATGAGCATTTCATACCTAGATATGTAAAAGATTCTACCACGTCAATTTCTTCATTATTTATATAAAAATGGCAGTTATTATTTGACTTGCGCTTTTCAAAAACACAAATTTTTATTTAACTTACATTGACCTTCAGGCCCCATTTTTCAGAATATTGATATATACTATTAATTTGCGACTGTAGGCTCATGGGGTCAGTTGTGAATAAGACTATGTCATCAGGGAATAATATAAGGTACATAGATAAAAGTTCATCATCTTTTTCAGTCAGAGATTCGAAATCTAAATTTTCGGCAATATAATTTATGAATAAAATAAACATCAACGGTGAAAAGGGTTCTCCCTGCTTTAAGCCAATGGTTACATTGAAAAATTCAGAAAAAAACTCATAGAACTTGTTAGTTTGACACATGATTTTACATCTCTGTATATACATTTGATAATATTAGTCATGTTACAGCTAATGCCAGCCTTCAATAACTTTACCCATAAAGCATCTCTATTAACTGTATCGAATGCTCTTTGGTAATCAATAAAAACACACCATAACTTTGATTTCTTTGATAAAACCATTTGAATTGTAGCATGCAAGAGAAATATGGCATCAGCCGTGGAACGGCCATCTCGAAAACCGAATTGTGAATCATTAAAGACATGTTCATCTACACACCAACTGTTAATATGATTTCTTAAAATGAGTGAAAATATTTTACCGATAACATTAACAAGTGTAATTCCCCTGTAGTTCGCTGGAATTACTCTGTCACCTTTCTTGAAGATAAGCACAATGACACCTTTTGCCCATGCGTCAGTAATGTTGTTTTTCATAGCATGAAACGTACAGTTACCTTCTTCGTGTCTACCATTTAAAATGTATAAGCTACAGAGTGTTAACAATCTAGAACCAAATGAATTGATTATGTTATCATTATTATGCCGCACGGGTAGTGCAGATAATGACTGGTTATCAATCGATAAATCGACCCTAATTCAAATTAGGAACAAAATCAGACTCTCCACCCGTGCGTGCATTCAAATCCCCAACTAAATACATATTTCCAAAATCACTGTAATTTCGAATATCTGTATTAAGATGTTCAAAAAAATCAAAGTCATACAAAAAGGGAATTAATATTTTTATACAACCGCGAATCTTCAGGCGGAATATAGCATAGGCAGAAGAAAGCATCGTTATTGTTATGGATAGAGCCTTTTTTTAATTTTAAACCAAATTATACCTTTCGTATCTAATTCAAAATATTTTTTTAGATACGTTTTATAATACACAATCACACCTCCACTGTCTCGTTTTTCTTTACGGTCAAATTTCGGACGTGGACAATTCAAGCTTTCATAACCATCAATGCTTACATTTAAGATTTTAGAACTCCATGATTCTGTAAACAGGAGAATGTCAAAATCACTCACAAAATTCAAGAAGTCGCAGTCATTCAATTTTGAGTTAATACCCTGGACATTCCAGAGCAAAAAAGTAAGGTGTTTCTCATTACTGGCCTAACTGAAGTCGGATGTAGATGCAGTTTCAGCAGTATATAACTTGCCGTTTATATAGTTTGTCAAAAGATAAATTTGCAGTTTGTCCGCTGTTTCTAGTCCTGATCATAACAGGAATAAGTTGTTTGCGTCGATCTTGGACTTCTTTAGGTAATTGATTGCTCATACGAACGATCTGGAAGCGGTTCGGCCTCATGTTTAGAACTATGCATTTCAAATGACTTTTGTTTAATAAGTTGTTTATCTGGAAAATGATTGAATTTCACAACGATTGGTCTAGGCTTTTCACGATCATAATTGTAACCTAGTCGATGAGCGCGCTCGATTTTTAAATTCACAGGGGCATCAGGCACTTTCTGGACATTTTGGCAGTAATCTAAAGCTATACCCTCACAGTTTTCTGCGCGTCTCTCGGTTGGGTTGTTGCTTTCACTAAAACCGAAGAAAATGAGGTTGTCTCTCATTGATCTTGCTTTAAGGTCGATAATATCCTCAGGTACTGATTTTAGATCATGAGCCAATTTTGAAAAACGATGACGTTTTGCATTGGGATCTTTTTGAAAATCTAACTATCAAACGGTTTTCAAAGAAGTCATTTCATTCTCATTAAACATGATAAATGGGATATTGCATGATAAATGAGACTTATCATTACAATTTCCACAGAGGGTCTTTAACAAACAATGGTGTGTCATCATGACGTCATTAAACGGTTTTCAAAGAAGTAATTTCATTCTCATTAAAAAATCCCTTTGTGCTAAAGGTTTGAGCGTCCGAAAGAGATCTTCTTAAAGGAAAGGAAAGGGAAATTAACAATAAAAAGTCCTTGTCCCCTGTTGAGTGCTCTTTCATTTGCTTTGAGAAGATCACATTTGGAAGGGTTCGCTCCCCAGTCGAGTCATACCGAATACTTTAAACATAATAATGGAGTAATGGCTTTACACACTTTTTAAAACTCATCAAGTTTGCGGAGATAGCATTACGACTGATGCATCGGTGACGGGATAAATAGTACAATAGTACTGGTAATTTGCCAATAAAGCTCCACGGTATAATACTGATGAAAGTGACATAAATCACAATTGAGACCATCAAACAAGCTCAGTTTATAGTATGATTGCGTTGTCATTACAAGGCTGGAACAAACAGCCTTACAATTGCAGTAAATTTGACGTGCTCTCTACCTAAGTCAACTATAGAGCATTTGCGATCAATCTGAGTTTAAGCAGTATGTCATAAGCAAACACGTTGAATTAGGATATGACTGATATGAAAGCGGATTGTCCTGTGCGCCTTAAATGAAGACGGTCCTGCATTCTGAATATCTGTGGTCTCACCAGCTTATCCTAAGCATACGCAATTAATGTATCAGTACAATGTGATCGAAATAAAGACATAACTCAAGAACTTCTCTGTAACACATTGGCTATTAATCCTTTCCGACATATAGCAGCAGCAAGCAACATAAGTATTAGCTGTAAACACATCTATAGCAGGCAACTATTGAAAGCTTGTAACAATTCCTTTTGTCATATTGTCGAATAATACATATTCTTGTTTTCCCTCAAGCCAGATGAATACTGAAATTGTTTAACCCTTTCCCTTTAATGTAGACTTAATTTAACGCATAATTATGCTCCAGACTACATTTTATAACATTGTGACAAATGAAGTAATTGCTCAGAATGAGCAAGTTCACAATTAGCCGATATGTTTTCAACTCAATACTTTCCTTTACATATGTGTTTTACGTTGGTGTCTTGCAAGTCGTTTACTACAGTTGTGTTTGAAAGTGAGAAGGGCTTAGAGAGTTAAAAATCCAAGCTTTATATCTATTTACCTATACCATTAATTTGGTTCAGTTTCTTCGCGTTGGAAATTTCCGTAAACTGTAAAATTGAATTTCCATTCTGAAAATCATGGTGTAAAGAAGAACAGTATTGTTTGTTTAAGAACGTTCCCCATGTCCCTCTAATATTAGCAATATATCAATCGTCATGATTTTTTAATCTTCCCCTTATTGCACGCCGAGCACCGGTAGCTTAGTCGGTAGCGACGCAGGCTGTCAATCTTAGAGTTGTGATTTCGAATCCAAGCTCGGCTAACATTTTGTCTGACGTTTCTCAAATGTTTTGTAACAAGCGTCATTCGTCTCTCCACCTTAAATTTTGGTATATGTGGAAAAGCAGCCAGTTGCATGGAACGTATGTTGTTTTGAGTGCTAGTTTGAGATAACCAGAAAACGAGTAGGTGAACTGGCCGCCTTGATTTGAATGAACAATTATTGAAAACAGCGTTAGACCTCAGTTAGACCTCAATTAATTAAACTTTTTATCGCACAATAGTTCGCATATGAGCCGTCCCGCGAGAAAACCAGCATTGTGAACTCAGCGTAAATTATCGATCCGGATCAGCCTAAGCATGCCGTGCAGGCTTACCCGGATAGACAATTTTCGCTTCCTGTGGAATTTTTGTTTCAGGAATCATTACTCTATACCTCTATCCCCCTGAAACGGAATGTGTAGGCCCGTATCAGTCTGCGCGGACTGTACATGCTGATCTGGGTCGATACATTACGCAGATGCCATAATGTTGGTTTTCTCGCGGTTCGGCTCATACATTAGATTGTTTCAAGGAAAGCGTATATTATGATAACAGAAACATAATACAGAAGGAAATTACAAATCCGTGGAATCGTTTTACTAATTTCCACGATAATGTGTTGAAACATCAAATACTTTCTAAATCGGACAAGACATCTGATACGTAGTTTATTGCTATCAAGTACCCTCTAGACATCTGATACGTAGTTTATCGCTATCTGCTACCCTCTAGACATCTGGAATGGCACTCAGTCAACACGAATAGGATAAAATTTAGTTTGTTGTCTTATTTGTTTTCCTACAAAGTAGAGATTTTCTGACAATTATAAATACTTTATGCCGGGATCAAGCCATGTAAAACTGGGCGTAGACTTTCTTGACTAAAATCAATGTCTTAAATGTTAAAGGGGCAGACTCACTATGTGGATGTCATAATTGTTGGAACAGTCACTTACCTTATCTAGGTTTCAACCAATTTCATTTGTATCAGACCAAACTATTTCTCTGTGTGTATATTGAATATGACGACACTGCATAAAATGTCATCTCTTTTCTATACATTATAAATATACACTATATATTTAAACAGTTGCCCGTTTTTCTGGTCGATAAATTTTACTATAAAACTAAAACTAATTTCGTTTGCTATTAAAATAGATACTCTACACTCGGAACACTCGGCCAACACCCTTCTCAATCGTTTATTAATATAGGTTAGCTCCAATATTAATACCTAACGATTTTGAAGGCAACAATTGTATTAGCTGACGCAAAGGTCAATTGGGAGGAACTAAAATAGACCGTCATTAGATCAATACAGGCGTCTTCTACTGTTGCAAAGTTTGGTCTGGTTTAAATGAGAATGACTCTAAACTAGCCTGTTTTTGTGAATTCTTCTGTGTTGTTTAAATCAGTAAATTCGCACCACGTAAGAAAAACACAGTTTACGCCTGGAGTAACCTATCGCTACGATTACAATGTACGGTTAGACTTGCACAACTAATAGCGGCGCCCTTTGACAAACTCATAAAGGAGTTTACTTCATTATTTATGAGCCGTTACACGAGAAAACCAAAAGTATGGACTATGCGTAAAAGTATCGACTCAGATCAGTCTGCGAAGTCCTTCTCAGAGGGATAGAGATATAGAGTAATGATTCCTGAAACAGAAAATCAACAGGAGGGGAAAAGTGTTTGTCCGTGTTATCCTGCGCGGCATGCTTAGGCTGATCCGGGTCGATACTTTACGCAGAGTCAACACTGTTGGTTTTCTCGTGGAACGGCTTTTATGTATTGATTCCAAACATCAAGTTGTTGTTTCTATTTGTTTTCATGCCACACCTACTTATTCACTATAGAACGCCGGGCAATATACTTATTAAATGTAAGCACAAACGTTTGCATTGGATGTAAGGTTGTTATTGCGCGGGTGCGTCTATTGGTTGTGAAAAAGATATCACTGGTGCAATGGGCTTGCGCATGCGCCGTGTTAATCGTCTTGATCGCGCATGTGCCGTATTTTACCGTCAGCTCTCGGATATTTCTGTAGCAGTTCGTCACAAGACTGGTTCTCTTTCTCGTTTGCAAAAGATTAAGATTAGTGAACCAGTCTATTTATATACGAGTAGTTTTTTTATGATTAAAATGTAAATTAAAACCATAGTCTTTTAATAACACCCACCGCTGCCACCATTTGTAACGTGTACAGGTGGTTTAGCCATCGCGGTTCACCCATCCTGGCACTAACCGCGATGAACGTTGATTAACGTTGCTTAACTTTACACAAGGGTCAACCACTCTACCAGTGCTTTTGTAGGGCTTTATGGATAGCTCTTTAAATCGTCCATAACTAAATATTGTTGCTGAAAGAATGGTGTTTGAACAAATAATGCTGATAATCTCTACAGATCGACAGCTTCGCCTGTAAATCTCTTTAACATCAAACACTTTCATAATCTGACATGAAATCTTAAACATAGTTTATCGTTGTTTGATTAGCCGTGACACATGGAACACTCTTAAATAAAAATAAAAACGTGCGATTAAAACATATGATATGTGTAAAATAATGTTGATAACAAAGCTTTTGAACACTATACTTACTTTACTATAGCTGGGCTCGTATTCATAAATGAATTATGATTAATAACTTGCCGAATATGTGTCCAAGTATATTAACGTTTATGATTGGCTGTAATGGTTAAGCCAATCAGAGGTTGTGTTATTTTATGGATTTAGTATAGGAAATAGAATGGTACACAGTATTTGGCTAGATGTGTGAATACGTGCTCTGGTCTGGAAACAAATTAAACACAGGTACAACAAATTGCCACATACAGCAAATTTGCAGCAATCAACTTTAAAAAAAAAAACTGGACATGTACATGAAAAATATCCACAAATGAAAGTATCATACTTGAAAAGAGTTGAAAACATTGTGGCAAAAGGAGAAATAGCCCACCGTGAGCCATTTCTCCATTTGTCACAACGTTTTTAAACTTCGTCAGATGCAATAAAATACGTCTGCATACGGGAATATGTTTATGAACAATCTTTCTGATACAAACGACGATCGGCGACTTTGCTGCGGACCATTGTACGGCGATTTGCTGCAGACGAATTTTAAAAATATTGTTTGAACTAGCGATATTTTCGACCTGGATCAGCCTTAGCATGCCGCGCAGGGTAACCTAGACTGACAATTTTCGCCTCCTGTGGATTTTCTGCTTCAGGAATCATTACTCTATACCTCTAGGACGGAATGTGTCGGCCCAGATTAGCCTGCGCGGATAGCACAGGCTGATCTGCGTCGATACATTATTCAGAGTAAATAATGTTGGTTCTCTCTTGGAACGGCTGATATCGTTACAGTTTCACTTGTCTATGATATGCCGTGTCGTAGATTATCCGTTTTTATTGTTGAGATATCTTTACTTAAGCCTGCTATGATATGCCGTGTCGTAGATTATCCGTTTTATGAGATATCTTTACTTAAGCCTGCTATGATATGCCGTGTCGTAGATTATCCGTTTTTATTGTTGAGATATCTTTACTTAAGCCTGCTGTGATATGCCGTGTCGTAGATTATCCGTTTTATGAGATATCTTTACTTAAGCCTGCTATGATATGCCGTGTCGTAGATATTCCGTTTTTATTGTTGAGATATCTTTACTTAAGCCTGCTACTATATGCCGTGTCGTAGATTATCCGTTTTTATTGTTGAGATATCTTTACTTAAGCCTGCTATGATATGCCGTGTCGTAGATTATTCGTTTCATGAGATATCTTTACTTAAGCCTGCTATGATATGCCGTGTCGTAGATTATCCGTTTTTATTGTTGAGATATCTTTACTTAAGCCTGCTGTGATATGCCGTGTCGTAGATTTTCCGTTTTATGAGATATCTTTACTTAAGCCTGCTATGATATGCCGTGGCGTAGATTATCCGTTTTTATTGTTGAGATATCTTTACTTAAGCCTGCTACGATATGCCGTGTCGTAGATTATCCGTTTTTATTGTTGAGATATCTTTACTTAAGCCTGCTATGATATGCCGTGTCGTAGATTATCCGTTTGTATTGTTGAGATATCTTTACTTAAGCCTGCTGTGATATGCCGTGTCGTAGATTATCCGTTTTATGAGATATCTTTACTTAAGCCTGCTATGATATGCCGTGTCGTAGATTATCCGTTTTTATTGTTGAGATATCTTTACTTAAGCCTGCTACGATATGCCGTGTCGTAGATTATCCGTTTTATGAGATATCTTTACTTAAGCCTGCTACGATATGCCGTGTCGTGGATTATCCGTTTTATGAGATATCTTTACTTAAGCCTGCTACGATATGCCGTGTCGTAGATTATCCGTTTTATGAGATATCTTTACTTAAGCCTGCTACGATATGCCGTGTCGTGGATTATCCGTTTTATGAGATATCTTTACTTAAGCCTGCTATGATATGCCGTGTCGTAGATTAGCCGTTTTTATTGTTGAGATATCTTTATTTAAGCCTGCTACGATATGCCGTGTCGTAGATTATCCGTTTTTATTGTTGAGAATTTTTTTACTTAAGCCTGCAATGAACTGAACTATTTTAACCGAACAATAAGATACATTTATCTATCTACCTTTGAAATACTTTGAAACTGCTTATTTATACGAAATTCATCTTTTCCCGCAATGTCTTTAATTAAGTTGTTTATAACTTAGATAGCAAATATAGCAAATATAGTCTGTATAGTTATTTGGGGGGGGGGGGGGGGGGGGGGGGGGGGTGGGGGGGGGTACATTACAGTGACATATGTGAACATATTATAACGATTTAAGTGTTTAAGATAAATGAATTTTATTGTAGTATTTTACGAGATATTCTCACATCTGTTTTGAATTTAGCAATTAGATTGCACCTTCGTGTCAAACATTTTCACATTTGTTTTTTGTAAACATAATGGATTTTTCCTACAGATTGCTTCAAGCACTGAAACCAAATATCTTGCTTACAGATAAACGTGACTCTATCTGATATCTGAAGTCTTCCGTATTGCATCGTTAATGATAAGGAGCTAATTCTGGATTACAATAATAATTTGGTAAGGCCATGTGAAAACATTCTTACATGTATGAGCTTTTGCAAATGGCGAAAAATCTACCGAAATTTATCCGTTCTCCTTTTATCGATTCGATACCGTTAAAAGTGCTGGAAGGCAACGATAACTATATGGTGTAAAACACAGTGTAAATTATAGTGTAAAACACAGTGTAAATTATAGTGTACGACACAGTGTAAATTATAGTGTAAAACACAGTGTAAATTATAGTGTAAAACACAGTGTAAATTATAGTGTAAAACACGGTGTAAATTATAGTGTATAACACAGTGTAAATTATAGTGTAAAACATAGTGTAAAACATATGTGTAAAACACAGTGTAAATTATAGTGTAAAACATAGTGTAAAACATATGTGTAAAACATAGTGTAAATTATAGTGTAAACTTGCTCATTTGAGCTTTTCCGTGCGTATAGATCAAAGTTTGTATTTAAAACAACCCTGTCCATTTGCTCTGTTTGTATCAGAGTCTTTACAACTAATCGACATCTTTAAACCACCCTGTCTATTTGATCTGTTTTTTATCAGAGTCTTCACAACTAATCGACATCTTTAAACCACCCTGTCCATTGCTCTGTTTTTATTAGAGTCTTCACAACTAATAAACCACCCTGTCCATTTGCTCTGTTTTTATCAGAGTCTTTACAACTAATCGACATCTTTAAACCACCCTGTCTATTTGCTCTGTTTTTATCATAGTCTTCACAACTAATCGGAATCTTAAAACCACCCTGTCCATTTGCCCTGTTTTTATCAGAGTCTTCAAAGCTAATCGGAATCTTTAAACAAAACTGTGTCAGAAGTATGTGAGCAATTTCTCCATGTGCCACAATGTTTTCAAAGTTGTATTATGGAGAGGTGTCAACATATGTGAAAGAAAAAAACCAGATATAGATTAGACACGTTAAGACGGCAGGGCTGTCACTCCTTGAGTCGAGAGTATGAACCCCAACTCAATTGTGCATTTGCCACAATGTTTTCAAAAGTTATCTTCTGGAGAGTCGTCAAAATGAGTCTATATGTGGGAAAAGGTTAAGTAGTATATAAAACAAACAGATATAGATCAGACTGCGTGGATACTTGGATTTTATGTTTGTCTAAATATATACCGTTCACAGGCAAGGTTTTGCATGTACATATTATTTACAAACGAATAGGTCGAACCACGATAGCTCAATCGTTAGGACGACAGGGCTGTCATCACTTGAGTCGAGAGTATGAACCCAATCTCGACCATGCATTCTTTCCGATGATTGGCAAATGTCATTGTTACTAAGCGTGTTTCGTCTGGCGTTTGGTTAGTGCTTCGAATTGGTGATATGAGCCGTCCCGCAACACAAATCAACATGGTGGACTCTGCGTAAAGTGTCAACACTGATCAGCCTAAGCATACAGCGCAGGCTTACCCGGATATACACTGTTCGTCCCCTGTGATTGTCTGTTTCATGAATCATTACTCTATACCTCTACCACCCTGAGACGGAATGTGCCGGCCCGGATCAGCCTGCGCAGGCTGATCTGGATGGATACATTACGCAGAGGCCATAATGTTGGTTTTCTCGCGGGACGGCTCATATCTTAAATTGGCTGATATCATAATTACTTCATTAAAATGGCGATGTTCAAAGTTAAATCCCACAAATATTAGTGCAACTTTGGACTTATCGTATAGGCTATATGATCACAGACATACTACCGAAGAATCTTGCTAAACACTTGAATGGAATGTTCACATAAGCTTTTTATGTGTTATGGTTTATATAAGCGTTGTATTAAGGGCTTCTAATGGTTGATTATTTAAATTGTTAAGAACTCATACTTATAATTAATAAATAAATAAGAACCACTGCGTGATGTCTACAATGTTTAACAATGGCAACTATTAGATTCGGCTGAATTGATAGGTACTGCTAATGTAGGCGAAGAAAACCCAGGAAACTGTAGTTCTGTTATAGTATAAGCCATGTGACCACACACATACTGCATTGAGCCTTCAGTGTCGGCAAAAAGGATTCCCCAGGTGTTCACAGTGCCTGGTATCTAACATTTAACATAAGTAAGCGGGGTACCTAGATCGTATCAATGCAAATCAATCTAGAAGAGTATTAGCATGTCGATGGCTTTGCGTGAAACTGTTGTAACTAAAAACCTATTTTGAAAACCCTGATTTGGGGGCAATTTTGACCCCTTTCTAAACAATGCAAATTTATGTGCCATTGGTCAGAACGAGCAAGGCACCTACATTTCCATTTTTCACCAAGAAATATGATTTAACGAGTATAAAGACTTTATGGCGAGGTAATTAACCTTGGTAAAAAAAAATACCAATCTTAGTTACAACCGTTTCTCGCCAAGCCCTCGATGTGATTCTAGAGGTAGATTTATGACCCTGACATGGCAAAGGTCCCTTGTATATATAGCTAAAGAATAAAAACTAACATTTTATATGCGATGATCAGAACCGTGACATTGGACATGTAGATTTCACTGTAATGTCAATAACACATGAACTATTAGTCTAATAATCCTATATCTCAAGGGTCAGAAAGTACTAGTTTGTGTTCCCATCCCTGTTCAAGATATTACAAGACGAAATTTAATGCAAAGCATCAAAGACGCCGCGCATGATTTTGAAGATTGACTTAAAGGAAGCAGATGCAGTTCAGTACATTAAAATAACGTGTGCAAACAGAAAGGATGTAAATATTTCGAACAAGAAGTCCAAACGTCCCTTTATTTTAAACAAGAAGGCCAAGATGTACCTATATTGCTCACCTGGCTAACATAGCCTATAATAAAAGTTTACCAAGAGCAGAAAGGATCAATTTTGACGTAGGGATTAGACGTTGCACATGCTGCGATCAATGTAAGTTTATTCGTGAAATGACAAGTTTAGTCATGTAACCATTTACAGTTTGCTTAACATTGACTGCAACTATAATGTGTCATACAAGCTGAATTGTCTTGATTTTTTACCAATAAACGGTTTTAAATCTGCTCTAACTATATCAATTAGATAAAACAAAAACATAGGTGCTTAAATATTAACATATATTAAGATGGAAAGCCTCTAGTTATAAGTTAAGTGTGACACAAGCTTTTGAAGGAAATAGGAAAGTCTATTATCCTTCCAGTTTAACAGAAGTATAATAGCAAAAACGGGAGTATATAAACAAAAATACGAACTCATTTTAAAAAGTTTAAAGATATGTATGATTAAAATTGATCATTTATGAAATTAGAATAAAATGTTCACATGTATAGTCAACATATAGCAAGAATACAGTGGTTTGAATAAACAAACTGTATGGGGAGGAACATTCCCCGAATGTTGGGGCCTCAAACCAAACAATTAAAAAAGCGTAGCCTATGAAATTGGGGAAAAGTGAACTTTTTGGTCTGAGCTCTGATGAGCCGTGTCGTCAGGGCCGTAAATTAAACTTTTAAAAAAAGCGTAGCCTAGGACGTTGGTGGAAAAGTCATTAAATACAAATTAAATGTATCTAAAGATTTGTAATAACGGTAGAAGACATACGTATATTGCATCTTGATGTTTCTTAAATCAGTTAATACAATTTATTGATTCATAAAGGTTGTTTTTTCCAAATATATTACAGAGTTTTTCTTTACAATAATAATGTTGGTTGCTCCCTTTTCGATTACGTCACCTCATTAGTCGCCGGGCAGAAGCCCGCGATTTCTATTTTTAATAGGTTTTCGGAAATGACATGGGAGGGGGGATTATTATTAGAAAGAAATACATTTAGATGTCTTGAACATATTACAATTGTGTTTGTTTAAAAACACTAAGTAATGACACATCTAAAATGAAATAAATATTCCGATGTTTTAGGTATTTTCAGTTTCTTTATGTTGACTCGCATTTATGTTTTTTTTGTGTTTTTTTACAAAGACAAAACAGTCGCTATTAGCTAGACTGAGATACTTTATTTTGCACTATATACTACATGTAATCAAAATGCGATAACTACAAACCTTTACGTCGCACAGTCTATTTTGTTTACATACGCGCACCTGCTTGCAGCAGACTGTTATATGTAAATATCGAGATGAAAATGACGTCGAATATTCTCCTTTTAATGGCAATTTTAACTTAATGAATGTTATTTTCATGTTCAAAGAGATGTCTTGATTTGTGAAGAAGGCGTTTTATAATGTTTATCCATGTATATCTAAAATATGAACTGTTTCTAAGCTAAAACATTTGATCGCATGACTCGCGAATACCAACTGCGTAGATCAATCTCTTTTGCAGAGAGCCGTTCATTACACTCACTTACAAATAGTAAATCATAGGTGATTTAAAATGTATATTTGGTTCGAAACAAATCAAGAAAAGAACAAACCGAGATAAAACTGGTTTTAATAGAAAAATTACTTTGAACGAACCCTCTCTGCCTATAAAGAGAGTTTCAAGAACGACACCTCTGCGAATAAGAAAGAATCGGGTCTTTTGTACAAAATTATTTCGTCCTTGACAATGTTAAATGTGTCATTTAATTCCCTAAAGGCATATTGCTTTCGATCTGCATATTGTTAGGTATCATTGACACAAGGGCGCTCATCATAATATAATTATAAAACATGAGTAGTTTGTTATTTTCTTTATAAAAATGGAAGGAAAGAATTAAAATAAATTAACATTTTGTAGGGCTCAGTTTATGTTCGAAACTAAGTTTAAATTATACAACAATTTCAATGAGATTTAACTGTTTAGTTGATATTATATTTCGAAGGTGGTCTAATTGATAAATATTGGACTAATTTCAACATTTGTTAAAGTACGATATAATTAGGATGCCAAGCTAATATCATTTTCAGAAAAATAGAAAACTCATGTCTTCAGCGATTTAACCCTTATCTCATTGTTTTAAAAGTAGATTGCTGCAAAAAGGTGTCCACTGTTGACTTTAATAGAGGAAAGGTAATATTACGTGCTATTGCATGCAAATCCTAAATTGTCTGTTGTGTGGTTTTATTGAAAGATAATAAAATTCAAATATTCTGACAAACATCTTGAAAAGTGTATGTGGAATTCACAAATCTTATAAGTATTCCTTAATGAAAGCACTGTATACATACTAAGACTAATGATTGGCAAGATTACTCATTTCCATTACTGTTTATGATCAATAATGAATTAATTGTGTGTATGGTCAACCTACTTTGAAATGGAGATTGATCATAAACAATGAAAGGCTTCAATTATCATTCACTTCGTTGACAAAACAATGCAAGTTATGATACATTTTCACTTGACCCCAACCCTGATGTTCCAATATGCCCCTCAGTTGATAACTGTTTATTCAACTACTATAATGTTAGTGTTATGCATAACTGCAGTATGGATTTCCGGCGACATTGATGCGTTGCATCAACTTTCTCTTGTGGTACCTATTCAATACTGACACCGCGCTTCAACGTAGCGTCAATAAGATCACCTAGATATAGAATAAAGATGTTGATGATATAATGAAACGGACATTCCAACATTGATTTATTTCACTGTATTCACAGTTCACCAATATATCAAATTCAATTATTCGAGATAGGCACTAGAAAATACAGGCCTCTATCCTAAATAAGTAGTTGCGTTGTATAATGTCTGGAGTATGTGAGGTGTTTGAATTATGAGGGGGTGAGAATAATAGTTTAATGCACAGTTACTTGTGAGTAAATATAATTAAGGTGTAATGATAATAGCGAACGCCTCGTGAACATGTCTAGTTAAGGTATAGCTTTAAGACTGATTCGCCAGTGTTTAGGACTGCGGAATGGCTTGACGACTGATTCGTCAGTGTTTAGGACTGAGGAATGGCTTGACGACTGATTCGTCGGTGTTTAGGACTGCGGAATGGCTTGACGACTGGTTTGTCGGTGTTTAGGACTGTGGGTTGACTTTAAGACTGATTCGACTGGTATTTAGGACTGCGGGTTGACTTTAAGACTGATTTACCGGTGTTTATGACTGCGGGATAGCTTGACGACTGATTCGCCGATGTTTATGACTGCAGGATAGCTTTACGACTGATTCGCCGGTGTTTAAGACTGCAGGATAGCTTTACGATTGATTCGCCGGTGTTAAGGACTGCGGGATAGCATTACGACTGATACGCTGGTGTTTATGCCTGCAGGATAGCTTTACGACTGATTCGCCGGTGTTTAGGACTACGGGATAGTTTTACGACTGTTTCGCCGGTGTTAAGGACTGCGGGATAGCTTTACGACTGATTCGCCGTTGTTTAGGACAACGGGATAGCTTAACGACTGATTCGTCTTTGTTTAGGACTGCGGGATAGCTTTACCACTGATTCGCCGGTGTTCAGGACTGTGGGATAGCTTTACGACTCATTCGCCGGCGTTAAGGACTGGGGGATAGCTTTACGACTGATTCGCCGGTGTTTAGGACTGCGGGATAGCTTTACGTCTGATTCGCCTGTGTTTAGGACTGCGAGGTAGCTTAACGACTGATTCGCCTGTGTTTAGGACTGCGGGATAGCTTTACGACTGATTCGCCAGTGTTAAGGACAGCGGGATAGCTTTACGACTGATTCGCCGGTGTTCAGGACTGCGAGATAACTTTTCGACTGATTTGCCGGTGTTTAGGACTGAGGGATAGGTTTACGACTAATTCGCCGGTGTTCAGGACTGCGGGATAGCCTAACGACTTATTCGCCTATGTTTAGGACTGCGGGATAGCTTTACGACTGATTCGCCGGTGTTAAGGACTGCGGGATAGCTTTACGACTGATTCGCCGGTGTTTAGGACTGCGGGATAGCTTAACGACTGATTCACCGGTGCTCAGGACTGTGGTATAGCTTTACGACTGACTCGCCGGTGTTAAGGACTGGGGGATAGCTTTACGACTGATTCACCGGTGTTTAGGACTACGGGTTAGCTTTACGACTGATTCGCATGTGTTAAGGACTGTGGGATAGCTTTACGACTGATTCGCCGGTGTTTAGGACAACGGGATAGCTTAACGACTGATTCGTCGGTGTTTAGGACTGCGGGATAGCTTTACGACTGATTCGCCGGTGTTCAGGACTGCGGGATAGCTATAGCTTTTCGACTGATTTGCCAGTGTTTAGGACTGAGAGATAGCTTTACGACTGATTCGCCGGTGTTCAGGACTGCGGGATAGCTTTACCACTGATTCGCCGGTGTTTAGGACTGCGAGATAGCTTTTCGACTGATTTGCCGGTGTTTAGGACTGAAGGATAGCTTTACGACTGATTTGCCGGTGTTCAGCACTGCGGGATAGCTTAACGACTTATTCGCCTGTGTTTAGGACTGCGGGATAGCTTTACGACTGATTCGCCGGTGTTTAGGACTAAGGTATAGCTTTACGACTGATTCGCCAGTGTTTAGGACTGAGGGATAGCTTTACGACTGTTTCGCCGGTATTTTGTTAAATTTACCGGTAGTGCTGGTAATATATACGCAATGTCATTAATATACTTTTATATTTGACGTGAAGAAACCATTGTTTAGTAGATTTAAATATTAACGCTTTTTTGCTGAATATGTATGATCCTCTTATACTGATTTGAGGTTATAATTCCTCTGCGTGCAATTAAGACTCGGGCGAAAATGTGCTTCCCTACAGTTTCGCCAATCCTCATTGTACGCATATATGTTATACACATACACCTTCTGATAAACGACTGAATGTGTAGCCCCACTATTTGTATGCACATATGTCTTTAAATGATTTCGTCAGAGTGTCATTAATGTCTTTATTCGCTATGAGCCGTCCCGCGATAAAACCAATATTGTAGACTCTGCGTCAAGTATCGACCCGAATCAGCCTAAGCATGCCGCGCAGGCTTACCCAGACGAACACTTTTCGCCTCCTGTAGATTTTCTGCTTCAGGATTCATTACTCTATACCTCTATCCCGCTGAGACGGAATGGGTCGGCCCGGATCAGTCTTTGCGGACTGCACATGCTGATCTTAGTCGATACATAACGCAGAGGCCACAATGTTGGTTTTATCGCGGAACGGCTCATATCAATTCGCAATATTAAATCAGAGCTGTACGTTTCATAATCCTGTTAAATAAGACGTTTAATAAAACATTTATCTTCTAGGATACAAATTAGATTACATGCAGTTTTCATATTGCTAAATAATTATGAAAGATTGAGACACAAGTTAATCTAGCAGTGCTCTATGAAAACCAATTTTAGCGTACCTATCAAACGTATTGATAAAATGTTGTCTGCGCGTCTGTGATAAAGGATCAAAATAGGCACTGGTGTGAATAAGTTTCTGAACTTCTTTGACAGATAGTCGAACAGTGTAGAACCTTACAGACTGTACGAACGCGCTGGCTGATATATTATACAAAGACCTTTATGTTTGTTTTCCGCAGAATTCCACGCAATATAATTAACTAAATGGTGGTAAACATGTACTTCATAAACACGTCGTTAACTGTTTCCCAGAAGGAGCTTATGATGTTGCCCCGTCGTTAGCATTGACGTCGTCGAAGGCGATAACAAAATGTTGTTTGTGTTGATGTTGTTGTTGTTGGATTTAACTTAATTTACATATTCCTTTCATACGCCGAATTTTGGTGGTGAAATTCAATATTGACACACGTATGTTCATCTATACATTTACATTTATGATATTCCCTTGATCGAATGGTAGGTTATTTGTGCACACAAAGACCTATGAGCCGTTCTACGAGAAAAATAACAGAATGGACTCTGCGTAATGCTTCGATCCAGGTCAGCCTGCACAGTCCGCGTAAGATATTCCTGGCCGACACATTCCGTCTCAGGGGATAGATGAATAGAGTAATGATTCCTGAAACAGAAATTCCACAGGAGTCGAAAAGAGTCAGTCCTGGTTAGCCTCTGCGGCATCCGGGTCGATTGTTTACGCAGAGTCCACAATGTTGGTTTTCTCGTGGAACGGCTCATATCAGCCGTATTGGAATGACCCTACAAATGTTTTACTTAATATATCAGATTCCGTGGTGCAGTGGTACAGTGGCCGCCTCAGTGCGGGAGGTCGATCATTCGATCCCCAGCTGGGTCATACCTCAGACAACTGACTAGCTGGTGTCAGGATAAATGGACCAATGAAACACGAACATTATACGATCAAATTAAACATATGGGTCATTTGGAACGAATGGGATATTTATATGTATTTACTTACCCTCCAAACTGCAATCCAAGAGTCATGATCACGCAAGGGCGTTTCCGGATTGTTCTTATATCCGGGCATATGCTAGTCGTATCAACCAATCAAATTAAAAACGTTTGACTATAACTCGTCGAAAACTAGGACACTCTGAATACAACATTGATACCAATCTAGATGCTGTAAAGTATACACCAGACTACTAAATGCATTAACATACTCGCTGAACCTCAAAACAAGTGACAAGCAGACGATGTATGAACCATCGATCTTTTATCATACGACCAGAGGACCGTAAAATCGGCCCTCAGACGGATTAAGTAATTGCCAATGCTCGTAAAGTATATTTAACATGATAAGGACATCTTGTGGACTTATATCGTCCTTCTTACTCAGCACGCCAGGCTGGAGTTTGATACAGGTCTGATATATCTGAGTACGCCAGGCTAGAGTTTGATACAGGTCTTATATATCTGAGTACGCCAGGCTAGAGTTTGATACAGGTCTTATATATCTGAGCACGCCAGGCTGGAGTTTGATACAAGTCTTAGATATCTGAGTACGCCAGGCTGGAGTTTGATACGGGTCTTAGATATCTGAGTACGCCAGGCTAGAGTTTGATACAGGTCTTAGATATCTGAGCACGCCACTCTTGAGTTTGATACTGGTCTTATATATCTGAGTACGCCAGGCTAGAGTTTGATACGGGTCTTAGATATCTGAGTACGCCAGGCTAGAGTTTGATACAGGTCTTAGATATCTGAACACGCCACTCTGGAGTTTGATACGGGTCTTATATATCTGAGTACGCCAGGCTAGAGTTTAATACAGGTCTTAGATATCTGAGTACGACAGGCTGGAGTTTGATACAGGTCTTAGATATCTGAGTACGCCAGGCTGTAGTTTAATACGGTTCTTAGATATCTGAGTACGCCAGGCTGGAGTTTGATACAGGTCTTAGATATCTGAGTACGCCAGGCTGGAGTTTGATACAGGTCTTGGATATCTGAGTACGCCAGGCTGGAGTTTGATACAGGTCTTAGATATCTGAGTAAGGGAATGGACGACAGGACATTACGAAGGCAATACTACGGTATAAACAGCTCGTACCGCATACATGGTGTAGTGATAGAGCGTTAGTCTCTTTGGGAGAGGTCGCGGGTTTGATCCCCGACCGGGTGATATTTTTTTTTTAAATGGTAATAATGGCTTTCCCTCATTGGTGTTAATGGTTATATGGACCAGCATTACCGATAACCTATATAACTGATTAAAATGTTAAAAGCTGCGTAAAAATATGCAAACAATCAACCGTTCGTAATCATTCTTGAGTATGTCTTACACTAAGAAGTATGTTACTACCATGAGATAAGTCCTTTATATAACAAAGTATATAACTATAACAACATAAATGTCACAATGATACAACAAGCATGGGGAATCATATAGAAAGGGAATGGTGGTATATATCTTCATGAATATCTGTTTCTCCCAACGTGTTCCTTATTTTTTCCTTTATTCAAGGAATGCCATTCTAAGGCTTCAACAATGATAATCCTGATCTCTTCACAAGGCTGTCATCCTGAGAGCATTCTTGTATCGAAAATGGAATTTACATTACGCAGTATATGACTTCTATTTAATTAATTATAATTTAAAATCGCCACTATGTATTTAATACTTTTGAACATGGAGAAACTAAGCTGAACTGATGTTTTTACTGCCGTTTGATTCAGACATAATCTGGATTTGTAAGATGCATACATTCAGATCATGCTCTTCCAAATTGAATTCGATAATGCATAAAACTAACTGAAATACGCCTACAAATTTGTGGATAATTCTGAAAATCTTATTTATTTGACATTCCCATTATCCTGGTTTTCATTAGACGTGAAATCTACATGAGCCGTTCCACGAAAAAAACAACTTTATGTACTCTGCGTAATGTATCGATCCAGATCAGCCTTCGCAGTCCGCAAAGACCAATCCAGGTCGACACATTCCGTCTCAGGCTGATAGAGATATAGAGGAATGATTCATGAAACGGAAAATCCACAGGAGGCGAAAGTGTCTGTCCGGTTTATAGCCTTTTGTTTTTCTCGCGGGACAATAAGGACAATAGATAGTCTCCTTTTTGGAATTTAATCGTTGCATTTTTACTTGAAGAGAATAAAAGGATTATATTTAAATGCTTATAGCCGCCCGAGTATTGCTTAACACTTTAAAAACGGTATGAATGGCTTTTACTCTTTGGCACTCAGGATTGTGGGCTGACTGACGACTATTTTTGTGTCAGAATAAAAAGGACCAGAATTACTGGTTACGTACGCCGTGAAGAATTATTGAACATGCCGTAAAGCATCAAGCAGTCCAATAAGCAAATATTTATATTGTAGCATGTGGACCTTAATTCTGATTGAAAGGCGCTGACTTAAAACGAGCTTTCTCTTTTATGCATGTTATTTTAGAAAAGAAATCGTGTAAAGAAGGTACACGTTTGCCGTGCAGGTGCAGATCATCGTGTGGTATTCTGTCTAACAATTCACCAGAAGCTTTGAAAAATACTTTTTTGTCAGGTTTGTTTTGCGATAAGTGATAAGTGTTTTGCGATATTCATCTGATTGTTCGGCTGAAATGGTGGATCCGGTTCTACAATGTTCCTAAAGGTCAGGTTGTAACTTTTCGTATGGCTTGGCTCATGTAGAATTCTTAGACAAATAGTAACCTTTTCTTGATTGTTAAAACTTCAGTAATTACACTTGGATTGGATCATGTAGAATCGTGAGACAAATAGTTACCTTTTCATGATTGTTAAAACTTCGCTAATTACACATTGAATTGAAAGGTTCCCCTTTCCACCGTTTACTTCAAGAGATTATCAATTGATATGTGTAATGATATTGCGCGCAAATTGATATAATGATAGATCGATCGATGTCTAATGGTGGCGATGTTGAGTACTTAACCGTTTCCCAGCAGACACCTTTTGAAAACTCCATAAATAGCAATTGCTCCCCATACAACAATGTTTCTACATCATTCAATACTTATTCTAATTATAAATAATTTCTTTATATTGCCTAGATGTTTTCAAAGTCGTCTGATACATACAGATTGATTGGGAAAGAATATATAAAAAGAATCTAACGTTTTAAACGCATAATTGCTCGAACTATGATCGAGATTAAGTTCCAACCATTTATGTGCCTGTGGAAATAGAATTGTTTATGATAAAGTATTGCATGTGATATTGCTATTTTGCTCTGTTAACATTTGTACTTAAAGTAATAGGCGTAGCTGTCAATAGTTCGGTTTTCGATTATTGTTTATCTTGATTTTGGAACGTGTGTTTCTCTATTTTACGTTGAGAAGTAAATTTTCGCTGTGGAGATAAATCCATCTGTTTATACATATATATATATACTCCCCTCGTTTATCTAGACATGGCGCATTTGATTTTCACGTAAAAGAACGCTCAGTATTATTGATGGTAGATAATTGTGGTTGGATGTTAGTAAATAAGCCTTCAACACTGATATCAACGATACAGTTTTGTTACATACTGATGTGTATATCAAATGGGTGTTACCACCAACAACCAACACTTTGTTTACCACCAACACGGTAATCGCCTCGATGGTGAAGTGTTGGAGCGTCAGCCTCGAAGATGGGAATTTGCGGGTTCGTCCCCCGACCGGGTCGTACCAACAACTTTTGTTACATGTAGTAATGGCTTTCTCCCATTTGCGTTCCGGATTCTTGGGTTAGCATTAGGACTGACTCACTGGTGTCAGAATAAAACGACCATAACTAATGATAACTTACCCATGAAACGCAGTGATATAACTTATAAGTTATTGAAAACGGCAAGATACACCTTTCAAATGATCAAAATGGTACAACAGAATGGTCTCACTGCTATTTTTTCCATTATAATTAATACAATAGAACACAGTATAGTCTTAAGAGTCTAATTTGTTTGAAATGACAAAATATACTGGTATGGGTGTTAAAACCAACATCCAACACTTTGTTTACCATCAACACGGTAACCGCCTCGATAGTGAAGTGTTGGAGTGTCAGCCTCGGAGATGGGATTTTGCGGGTTGAAACGGCTAAACCAACCAGGGGTCATTCATAAAGGTTCTGTAGCTTTGATAAAATTAGATACTGTTGAGAACGATGTAAAACCTAAATATACAAAATCAAAGCAACCACATTTACAGTGTTATCAACGAATCATTTAAGACGTTAGAGAAACCCTTCAAAAGACCCGGTATAAAAGGACAGTTATGTTTAATGGCTTCTTTTCTCGTTTAATACCAATGTCCTTATATATATTATTCAGATTTCTTGACACTGACCCTTAAACTTCTTGTTGGCCAATTAACATATTTGCAATTAATGTTTGATTGACTGCTTCAACGTATTCGACAATGAAAAATAATTTTAATTTACTTTTGAACTTGTACAGTTTGATTCAATAAAATGTCCTCAATGTTCTATATTGTCCGCAGTTTCTTCTATGTTCTATATTGTCCACAGATACCTTTTTATTTTATAGTTTCTGCTCTTTCAACTATATTATAATTACCATTTTTATTTTGTCTCATCAATTCCTCAAATCAGAGGTGTAAACATCCTATGACACCTCTGCAATCAACTCTTTCGAAATGTTGAGATTTGATATAAATTCAAAAGCATTGCATATAATTGTTCACTTATGGCTGGTGAAACCGTATTAGAAAATGATTAGTTTGCTTGTATGAAGTTTTACGTCGCTTTAAACAAGATTTAAGTTATATCACGCCGTAAAAAAAATGTAGATTACAAAGGAATTTATTTCTGCTTTGATATTAGAATTGGACTCTCAATTTATTTCTCATTGTAGGGTAGATAACTTCATTTGATTTTGATATGACATGTATATGTGTTCATTGCATTAAAATAACGGCTAAAATATATTGTGAACAAGTACAGGAGCTCTCCAGTTAGCAGATGCGCATAATTAAGGGAAGTAATTTGTGTCAAATTTTAGTATATCGGTAGACCCCCATACTGTGCGTACAGTTTTAAGCATTCAACTCCTATATCATTATATATATGAACAAAACGCTATTGATAATTGTTCTTGTTAGATGTTTGGTATCGGTAAAACCATGTCTAAATGTAATCGTTAGTTAGCTCCTTGCTTCTAGAACTTTCAGTGCTTTGATTATTTGTTTTACATAAATGGTGGTGTAAATGACCCAACATTCATAATTGCAGACACACCTATCGTCTTAATAGTATATATGAACCTGGCTTGACGACTTAGGGTCTTAATATCTATTGGCTTTGACATCATTTAAATACTTATCGGCATAAAACTAGTGTTGCGTCATTTCCATTGTTCTTGTCAGAAGGTGCATTTCGGTATGTTTGTGTAAAGATATACACAGGATCGCTTCAATCCTCATTGTGTACATATGCGTTAAGGGCCAACATATTTGGACCGGGTCCATACCTTTGTGCATAGGTCGGAGGATCAGGTAAATAACAGCAATAATCAAACAGTGCAGTGCCAAATTAAAACTACGTTGATGAGCAAATAAACATAAAACTTTAAAAGACACAAATGCCCAAGGAGACGAATATAGTGAGACAAAATAAGAAATTGCTAATGATGAGCAATTTATCCTTTTGCCATCATGTGTTCAGCTCTGTGCAATGATTATATCTTAATATTTAGAGTATTTCCATATTTTTGCCATGTCGTGTTTGCAAAATCGTCTGCTGTAGGTTTATCGTATGTTGGAAAGGGGAATTTATTTGTATACGTGTAACGTCATGTTAGAGACGGAACTGTTTACGATATACTTGTTCCAGGATGTTTGAAATACAACGTTTCGAACACGCAAAGTCCAGATCTGTTTGCCCGAACTCATGCATATGCTGGTGCTGGTGTGTTAAGTCGATTTCCGTGCGAGATGGGCTAAACAATTTCAATATGATCAAAAGAAGAAAACATAATTTAGTATAAGAGCCGTATATTCGAACATGTAAGTACGTGTTTATGAGTAATGCAATATTCCCTGCCAATTTTCTGACGGCAGACACTGTGACGCTGTGGGCATCTTTAGAAACTCACAATTTAATTGTATCCGAGAAATATTTTAACAGACATGCATTTAGCTATGCAAATCCACTATGAATTATTCTTAAATGCATAATTATGTTTTTCTAGGATGAAATTAATTAAAAAAAGAGTGCCAGGATGTAGTGAACTTTGTAGAATTTAAGAACTATCGGTCCTAGTTAAAAGACAGTCTTAAATACGACCATAATGATAACACGGAGCACTGGTCAAGATATACACTGTACACATATTACTAACACAGGCGTCTTAGAAACTTCTGTAGATCCTGATCAGACTAAGCAGGTGGACAAGATGGTCAGAAATGTGAACTTGAACCATTTCTTAATGCACTTGCTCAAATAAATCAAATCAAAGTACTTAGAGTGTCTGACACCCAACAGTTCCCGTGCCTTTGTATGTGCTAGAACGATGGCAGTTTGACACAGTTATCGCTAACTACTATGGCTTTTTCCTGTCATTTTTTTTAGGTTAAAATAGTTTATTGGAATACTTGGCACAGTGTGTCAAACGCATCAACACTGCGTTTGACTTTAGGCTGACAGATTAAAAGCTTTAACTGGTCACCCGTTTTATGAACAATTTACAATCGCCTGCTTCGAATATACATAATGACAATTGTCGGTGCTCGCTATCTAGTCGTGCAACTTCAGCGTAAACAATATTATATATATAAATCAAATTTTGATATTTAAAAAAAAAAATTAAAATAGTCCACTTTCATCTACATAAGTGTTCCGTGTTCTCATTTTCCATTATCAGTCCAGTTACCTGCCTCTTGTCAAAAGATTATGAAAATGAAAAGTGGATTGGTGTTTTAAGCCATTTTTTTTCAGTTATAACACGGCGTTTCCTGGGTAAGTTACCAGTACAACTGGTCCATGTAGCCAGACACCAGTCAGTCGGTCGTAATGCTCACCCGCAACCCTGAGTTCAAAGGAAGGCAGCCATCACTAAATTTTTAAATTATTTGGTATGAGTAGGCCAGGGATAGAACCCACGACCTCCGAGGCGTACGCTCTATCACTACACCACCGAGGCAGTTATGAAAGGTTATAATGGTTCTATGTTCATCAGTATTTTATACAGTCAATGCACAGGTGCCATTCTCGTTCAAAATAGCATTTGACTCTTTTTATTATCAATATATAGTCAAAAGCTGTATTTAGATTTTAAACGAGACTGGCACCTGTGATTTAATGTACATAAATAACAATGTTCGTTTACATTTACGTAGAAATAGTAAAGTGGTCACTAACAAATCAGTGGCGTGGCTGCGACAGTGTAATTTACACGAAAGTAACACACTGGTGGGATATGCGTGCTGCACTAATAGCTATTTAAACAGCTGACAGACAAATGTCAATAATCTAGCCGTTCTATTACCATTAATGTCTATTAAATATCCGGGGCACCTATGCATATTTGACAATTTGTTTTAGTATTTTAGAAAGTAACCCGTTTATAAACTATTTGCTTGTTTTCCTTTTAAATGACAAGTTCCTGTTCAAGGGTTGTTCACATCTTGAGATTTTCATACAATTTGGGAAAAGAAAAAATGCGCACTTTCTGTGATTCCACTGTTTTTTTTTTTCAAAATGCTTCATCAGCAAATGCAACCAATGGTCGCCTGTATCAGGGAAAGTGGTAATTGATATCAACAAAACAATAGTTGTGGTTTAAGTATCTGCATCGAGGGCCAGAAATATGGCTCCAAAACTATGCTCGGAATATGTGTTCAAGTATCTGATTGGTCAGGATCAAATTCATTCTCGAAATTGACCAATCAGAACTCTTATTTTGGCGTTCGTATCTGATCAAAGAGAACATGTTTAGTGATGTTTCAGGGCCTGCATGATGAGATTCCCGATCATAGAACAGTTAAGACGTTTATACTAGTATATGCCGATTGTTGTGGTACTCAGGATTGCAGGAGTACATGTTATATTACGACTAATACACAGGTGTCAGATTAATCTTAACGACAGGGCCAACAATTTGGATTGGAAATGGTGTTTATAACTTAAATACTGTTGAAAATGGACTACATGATCATTTAAAAAACATATTGACAGTCTGATCTTAAGAAACAGTAGCTCAGTGTTTTCATTATCCTCACTCAGAAGAACTAAGAATTAAGCAAGGTAGTACGTACATGTATTTCAAGTATTTCTTTACTTATGAACGTGCTTTTAATGCATGATAAAAACCTGGCATTTCAAACAAGGCCATACAATTAACAGTACTTATCGCCGCAACCCTACGTGCCAAGTATGGAAGCTATTAATACCCTGTTTAAACATTTGTTAGTGGTTTTTATCTTTTGTTTAAGTCTCATCCATGTACAATCGTATATATTTACATGTAATATTATTAAAATAATATTACAAATAAAAAGCACATGGAATTTCATGAAATGAAATACGAGAGACTGTCGTACGTAAAGTATGTAAAACATCAATATCTGATATATATCACAAGCATGTTTATATATGGTACAATAAAGATTCGGATGATAATTTCGTCTTAAATACAATAAAGAGTGAAGAAAGTCGACCCCCGAAGATGAAATGTGCATAAACGCACGCATTAGAAGTATTTTTTAGAAATTAAATACCGGCCACCTTCAGGATCGGAGCGAGTCTAATTAGCAACCGATTCTTTTAATGTTTAAATATATATTTGGTATGTCGTTACCGGGGATCGAACATTGTATCTCACTCCCAACGCGGACACTCTAACAACACAACCACAGAGAAGATTTCATCAATGATTTCACACATTTGTGTTTATCTGTATTCAATAAAGCGTGCTACATGTCTTATATACCTGCACTTTTTTCCGGCGCAAAACATGCAGATGTGGTCATGCATTTCAAACAATTCCGTAATGAAACTTGTGCAATACGGTACCAAATATGGTAATGGTACGTCACTGAAATGTGATGGTACGTCACTGAAATATGATGGTACGTCACTGAAATATGATTTAACGTCATTTAAATATGAGCCGTTCCACGAAAAAACCAACATTATGGACTCTGCGTAATGCATCGACCTAGATCAGCCTGCGCAATCCTCTTATCCTTTTATTCTTTAATCGTATATTCGGTCGACGTACCGTATATACCCATTTTCGAGAACAATGGTCTGATTGATGTATTCACGTGCCGCGGTCACTTTATTTTCACAATGTGGAATCTGATTCAAAGATGGCATTTAAATCAACAAACTATTTAAGGATGATTCACTAACTTAAAAAAACACATTCTCAGAGGTAAATCAGAACAAATGTTCCATATATTAAATAGTGTAACAGATATATTGTTTCTTTTGTATTCTGATAAATGATAGACTGTTCTTATCTGTGATAGAGTTCTGATTGCAAATCCAGTTTGTATGGGGATTCAATTTGCAATTTCATTTTTTTTCTTTCATTTGGAAAACCCTTATATTATACGTCAGGGGGGGTTTATGTATCTGTAAATGTGAGTTCATAGACGGAAGCGGATTCTCTCAGTATACGTCAAAGGGGTTTATTGATCTGTAAATGTGAATTCATAGACGGAATCGGATTCTCTCATTTTCCCCTGGTGTCTAGATTGTTTACATCGTTAACCATTTTCAAAATGAAACAAATCTGAAGTAAACGACTTTGAAAACATCGAGGCAAAACTTTGATGTGGCAATATAAACAAAAGCAAGCATAACCCTTTCTCACATACAACTAACCTGCAGCAGACCACTTTGCAAACATGAAGGATAAATATGGAACATCTCTTTAGATAAAAATTTATTATTTAGTAGAATTGAAAATATTGTGACGGAATGAGAAATTGCTCATTAAGAGCAATTCGTTGCTTTTGCTGCAATGTTGTCATAAGTCGTTTGTTGCAGATTTGTCAAACAAACTATTTACTTTGTTTGTTTGTTTAAATCGGGCTGTGCGCAGTTTTCAACATTATTTAAGCTATATCACGGCGACAGCTCTGTTACTTATAATCCCGGGATAAGAAACCAGCACTAGGCTAGGAGTAGTAGTAGTAGTAGTAGTAGAAGTAGTTATATATTGCCTCCATTAACGGAGAGTATTACATATATACAAATAATGCGAAGGACAAACGATACAAACCTTTTATAGAGGTGTGATAAAATAAATCATTAGTGTACTCAAACAATACAGTATGAATAAAGCAGCCGTTACAATAACTATGCGTATATTTAGAAAGATTATTCATGAAAGTGTGTGTGGTAATGAATTAAATTGTGCAACAAACTTGAAATAATCTCGTGTGGACGTTATGAATAAAATAAAAAAGATACAGTAAATGTGAGTGTAAATACTCGTATTCATGCACGCGTTCATATGCACTCACACACACACATGCAAAGTGCTTGATATGGAACCTTGTCGAGAACGAATCACAAGAAAATGCGATGACATTTAGTGAAAACAACGTGATGTTTTCGATAACGAGGCAATTATATCCAATTAGTACATTCTCAAACATCGTGTTAAAAGTTCGACATCGGCTAGTTCCAAATGTTTTATATTGATTTATATTGATTTATATTGTTTTATATTACACTTTCTTTCATGTATTTCCAAGTGAATGAAGCAAGATGTCAATGCGGAATGTTAAAAAGTAAAGGAATATTTTCCATGACATCTACAAATAAAAATATTTTTTGTTTTCCCTTAACTTGATCTTTGTGTGGAAGACAGTGGTGCAGTGGTAGAGCGTTGGCCTCTCGTACCAAAGGTCCCAAGTACGAATCCCGTGTTGAGCGGGCTCTGCCTTTGGGATTTTTCCACACAAACACCACACGTACTGTTTATGTCTCCAAGAAGCATACGTCGAGAGTGATTAATATAAGTAATCGATGTAAAATAAATAAGTAATAAATTTTACTAACTTGCTCCCCCATCAAACATTGCTGCAGTTTTTCTACTTTTTGAGCTGAGCTGGATAAACAAATGATAATGTTGTTATCCTTAAACATGTAATTTATATTCGGTTTAACACATCAATTAGATACTTTGATCATATACATGTTTTTCTCATTGATAACGTCTGATGAAGAGAGCTATGTCCCTCCTCTCAACACTGTTCACCCCAAGAGACTAGAGTCATTTTGGCAAGCGTCATTCGTCTTCTCCTGATAGGCTGACGTAATAGGAAAGAAGCCAGTTATCGTGTAAGCATAGTGTGTGATTTACAGGTGGCAAGGAAAGCCGGGAAAGCATTTGTAAAATAATTAATGGGAAAGAAGCCAGTTATCGTGTAAGCATAGTGTGGGACTTACAGGTGGCAAGGAAAGCCGGGAGACACACCTTATGTGAATTGGCCCAGTGATATAACGGAAAAACGTTGAAAACGGCGTTATACTCCACTCAATCAACACAAAGGTATGTGACTCGAAGATTGTAATAGATCCGGATAATAAGCCATTGATATGTTCAATAAAACAAATATTTAACCTATTATCAGTAGTAATCGGAAATATGATTCTAACAAAAGGAACGTTTAATACGTTGAGCAAACAATATATTGTGAAGGTAAATTTCGCGATTCTCAGGTTACGGTGAAAATTGAAACATTATCCACTTCACCGATTTATTAATAAATTGGGTCGTGCTCCATTGTTCTTTTCTATCATTAATCCTGACCCACATATAACACATCAGCAGGAGTCGATGTTTCAATAAACATATTGGCAAAACCATGGAAACTTTCTATATGAACAAAGAAAAGTTCTTATATAAGTAGTGAAACAACAATTGGGAAAAGGAGAAATTGCTCATACTGAGGAATATTCTCCTTTCGCTACAATGTTTTAAAAAGTTGTCTGCAGCAAGGCATCAAAATGCGTCTACATTTGGAAAAATGTTTATATTTATTCGTTCATCTTCCACGTGGTAGATTGGTTTGCCACAAAAGAAGAAGTAATCATATACACACATACAATTGGATAATTTGATACAATTGGGCCACGAGGGGAACATCCCCATATACATAAGTGGTTAGATGTAAAGAGATAATGTTGATTGATAGAAGCTTAACGCCGTTTTCAACAGTATTTCAATTACATCACGGCAACATGTTCACCTAAACCTGCGTTTCCTGGCTCCCTGCACCGGTACTCCACACAGCATGCTTCCCGTGCAAATTGGCTACCAACTCATAAATACTTTGAGTCCATTGGTGGAAGAGGATCGACTTTTGTCATTCATCGGTATAATGAATGAATTTAAAACCTCTTAATTGACAACCCTCGTCATTACCGACTGAGCTATCGTGGCGATAACAAGATTGAGGTGTTTACAGTAGACTTAAATATATAAACATCCATTTATATTGTTTTGCTGCATATCATATGCAGTTAGTATGTAATTTCAAATGAAGATAAAGATATGTTTCAAGTATCACGGTCATTTAAAATAAACCAGACAAGTAATGTGATAAGTTTAGCATATAGCAGTGAAACATACACAATAATATAACACAACATGTTTACATACATGTGCTCATATGTGCAGTTTCAATTTAACAATGCATTGCATATACACGCTTGTTTATATGTACCTAAATACATACACATTTTAAAACATGCTTGTACCCATCTGTATGCTGCCCATACGCAAGCAAGACACGAGATGAAAAGATGATTTATATATAATTACACATAGAAGCAACTATTAAATTAAACAAAACAATAATTATGATTAGACAATCTATTTGTCAAAATGTAAACATATTTATTATATCTTATCAAAGAATATGATATTTAATAAATACATTTCTTTGAATAAATATCAGAAGTAAAGTGTAGGTTATACATATAAATCGGCCTATGAAGTGTGTCTAATGCTAAAACGATTAGAAAACAAATAATATTAGTTGTGTCTGATATTAACCAAATCAACCCTTTCATCCATGTTAGCTTCTCCAAATCAATTTGAAATGTTTGTCCTATTTCGCCGATTGTGCCGCTGTGTGACTAATCGGCAAACGTGTAAATCCAGATCAATATGTGCACATTGATCTGGATCTCTGCAGGTCGCAAGTGATAAAAATTGACTTTCACAGAGTATTGCGCAAATAGAACAATATGTGAATGAAAGATAATATGTCTAAAAACCTGAAGATAGGTAAAATATTCATTGAAAACTAGCCCTCGTTGGAGATATTTAATGGCTAAATCAATGGCCTTCCTAAAGGTATTAGATCTGAAATCTGAATTTGCTGAACTCTTTCAGCTCGAATGGCAATATTGAGTTTTATAAAACAATACAGGTTCATGTGAGTCAGCTGGTAACGAGCTTTTCTCACCTGAAATCAGCATTGACTGTCTTTTAGTTCTTATTCTAAACATCGCACTACATACAACATGGTGTCGCCAAATCTTGATCATGAAATATTCTACTTGAGGAACGGCGCTGATAGCGTTAGAGTACTGTATGTAGAAAGCATTTGTAAAATAATTATGTTTTCAAACATATTGTTTCAAAATGGGATTGCACTTATATGAGCGTGTCCATGGAAACGGTACAGTTTGGCTTATTTGACCCGTGTAGATTCAGATCAACCTTAGCATCCGTATTATTTGATCAATGTCTACACTGCTCACAATTGACTTACACACGCTTGTTACGTTGTATAAATTCTGACCAGACGGTATCTGCTGATCTGAGTATTAACTTGTACGATTGTCAATGGACGGGTTCTTATTGTATAAAATACTGACAAGACGGTATCTGCTGATCTGAGTATTAACTTGTACCATTGTCAATGGAGGGGTTCTTATTGTATAAATAATGACCAGACGATATCTGTTGATCTGAGTATTAAAATGTACCATTGTCAATGGACGGGTTCTTATTGTATAAATTCTGACCAGACGGTATCTGCTGATCTGAGTATTAACTTGTACCATTATCAATGGACGGGTTCTTATTGTACAAATTCTGACCAGACGGTATCTGCTGATCTGAGAATTACCTTGTATCATTGTCAATGGACGGGTTCTTATTGTATAAATTCTAACCAGACGGTATCTGCTGATGTGAGAATTACCTTGTACCATTGTCAATGGACGGGTTCTTATTGTATAAATTCTGACCAGACGGTATCTGCTGATCTGAGAATTACCTTGTACCATTGTTATGGGCGGATTCTTATTGTATAAATTCTGACCAGACGGTATCTGCTGATCTGAGAATTACCTTGTACCATTGTCAATGGACGGGTTCTTATTGTATAAATTCTGACCAGACGGTATCTGCTGATATGAGAATTACCTTGTACCATTGTCAATGGACGGATTCTTATTGTATAAATTCTGACCAGACGGTATCTGCCGATCTGAGAATGACCTTGTACCATTGTCAATGGACGGGTTCTTATTGTATAAATTCTGACCAGACGGTATCTGCTGATCTGAGAATTACCTTGTTCCATTGTCAATATACGGGTTCTTATTGTATAAATTCTGACCAGATGGTATCTGCTGATCTGAGAATTACCTTGTACCATTGTCAATAGACGGGTTCTTATTGTATAAATTCTGACCAGACGGTATCTGCTGATCTGAAAAAATTAACCTGTACCATTGTCAATGGACTGGTTCTTATTGTATAAATTCTGACCAGACGGTATCTGCTGATCTGAGAATAACCTTGTTCCATTGTCAATTGAGGGGTTCTTATTGTATAAAGTCTGACCAGACGATATCTGCTGATCTGATAATTAACCTGTACCATTATCAATAGACGGGTTCTTATTGTATAAATTCTGACCAGACGGTATCTTCTGATTTAAGAATTACCTTGTACATTGTCAATAGACAGATTCTTATTGTATAAATTCTGACGAGGCGGTATCTGCTGATTTAAGAATTACCTTGTACATTGTCAATAGACAGATTCTTATTGTATAAATTCTGACCAGGCGGTATCTGCTGATCTGAGAATTACAGTGTACCATTGTCAATAGACGGGTTCTTATTGTGAGATATACCGCCTCGGTGGTGTAGAGATAGAGCGTCCGCCTCGGGTGCAGGAGGTTGCGCATTCGATCCCGGCCGGGTCTTATCAAAGAACTTAAAAATGGTTGCCCTCCTTGGCGCTCAGGGATGCTTGGTTAGCATTACGCCTGACTGACTGGTGTCAGGAGATTATGGACTAGTAGTACTGGTAACTTACCTAGGAAACTCCGTGGTATAACTGAAAACATGTTGAAAGCAGTGTAAAACTCAGTCAATCAATTTGTCAATGTTTTCAATATGTTTTAGGCATGTTACTTAAGTAAGGAGTATGAAGGATATGGGTTGTACGTTGCTGTTTTGCTTGCAGACAGTGCGAGTTTGTTTTTATCCCAACGATATTTCACTTTTTTCATCAGTTAATATATAATTACGCTAACCTAATATGACAATCTATATACTTTAGTCGTCCGCTTCAAATACAAAACAAAGGTAAATATAATACCTACTCCGAACTTCGAGAACCTAAGCATTCAAGGAAAACCATGCAAAGGACTACAGGCATCTTAAGACATCATAACATATTCGTTTTTCAAAAAAGAGTTATTATAATGTCGCCGGAGAAAAGGATGAGGCTTATGATTTCATAATTACAAAAGTAGAATACATGTAAATATATGAGCTGTTCCACGAGAAAACCAACATTATGGACTCCGCGTAAAGCATCGAACCAGATCAAATTAAGCATGCTGCGCAGGCTAACCCTGACAGACACCTTTCGCCTCCTGTGGATTTTCTATATCAGGACTCGTTACTTTATACCTCTATCCCCCTGAGACGGAATGTGTCGACCAGGATTAGCCTGCGCGGACTGTGCAATGTTGGTTTTCTCGTGGAACAGCTCATAAACAATAATGATTTAAAATTAACTTAGTTAAGATGGTGAACTTTTGGAGAATGTGTTCATATTGAACAAAAAGAAGAATTTTGATGCAAAGCATCAAAGACGCCGCGCATGATTTTGAAGCATGACTTAAAGGAAGCAGATGCAGTTCAGTACATTTAAATAACCTGTGCAAACAGACAGGAAGTAAATATTTTAAACAAGAAGGCCAAGATGTGCCTATAGTGCTCACCTGGATTCCATAGCCTATATACAAAGGTTACCAAGAGCAGAAATGTCAATATTGACGTAGGGATTAAACGTTTTATATGCTACGATCTATGTGATATTCAGCATGTGATGTTTAGTAGTGAAATGACAAGTTTAGTCCTGAAACCATTTGGTTTACAGTTTGCTTAACTTTCAGTGCAACTACGGGAGTATATAAACAAAAATTACGAAGTAATTTAAAAAAGAATAAAGATATTTATGATCAAGATTGAGCATTATGAAAAATCACATGTATAGTCTACATATAGCAAGAACTATTAAGTCTATTTTGTTTGTTTGCAATGTCACTTTAATCGTTTTGAACATGCCAGTAGAAAACTGAAAAATAAACAAAAGAAAATGGTCAAGTCAGTTCCCCAAGAGCAATGAGCGAAAACCAGTTGATACGAATCGTTCATCTCGAACGAAACATGAAAAAACCGAGTACGAATCCAATGAATTTTAGAAATCGGATGAAATCGTGAAAACAGCGAAGAATTCATAACGGAAGGAAGCAGAAACAACTTAATTACTCTATGGGAACCGATGACACCTTGTCGTCTATTTAATAAGAATGACCAAAATCACCAAGCGATGACATGATGCATTTACAAATAATAGAATAGTCACGTTACGGCCATGGCTATTGTATAGTTGGGTTAACGTTGTTTTTTTCAGTTTCTATAATTATACTGTAATATGTAGTAATTAAAATGAATCATCACTCATTTGTTAAAGACTACTCATTTATTTAAAAATCTCAATATTGTAAATAGGCAAAAACATCGCCAGAAACTTCTTTCTGAGCTTCGATGAATCGGGTCGTAAACCAAACTATAAAGAAAAGCGTAGCCTAGGAAGTTGGGGGAAAGTTATTAAATACCCATTAAATGTGTCTAAAGTTTTGTAATAACGGTCGAAGACATACGTAGTTAGTATCTTGCTGTTCCTTAAATCAATTTATACAATTTATTTATTGATAAAGGTTATTTTGTTCAAACAAATAACAGAGTTTTTCTTAACAATAATAATGTTGGTTGCTCCCTTTTCGATTACGTCACCCCATGGTACAACATTAAAACCTACCCCATACTGACGCCGCGCTTCCACGCGGCGTCAATGATGTTTTTACCCACAATAATTTTGAAAGAAATGCCGGTTGAAATACCAAGATGTTATAAATCCGACAAATGAATACACACTCGAATTTGGGTATTTGTTTGTTCAACCCTTTTGTCTAATTAATTCAATCTTTGACGCTTGTGCAGAAGCCGGTGTTTGATGCAATTTGGGAAAAGAATAATTTTTCAAAACGAGCATATTTCTGCTTTTGCAAAAGGAACCTGTTCAACTCTGACAATATGAAAAATATTGCTTCCACTTTACCGAGTTAAACCTATTTTATAACTCTTTCCAACACACAACATATCTGGAGCAGGCGACTTTAAAGAAACATTTATGCAAACATATGAACACTCTGTTGAAATGAAATTTGTTTTCTTGAATAGAGGTGAACGCTATTGCAAATGAGATTGCTCGCCATCAACCCCAGTTTTCGAAAGTTATCAGCTACACAAGCCTTAAAATACGTCTTTATTGCGGAAAGGGCTAAGATGTTCCCAAGGCAGACTTTTTAAATAACATTACCATGTATCAGGTAACTATTAACGCATCGAAAGTTATGTTGATGGAATTAGGCCCCGAGCAATTTAATTATATTATCCCAAACTAAATTAAACTATCACAAATTAAAATCAAGATTTTTTTCCATTTCAATATTAGTTTGAACACGTAAGTTTGTCACATTTGTGAAATATAAAAAATGGCATTATTCATATTATCACACCTCATATCTTCGTTTTTCGACATCACTGTTTCTCCTGTTTGTCTTAAAGTTTTTTAGACCGGCTCCAGATAGAAATTACTTTGTTAAAATCAGGCTTCCTTCAAAATAAAATGAAATTTATTTATTTTTATTCAGGTTTTCTTTTTCTAACGTCAAAATTAGCGAGACGCGTGAGAAATATGTGTCCTACATAAAGATAAGAAACAGTACTGAACATATTTTGTTCACATCATAATCATTGCCAGCTCCGCTTTGTGACAAGTTGATACGCACTTTGCAAGACTGGTCCGATAACTGACAGGCAGTGCACATATATCATGCAAATTACCGGGGTAATCCATGACAAATCAGATTAGTTGACGAAGGGCCTCGGCAGACGCAGCATGAAGGTAATTGATATAATATGCATAGAGCAGACCCGCTATAACTCGAAGTCATGAGAGTCCCATAAATTACTTCGAGTAATCCATCGATGGGTGCTCACTTCTTTCATGTTATTACAACTTGGTTATTCCTCTATACCTAACTGGTTATTAAGAATGATTGGTGTTGTCAAACCCCTACCTGACGTGTCAAATGTTAAAGGATTATTCAATACATTTCACCGTTTCCGCGCTGTGAATTTAAGAGCGTTCATCTTCTTAGCAATAGATCCCGCTACGATCCTCGTTTCAGTTTCAGTCGTACTATATACAGCGGACAATCGAAAACTCGATGTCGAAAGTAACGAATAAAGTACTTCGAGTTATCGACGTGTAATAGTGATCACTCGATTTATGCTCAATTCGTGTGATGTATTTTCATTTATATCAAAGCGTTAAAACTTGAATGTCTATCATGAAAAGCAAGCAAGCAAGTTATAAGAATATATCCCTAGAACAGCGCAGCAGTAGTTTCGATTGCTCGTCCGACAGATCCGTTCCAGGATTTTCCGCGTTAAGCGATATATTCGAATAATCACATGTTCAAGCTATCGCAAGTCCATTGAACTTTAGCTGTTTTGCCTCATTTGTGAAGGTATAATGTGATTGGCGCCGGTGTTATATAGTTTTACCTGTAGTTCTGATATAATAAGAAAACTGTCGGTTTATTATGGCGCTTTTCCTATATTGAAGGGTTCAACCATTTCGGACTTATGAGCAACCTTAGCACTTTTATTCCCTGAAATATTTTGTTTGCGCCAACCCAACATTTTCCCTTGATTTGCAGTTGTTGTCGATTATTGGTTTACGCCTTGTTCTTCATAAATCAGTAAATCCGACCAAATACTCATGATTAGAACTGCATCAATAGCCAACATTCAAAGGTTCCTGTTAAAATATTGATGAATAAAACAGTTATACGCAATCAAAATGTGCACAGTTATAAGTTGTGTTAAAACGTAAATATTTAATGGTGACTTACAGGCCCATTTGGCCGGGTGTGGTAACTTATTTTAGATTAGGTTTTTTCCCCGTCAGAATGACATAAACTTATAAACTTTGCTGAAAGAAATCGACAAAGGCGTAAATCGCCTTGGGGATACCTGTCAGGTTTGTGTTCGTGCAAAAAAATGTTAATTCTCGGAATAAATGTCAAATAATTCAATTTCAAGCTGTCATTCAATGTTCAATAAGTAAATTCAATTTAAAGAATCTGTGAATTGTCAAACAGATTCTCTCGACATCGATCTGTTTATAGTCATTGCTTATAATTCGTCCAGTTGTCATCGATCTGTTTATAGTCATTGGTTTACTGTTTTCGCTTATAATTCGTCCAGTTGTCATCGATCTGTTTATAGTCATTGGTTTACTGTTTTCGCTTATAATTCGTCCAGTTGTCATCGATCTGTTTATAGTCATTGGTTCACTGTTTTCGCTTATAATTCGTCCAGTTGTCATCGATCTGTTTATAGTCATTGGTTTACTGTTTTTGCTTATAATTCGTCCAGTTGTCATCGATCTGTTTATAGTCATTGGTTTACTGTTTTCGCTTATAATTCGTCCAGTTGTCATAGTCGATGAACTGCGAGAATGCATTGCTGATTTGCCATAAACAGAACAGAACAGAACATTTTTTATTTATTTTGACTTTTACATACATAGTACATCATCATACAATCAAATACAAAATATACAATAAATCACATGAAAACATGAAACGAACGGAAAAGAAAAAGAAAACAGGGTATTAATTACAAGTTATTGAGTTCAAACAAAACACTTGACGTTATTATAAAGAAAATATGAAAAAAGCAAATATCGTTCTAAGGTGATAATTATATTTAGGTAATTTTAGATCTTTCTTTTAAGTTTAAAGCATCCTTAACAATATACATACACGTGTTGATGCCCTGTGGCAAAATGAGAAATTGCTCATAATGAGCAATTTTTCTTTGAGCCACACTGTTTTAAACTATATTCAATAATTAAAATTGTATTTATTGATTTTCCATGTTGTCTTCTGCAGCAGTTTTGTTGTATGTGATGAAGGGATATTTCACAATAGATATCGAAAGAATTAAGGTTAATTTAATCTAAACTATTTTTTGGGGGTGAGTTGTATTATTTTATAATTTGAAATTAATTTGAAATTAATGTTGAAACTTTTCACGACTTTGTAAGCACATTAGTTTTCTTCGACGTATAAATACGCTTACAGAAGCGTCTTTGTTACTTAAACAAGGCTACAGGCAAGCTCGAGTTCTATTGTTTCTCCGACTTTAACATTATGGACAGCGGCATGGGTTTCGATACGGTGGGACTAAATTTGCAGTTTTCGTCAGAGTTATATCTTTGACTCTGCTGAATGTAACAAACAGTTAATGATCTGATGAGACTGTACACATAAGTCTTACGGTACGTGTGTTACAAGATCAACATTTGTCTTGTGTTCATACACACCCAAATAGTCCGCTATTCAAATCTGATTTTGACTTGAAATGCTCAGTATCTCTAGCTCACTGCTTGGAATATGTGGAAATGTGTTGTCTTTATAAAATGAAGTGAAATAATTTAAATTTGAATTCGAGGGTTGGTTTTTTACCAGAATTTGAACTTGCGCACAAAACAAGTGTAGGAAAAGGGTGTAACTTATAAGTCCATGTTCTGACGGGTTGCTAAAAAGTGGTGTCCACTTATAATATAAGACCCGCCCCCTTTTTAAATTGGATTATTTTAAAGCTGACAGGTTACAATGGTCGGTGATATATGTGTGACCATGTGAACATGGATTAAAGTGGCATTGAAATTGAGAGCTTACATCATGATGATTAACATTGAAATAAAGCAGTTGTTTATTTGGTAAACTCTGTTCAAGACATTTGAATGGTATTTTACGCCGTTTCAAATAATACATAGTTACATATGTATTTCCAGGAGCGAATATAAATACTACCTGTATTATTTTCAATGAGATGCATCAATCGTACTGCTAGCCCTGCAACCACGGGCGAGAGGAGGCAGTGCTGAAGACGTAAGTTATAGATAAAGTGCTTAACTCCTCTTCAAATAGCCTCATTTGACCTTTAACCAGTATATGCTGTACAAACTCGAATGAACCGCCTCGGTGCTATTACTACGACAATGCGTTTGGGAACCTAGTTGGGTTATAGGTGGTGAGATGGTATCGGTTTTTTCAAAAGAAAAAAATGTTTCGTCTCCGACATATGCATCTCTACGTACAATTCGAAGGCATTAATTATAAAGCGATAAGTTGGGTGGATCACCGAATGCTGGGCGTTGAAGCCCACGTTAGTCATAAATAATTCCCACGAGTGGTATTTTCTGTAGGCCGTAATGAAGACATTTCGTTTCTTTATAGCATAGCCTTTAATCAATTTCTATTTAACATATTTGTTATGTTAAAGTCATGTTTTATAGATTTTGCGATTGTGTGTCTTGTTACATGTTACGTACAGTGAAGACTTGGATGAATTAGCACAGTCTCGCCAGAGTCGTCTTAGTTCGCAAATAATCAGAAAAGCCATATATGTAACTTCTGGCGAAGTATTATAAGTTATATCCCATTTTTATAGTCCGCAAACAATCAGAAGAGCCATATATGTAACTTCTGGCAAAATATTATAAGTAATATCCCCCTTGTTATGCTCTCATAACCCTAGTTGTTTTACTGGTTGATTAATTTGTTAATTTATTGTTATTTAACACCTTTTTTAACAAATGTTCTGTCATAACACTGCGGCCAGTTGATCTTTCCAGATATTCTAACAACAGTCTTTCTTTCCCAGCAATTTATTTTCTGAGACGTGGATGCTAAATGAAAACCATAGGTAGTTAGATGCATTAAAATGTACAAACAAATGTTCTTACGAATGAAGCGTGAGTGTGCATTGTAAGATCTATCAGACCATGTGAAGAATTTGTGCCGGTTAAAGCAATTTAGGGTTCTTGATGCCATTTCGAACAGTCCGTGTACATGCAATGAAGTCCTACATGCTACTTTTGGCAAACTTCTTCCATCAATGGGCTAACAGTCTATGTGGAAAAGCAGCCAATTGCTGGGAATGACTGCTGTGATAAGAACTTGTGTGAGAAATGTAGGAATAACTTGGGTATGTGAATTTTGCGCCGTGATATGACTTTAAAAGACTGATGAACACGCCGTTAAACACAAATCAGTAAATAAATCAACCATTGATAATAGAAAAACGTCAATGTCAGGTCAAATAGTCGAGATCCCTTATATCTAAACAGAACCCTGAACGGAGATCAATGAACACTAATTGTCCCGTGTAGCTGGGGATAGGTGTATGTGTGTGTGGGGGGGTTCGGTTGTTTTACGCCGCTTTCAACATCATTCTTATATAGTTTTATCACGGCGACAGTTCACTTATTCATGATCCCTATGTGAACATACATGTACCAGTACTGTGCCAGAAAATGTGCCATGCCCAAGGGCACTCCAACATGATCGCAGTGCCGCACCTGTGGATCGAACCCGGGACTCCCGGTTCCAAATCATCAATGCCGTCCACTCAACAACGGCGGGTTCCCGCTTTAAGCGTGAGAAGCCATGGCTTTCAAATGAAACGAAGTGGCTTTTCACAGAATATTGGTGAAACGTACTTAATCTTCGCGAAAAGTCTGTCTGTTTCAGTTTCTATCAAACTCAAACCTGGTTAACGGTTCATTGCGTAATATAATACTCTTAGATGCAACGAAGGAGAACACTTTTGAAAATACTTCAAATCGAATTTGTCGGAACACCATGGTATAACTAAAATATTGTTTAAAATGGCATTAAACGCATTTTTCTTCTTTTGAATATCTGGTATGGTATTACAAAAACATGGAACTTACATTCGAGCCGTATTAAGCTATAAGGGATTGTGATGCTCTGGTTGCCGATGAGTTGCTCATTGTGTCATATATCTCTAGATTGAAATAACATGTAATTAACATTTGACACAATATCGAATAGATCAAGTATCTGTTATTAGTTGTGTTTATTAACTTGTACTAGTATAACAGATTATGATCGGAAAGTCTCTGAGTTAATTGGTTTTATGACACATCATAATTCTACCAAAACCATGATCAATAGAATACGGTATTATAAGGTTAAAAACAAGAATAAATAACAAGCTTCGTATGGAAACCCATTACTGACCGGATCAACACAAAACATATAAATTAAATTCTCTAAGGTTCGAATCCCTGGACGATATACTCAGTGAGACCGCCTTGATGGTAAAGCGTCTACCTACGTTGTAGCGGGAGGTCGCGGGTTCATTCCCCGGCCAGGTCATGCCAAATACTTTACAAATGAATATAATGGCTTGAAAGTGTCGTAAACACCATACATACAAACAGGTTCATTTAAATGGCTGACACTGCTTTGCTTGTTTAATATCAGTTTCTACTCGCTTGTGTCCTGCAATGTAATTAGGGAAACGGGATACCAAACTGAGGTCATTTTTAAAGAGTCACTTACAATGGGTTATCCAATTTTAAGCAGACATTTATTCTTTGGAAGTTTATGAAGCACTGAGATGTACGTAATGCGTTTCGTCGATAATTGTTTGTCAAATTGAAAACCCAATTGATGTCAGTCATATAAGTGGGGTTAAATCATGAAGCCGTTCTGAAAAGGTGACACTATTTAGAATGTTATCTGATTGAAACACAGTTTAACGTATCTGCATGCAGAAAACGTTGGAAATCATTGGTGGAAAAGGAGAAGTTACTACATCCCATTATATATTATTGATTTAGTGTGTAAGGGTTTACATTAATTTTCGGCAGATATAGGAAAGATTAGAGTTATCGTTCTAAAGAGGTGATGATTTAAGAGGTTATCATTTTCTCTGGGTAGAAACATTCTGTGTCATGTCTGCATGCAGATGACGGTGGGAATTATGCAGAAAAGTGTGAAGTTACTACATCCAAAGGTATACCATTGTTGTTGTTTTTCAAGGTATTCTCATTAATTTTCAGCAGATGTGGAAACGCTCAATCAGTCGGTTTAAAGAGTTGATGATTTAAGAGGTTAACCTTTTCTAAGTGTAGAAATAATTTTTAACACATCAGAAAGCAGATAGCGATGGAAATCATTGTAGAAAAGGTAGAAGTTACTTCATATCAAGATAGACGACCATGGTTGAGTGCCCTTGGGCAAGGCACATTTCCTAGCCTAGTAGTGGTTTGTTTACACAGGGATCGTGAAATGTCGCCGTGATATAACTGAACTAATGTTGAAAACGGCGTAAACCCCAATAAAACAAACAAACAAACAAACCAAGATAGAGTATTGTCGTTGGTTTTTGTTTCTATAGATGTTCGATAGATACGGGAAAGTTTGACCTGTCGATCTAGAAAGGTTTCCGTTCTGCAGAGTTAATGAACAAGTTCTGCCTCACCCTTCTATGCTTTTAACTTCATCCAACGGTTGTTCGGGGCGGAGGTACCGACCCGAGAGTGTACACTGTAGTTGGCTAGGTTAGACCAAATCGATAGTTTAGTTTAAACTTATCTATTTTACATCGATTGCGAAACAAGCTTTCAGCTTATATTAATCACGTTCGATGTCTGTTTCCTGGAGACGTAACCAGTACTCGCTCCTCCGTTTGTGTGGACAAACAGACACAAGTCAGAACCCGCTCATCACGGGATTCGAACCCGGGACCTTTGGTACGAGAGGCCGACGCTCATTCACTGTACCTCTGTCTAACATACACATCAATAGCATTGGTACAAACTAACGATGCAATGAAATATTGCTGAACAACAAAATATATTCTTCTGAATGTTATACGTTATCTGTCTATTTGTATAATATAAAAAGTATCTGTCTATATGTTATCCGTGTTATCTGGAACTGTTTGTATTGTGCATTAAAAGTTAAGATATGAACATTATTACATTCTGATTATCGGTCGATATGCCACCTATGCTATTCTGAGTGCAGATGTGCCCCATTATTTAGAGAATACAATATTCAACCATAGCTGCTGATTGTGTACAGTATTTGATCACGGACTAGGATTGCATCACTCGATCCACACATCTGGTACAATAGGTAAACACGCTTCAGTCGGGAATGTTCTCATCACGCAGTGTCTCTATGTAAATAAACGCTCGCCCTCTCGCGAAATACAGTGTGTACCAATTATGTAAGTGCAGTAGACCGAATTATGACCAATGCTATTTATTTACTATCAGCGTTTTTTTTTTTTTTTAAAGCCTATCACTCGTATAGATTGACTTGAGTAAGACGGTAAACATGGTCAGTACTTATCTTCACTGGTTATACACGCTGGTGTTGCATGATTGATTGTGTTAATGTGTAAATGGGTAATGTGCAATAAATATATTCCAAATAATGTTCACAAAGACTTGCATACATGCAATAATAGTAATCATGGCCATGTTTATTTTTATAATGGTGTGTCGAACGGTGAATGCTAAACTAGCAGCTCATGATGCGGGTCGTCGATGTGAGAACCGTAAGTTCGAATCCCTACACGGCTTTGCATTATGTCCAAAGTCATTGTAATTGGCGTTAATCGTCTTCCAGTTGGTTATACAGTTTATGTGGGAATGTAGCCAGTTGTTTGGAACGAATGATGGTTACAGTATTGGTGCGAAGGATGGTTAGGTGAACTAGCCGGAGTGATGTTACTGAAATACTGTTGAAAACAGCGTTAATCGAACTCCAATCAATAAAGTAAATCGAAATCAAGAGTGTGTGTATATACTGTATGCAGGCAATGGTTGCCTTTCAAGAAGGAATCGTGCATAAACAATTCAGTTCCAACTCGGGGCACGTAATTCCATTTTGATCCAAAACAAATAGACTATATTTCTGTTATATAATCATATTACGTTTCATTTAAATGTTAGAATAACAATAGCTATGCCCGCATTGACAATATGAAAATAAAACCTAAGGCATTTCCGTTCAATTCTGTTGTTTATTAATTGGAAATAAAAAAGAAGAAAATAAACAGAAGCATTCTTTTTTATCCTGATTTTTTTTTTTTTATAAGTGAAGCAAATCAGTCGGCTTTATAAAATGGTTAATATGCCATGTTAGTTAATTCTATAAATGCACAAAACAAGATAGATATAAGTCTCTCAAGAGTTATATGATGAAAGAACAAATCGAACCATCTATTCCTGGCTTTTCCATCAGAACTCGATTAGAAAAAAGACATATCTATCATTGATCGCCACACAAAAAAAACCAGAACATCTGTTAATTGATTTTTAGAACATATGTTCCGATACCTCTGACTGACAGTTTTTTTAAAACAAGTTCTCCTTCATTGCAAATCTTAGAGAATTTTGTTCCACATTTAAAGAACAGTTGTGTACACTTTTACCTGCAGCGCTACATGATACTTTACTGAACAAGCAAACTTAAATTCTGTGAGTGTGCGAAAAGATCATTGTATTATTTATTTATGGGCAATATTTAACTGACCCACTAACCCTACTCATATAGACTTCTCAATTCCAATCTTAGTTTGTACTGATTACATTATGGCTATTATATTCTACATGTTTTGGATACGCGCCATGAAACAGTAAGATCTTCCTCGTATTGAAGTCCCTGCATGGACACATGATGTAGATCCTCGTAACGGTGCACTGTCGTTTCAGCCAACAAACGTTTTGACTCGGACTTTTTAAACAAAGTACTGTTAATATTTGAACTGTCAATGTAATAATTTTTTAAAATCAGTGATTCTCTTTGACTTTAAACATTATACTGATATAGGCTAAAGACCTTTCTGTGAAATGTAGTATATTGTCTGTCCGTGCGAAAGGTACACGTTGTACTTAGTGAACATTGTAGAACCAGATCAGCCTTTGTAGTCGGTTTATCTCCCAGTTTTTCATACATGCGGTGGTCGTACACAACTCTTCATTCCATGTGATGTTGACGTATATCCACTGTTCTTTATATGAATTGATTTTGTTTCATGATGAAAAGGGTTTGAAAGTAATCTAATGTGTTACTGTTTTGAGCGTACTTAGTTAGTCTATACACCATAAGTACGCTCAAAACAGTAACACATTAGATTACTTTCAAACCCTTTTCATCATGAAACAAAATCAATTTATATAAAGAACAGTGGATACAAATTAAGTGGTTAAGGTACGAAATTTGTCGGAGGTCATTGTACATGCAAAAAACGAACTTGAACATATTGATAACTCGACCATATCGATATCTCGAACATACCGATAACTCGAATACATTAATAAAACGAATGTTTTTAACTTGAACATATTGACAAATCGAACATATCGATATCTCGAACTTTTCGATATCTCGAACTTTCCAATATCTCGAACTTTCGATATCTCGATTTTTTTTTCTCGTTATCTCGAACCTTTCGATATCTTGATTTTTTTTTTTTCGATTTTTTTTCTCGATATCTCGAACTTTATCGGAAAGTTCGAGAGATATCGAAAAGTTCGAGATATCGGAAAGTTCGAGATATCGAAAAAAAAAAATCGAGATATCGAAAAGTGTTCGAGATATCGAAAAAAAAAAAAAAAAAAAAATCGAGATATCGAAAGTTCGAGATATCGAAAGTTCGAGATATCGAAAAGTTCGAGATATCGATATGTTCGATTTGTCAATATGTTCAAGTTAAAAACATTTGTTTTATTAATGTATTCGAGTTATCGGTATGTTCGAGATATCGATATGGTCGAGTTATCAATATGTTCAAGTTATTAATTGACCAATAAGACGTTCGTTTTTTGCGTGTACAATGACCTCCGTCAAATTTCGTACCTAAATCTCTTAGTTTGCGAATGTCTAATCGAAAGTCTAATGTCTAACTGACCAATTAGACATTCGTTTTTTGCATGTATAATGACCTCCGACGAATTTGGTACCTAAATCTCTTAATTTGCGAATGTCTAACTGAATGTCTAATGTCTAACTGACCAATTAGACATTCGTTTTTTTAACGTGCAATGACCTCCGACGAATTTGAGTTATAGATCTTGTAATTTGCGAATGTCTAATCAAATGTCTAATGTCTAACTGACCTATTAGACATTCGTTTTTTTAATGTACATTGATCTCTGACGAATTTGGTACCTTAATCTCTTAATTTGCGAATGTCTAATCGAATGTCTAATGTCTAACTGACCAATTAGACATTCGTTTTTTTCATGTATAATGACCTCCGACGAATTTGGTACCTAAATTTCTTAATTTGCGAATGTCTAATCGAATGTCTAATGTCTAACTGACCAATTAGACATTCGTTTTTTGCATGTATAATGACCTCCGACGAATTTGGCACCTAAATCCCTTAATTTGCGAATGTCTAATCGAATGTCTAATGTCTAACTGACCAATTAGGCATTCGTTTTTTGAATGTGCAATGACCTCCGACGAATTTGGGTTTAAGATCTTGTAATTTGCGAATGTCTAATCGAATGTCTAATGTCAAACTGACCAATTAGACATTTGTTTTTTTAATGTACATTGATCTCTGATGAATTTGGTACCTAAATATCTTAATTTGCGAATGTATAATCGAATGTCTAATGTCTAACTGACCAATTAGACATTCGTGTTTTGGATGTACAATGACCTCCGACGAATTTCGTACTTAAATCTCTTAATTTGCGAATGTCTAATCGAATGTCTAATGTCTAACTGACCAATTAGACATTCGTTTTTTGAATGTATAATGACCTCCGAGGAATTTGGTACCTAAATCTCTTAATTTGCGAATGTCTAATCGAATGTCTAATGTCTAACTGACCAATTAGACATTCGTTTTTTGAATGTACAATGACCTCCGACGAATTTGGTTTATAGATCTTGTAATTTGCGAATGTCTAATCGAATGTCTAATGTCTAACTGACCAATTAGACATTCGTTTTTTGAATGTACAATGACCTCCGACGAATTTGGGTTATAGATCTTGTAATTTGCGAATGTCTAATCGAATGTCTAATGTCTAACTGACCAATTAGACATTCGTTTTTTGAATGTACAATGACCTCCGAGGAATTTGAAAACTAAGTTTCGTAATTTGCGAATGTCTAATCGAATGTCTAATGTCTAACTGACCTATTAGACATTCGTTTTTTGAATGTACAATGATCTCCGACGAATTTGGTACCTACATATCGTAATTCGCAAATGTCTAATCGAATGTCTAATGTCTAACTGACCAATTAGACATTCGATTTTTGCATGTACATTGACCTCTGACGAATTTGTTATCTAAATCCCTTAATTTGCGAATGTCTAATCGAATGTCTAATGTCTAACTGACCAATTAGACATTCGTTTTTTGAATGTACAATGACCTCCGACGAATTTGGGTTTAAGATCTTGTAATTTGCGAATGTCTAATCGAATGTCTAATGTCTAACTGACCAATTAGACATTTGTTTTTTGAATGTACAATGACCTCCGAGGAATTTGAAAACTAAGTTTCGTAATTTGCGAATGTCTAATCGAATGTCTAATGTCTAACTGACCAATTAGACATTCGTTTTTTGAATGTACAATGATCTCTGACGAATTTGGAACCTAAGTATAGTAATTTGCGAATGTCTAATCGAATGTCTAATGTCTAACTGACCAATTAGACATTCGTTTTTTGCATGTACAATGACCTCCGACGAATTTGGTATCTAAATCCCTTAATTTGCGAATGTCTAATCGAATGTCTAATGTCTAACTGACCAATTAGACATTCGTTTTTTGAATGTACAATGACCTCCGACGAATTTGGGTTATAGATCTTGTAATTTGCGAATGTCTAATCGAATGTCTAATGTCTAATTAGACATTCGATATTTAAAATTTGCGATTTTTCTGAATGTCTAATCGAATGTCTAATGTCTAATTAGACATTCGATTTTTGTTTTTGAATGTCTAATGTCTAACGTATAATGCTCTGCCAACTTCACACAATTTCTGAAGTAATGTCTTTTTTAGTGTTATCACTTTATCATTAGTTTATGGTAATAATTATGTTGCCTAATAGATAAACCCAATACCTTTTTATGTTTGCACATTTTTAGCTCAATATGATAATGCAATTCTAGCAACATACGCATGCAATAAGATTTTCACCACAGTAAAACAAAAAGACAATTTGTCACTGAGCAAGATTGACGTAAAACATTTCTTTTTAAAACGTATATCTCTATTATCTTAATTTGTTTTTTATGTTGCATTAAAATTCGGGATCTGTGCTTTTTATTTAGACATATAGCCGATAAGTCAGATGTTTCATTCTGATTTCCGACATTTCTACCTGCGAATCTATTCAAAACTCAACTCTGCAATACGGACCGCGCCAAACAAAAAAGTACCTAAGGGACTGTGCTTCTTTAATTTTGAATGTACGGTGTTTTGCGTCGCATTTGAAACCGTTCCTAAAATAAATAAGAATATTTCCTGGGTAAGTTATCAGTTCTTCAGGTCCGTTAATCCTGACAAGAGCCGTCGTAGTACTAACCAAACAATCCTAAGTGTCAATGAGAGACAGACAATACTACCATTTTAGCTCGTCTGTTTTTCGAGGGGAACAAGGCGGACTATTGTGATACCATTGGCGTCGTCACAAAACGTTCACATTATCTCATAACTCAAAAAACCGTCCAATATTCTCAAATGAAACTTGGTACACATGTTCCTAGGAACAATACGCATGTCTATATTTAGTCACATAACTCTGGCCTTAATAATTATTCAGGAACGCACCTTTTTCGACATAGAAAATACAGACAGGCATTGGTGTTCGCTCCGCGTAACTCTTGTTTAATTCACGGACCTTTCCAATCAACAGTTAGCAAAGATCCAGTTCAGTATACGTGCTATCTGATCAGGATCCTCTCTGTTCACATCAAATGTAACTCTGCATCCGGCAACTGAGAATATCAAGATCAGTATGTACACTAGCGCATTCCTATCACGGTCTTCTCTGTCCAGAATCTAGTCGTACGGGAACCATGGAGACCGATTTGGACCAATATCAGATAATACAAGTATGTAATTTAATCGTTACTGCCTTAATTTCTAAATCGGCCATTCATTCCTTCCGACTGACGAATGTCATTGTGACTGGCGCCATTCGTATTCTAGCAATTTGCTTAACCCTTTCCCATATACAACAATTCGGTAGCAGACGACTTTCAAAACATATTGGTAGAAATATGGACAATCTCAATAAATGTAAGTATCGAAATAATATAAAGTTGAAATGATTGTGGCAAAATGAGAAATTGCTTGTTTTTCAGCAATTTCTCATTTTGTCATATTGCTTTCAAAAGTCGTCTGCCGCAAAGGCGTCAGAAAGCGTCTGCAACTGGGAAAGGGTTAAATTAATAGTATGTGTGGAAGGGTGGCCTTGAAATAATGTTGTTTTGAGCACTGGTGGTAGAAAGCAAGGAAACGCACGTTATGTATATTTGAAATACAAATATTCCACTGTGGCCTACAGTTAGTGGTTAGCGTTGAAAATTTGCAACCGGGTATCCCGAGTTCGATCTGTCTCGATATAAGTCCTTCATATCATGGGTACAAAGTACAAGTTAGCATTTCTTAATAATGTACATTCGGATCAGCCTTTACATTTGCTCCGTCTTAATAGTATCTACACAAGTTGACACTCTTTCACAAATTGAGTAACTTTAAATTTAGAATAGTTTCATCTAATTTAGAATTAAAAGGGATTTAGAATCTTTTGTGAAAACAGAACTTTGATTTTTGCTGGTCGCATAATCTTTGAGATCGATTTTCTCGCGACTAGGCCTACTTATCATAGTTTAATATAGCACAGAGAAGTGTTTGACGTATGCACACGATATATATCCCTTATTTAATACAGCACAGAGAATTGTCCGACGGATGCACCCACTGTTGTCTTTAAGATATATATCCCTTATTTAATTTAGCACAGAGAATTGTCTGACGGATGCACCTACTGTTATCTTTAAAATTTATATCCCTTATTTAATATAGCACAGAGAATTGTCTGACGGATGCACCAATGTTATAGCACAGAGAATTGTCTGACGGATGCACCCACTGTTATCTTTAATATATTTATATCCCTTAGTTAATATAACACAGAGAATTATCTGACGGATGCACCTACTGTTATCTTTAAGATATATATCCCTTATTTAATATAGCACAGATAATTGTCTGACGGATGCACCCACTGTTATCTTCAAGATGTATATCCCTTATTTAATATAGCACAGATAATTGTCTGACGGATGCACCCACTGTTATCTTTTAGATATATACCCCTTATCCTGAGGAATAAAAGCAGGAAGTGTTTTATTTCTCTCAGGAGTGAGTGGTAACAAACCCAGAAAATGCTGTGATATAACTTAAAATATTCGGATAGAAACGTAAAAGATCATGCAAACAAACCAATTATTTTGATAAAATCATATAAATTATATCAGTAAATTTTGAGATGGTCTTGCCTATTTGAAAAGAAAAAGGCTATGCTTAGAATGTTAATAATTAATGATACATATCGATATATGATTGTACGGACATACAAGCTGACCTTTACGTATTGTGTCCCTAAAGCCCAAGTCCCACGGACTGAAATTTGGCCGATCCGGGGTCAGATCCATGTTAGATCCGCGTTGGGTCGGGGCTTATCCGCGATAGTCCGGGACATTCCGGGATGATCCTCGATGATCCGTCATAGTGCGGGACACCACCCCAGCAATTTTAAAATGTTTAAAATTACCGTAGTCATCTGGGACCGTCCGGGTGGATTTTTCAATCCGGGGTAGGCCGCCAAGGTCCGTGTAGCGACCGTGTTGGCTCGGGAAGGTCCGTAGTGGCACCGTGTTGATCCTGGGCGATTATGTGCGATCCGACATGTCGTGTTGGGTCCTGGGTGGTCCGTGTGGGGTCCGGGACTGTCCGTATCTGATCCGGGATAGTCCGAGATGGTCCGGGTCATTCCGGGACGGTCCGTGGCGCTGCCGTGGTGGTACCGGGGTCAGGTCCGTGTTGGCTCCGTGCTCATCCGTGTTCATCCGTTGTTGGTTCCGGGCCGGGGATGACGATGTTTTGCGACTCAATTTCACCCAGTATCATTCCGGATCAAGATATCCCTTGATCCGGGTTGTTTCGTGTTAATCCGGGGTGCTCCGTTTTGGGTCCAGCTTCGGTTTGACTGTGTCCCTTAATTGTAATTTAAACTCGTAAAAATAAGGATCAAGACAATGTTCCTTCAAATATCTCAGTAGAATAAACCATTTCTCACATACAACACATATGCAGCAGACGACTTCCCACATACAACAAATATGCAGCAAACGACTTCCCACATACAACAAATATGCAACAGACGACTTTCCACAAACAACACAGATGCAACATACGACTTCCCACATACAACACATATGCAACAGACGACTTTCCACAAACAACAGACATGCAACAGACGACTTTCCACAAACAACAGATATGCAACAAACGACTTTCCACAAACAACAGATATGCAACAAACGACTTTCCACATACAACACATATGCAACATACGACTTTCCACAAACAACAAATATGCAACAAACGACTTTCCACATACAACAGATATGCAACAGACGACTTTCCACATACAACACATATGCAACAGACGACTTTCCACATACAACACATACGCAAAAGACGACTTCCCACATACAACACATATGCAACAGACGACTTTCCACATACAACACATATGCAACAGACGACTTCCCACATACAACACATATGCAACAGACGACTTTCCACAAACAACAGATATGCAACAAACGACTTTCCACATACAACAGATATGCAACAGACGACTTTCCACATACAACAGATATGCAACATACGACTTTCCACATACAACAGATATGCAACAGACGAAATCCCACATACAACAGATATGCAACAGACGACTTCCAACATACAACACATATACAACAGACGACTTTCCACATACAACACATATGCAACAGACGACTATCCACAAACAACAGATATGCAACAGACGACTTCCCACATACAACACATATGCAACAGACGACTTTCCACAAACAACACATATGCAACAGACGACTTTCCACATACAACAGATATGCAACAGACGACTTCCAACATACAACAAATATGCAACAGACGACTTCCCACATACAACACATATGCAACAGACGACTTCCCACATACAACACAGATGCAACAGACGACTTTCCACATACAACAGATATGCAACAGACGACTTTCCACATACAACAGATATGCAACAAACGACTTTCCACATACAACAGATATGCAACAAACGAATTTCCACAAACAACAGATATGCAACAAACGACTTTACACATACAACATATATGCAACAGACGACTTTCCACATACAACACATATGCAACAGACGACTTTCCACATACAACACAGAAGCAACAGACGACTTTCCACAAACAGCAGATATACAACAGACGACTTTCCACAAACAACAGATATGCAACAAACGTGTTTCCACAAACAATAGAGATGCAACAGACGACTTCCCACAAACAACACAGATGCAAAAGACGACTTTCCACATACAACACAGATGCAGCAAACGACTTCCCACATACAACAAATATGCAACAGACGACTTCCAACATACAACACATATGCAACAGACGAAATCACACATACAACAAATATGCAACAAACGACTTCTCACATACAACACATATGCAACAGACGACTTCCCACATACAACACATATGCAACAGACGACTTCCCACATACAACACATATGCAACAGACGACTTCCCACATACAACACATATGCAACAGACGACTTTCCACATGCAACACAGATGCAACAGACGACTTTCCACATACAACACAGATGCAACAGACGACTTCCCACATACAACAAATATGCAACAGACGACTTCTCACATACAACACATATACAACAGAGGGCTTTCCACATACAACAAATATGCAACAGACGAAATCCCACATACAACAGATATGCAACAGACGACTTCCAACATACAACAGATATGCAACAGACGACTTCCCACATATAACACATATGCAACAGACGACTTCCCACATACAACACATATGCAACAGACGACTTCCCACATACAACACATATGCAACAGACGACTTTCCACATACAACACATATGCAACAGACGACTTTCCACATACAACACATATGCAACAGACGACTTTCCACATACAACACATATGCAACAGACGACTTTCCACAAACAACAGATATGCAACAGACGACTTTCCACAAACAACACAGATGCAACATACGACTTCCCACATACAACACATATGCAACAGACGACTTTCCACAAACAACAGACATGCAACAGACGACTTTCCACAAACAACAGACATGCAACAGACGACTTTCCACAAACAACAGATATGCAACAAACGACTTTCCACAAACAACAGATATGCAACAAACGACTTTCCACATACAACACATATGCAACATACGACTTTCCACAAACAACAAATATGCAACAAACGACTTTCCACATACAACATATATGCAACAGACGACTTCCCACATACAACAGATATGCAACAGACGACTTCCCACATACAACAAATATGCAACAAACGACTTTCCACATACAACATATATGCAACAGACGACTTCCAACATACAACACATATACAACAGACGACTTTCCACATACAACACATATGCAACAGACGACTATCCACAAACAACAGATATACAACAGACGACATCCCACATACAACACATATGCAACAGACGACTTTCCACAAACAACACATATGCAACAGACGACTTTCCACATACAACAGATATGCAACAGACGACTTCCCACATACAACAAATATGCAACAGACGACTTCCCACATACAACACATATGTAACAGACGACTTCCCACATACAACACAGAAGCAACAGACGACTTTCCACATACAACATATATGCAACAGACGACTTTCCACATACAACAGATATGCAACAGACGACTTTCCACATACAACACATATGCAACAGACGACTTTCCACATACAACACAGAAGCAACAGACGACTTTCCACAAACAGCAGATATACAACAGACGACTTTCCACAAACAACAGATATGCAACAAACGACTTTCCACAAACAACAGAGATGCAACAGACGACTTCCCACAAACAACACAGATGCAACAGACGACTTTCCACATACAACAGATATGCAACAGACGACTTTCCACAAACAACAGATGCAACAGACGACTTTCCACATACAACATATATGCAGCAGACGACTTCCTACATACAATACATATGCAGCAGACGACTTCCCACATACAATACATATGCAGCAGACGACTTCTCACATACAACATATATGCAACAAACGACTTTCCACATACAACACATATGAAACAGACGACTTTCCACAAACAACAGATATGCAACAGACGACTTCCAACATACAACAGATATGCAACAGACGACTTTCCACAAACAACACAGATGCAACATACGACTTCCCACATACAACACATATGGAACAGACGACTTTCCACAAACAACAGATATGCAACAGACGACTTTCCACAAACAACAGATATGCAACATACGACTTTCCACATACAACAGATATGCAACAGACGAAATCCCACATACAACAGATATGCAACAGACGACTTCCAACATACAACACATATACAACAGACGACTTTCCACATACAACACATATGCAACAGACGACTATCCACAACCAACAAATATGCAACAGACGACTTCCCACATACAACACATATGCAACAGACAACTTTACACAAACAACACATATGCAACAAACGACTTTCCACATACAACAGATATGCAACAAACGACTTTCCACAAACAACAGATATGCAACAAACGACTTTGCACATACAACATATATGCAACAGACGACTTTCCACATACAACAGATATGCAACAGACGACTTTCCACATACAACACAGATGCAAAAGACGACTTTCCACAAACAACTGATATACAACAGACGACTTTCCACAAACAACAGATATGCAACAAACGACTTTCCACAAACAACAGAGATGCAACAGACGACTTCCCACAAACAACACAGATGCAACAGACGACTTTCCACATACAACATATATGCAACAGACGACTTTCCACAAACAACAGATATGCAACAAACGAATTTCCACAAACAACAGATATGCAACAAACGACTTTCCACATACAACAGATATGCAACAGACGACTTTCCACATACAACAGATATACAACAGACGACTTTCCACAAACAACATATGCAACAGACGACTTTCCACATACAACACATATGCAGCAGACGACTTCCTACATACAATACATATGCAGCAAACGACTTCCCACATACAATACATATGCAGCAGACGACTTCTCACATACAACATATATGCAACAAACGACTTTCCACATACAACACATATGCAACAGACGACTTTCCACAAACAACAGATATGCAACAGACGACTTTCCACATACAACAGATATGCAACAGACGACTTTCCACAAACAACACAGATGCAACATACGACTTCCCACATACAACACATATACAACAGAGGGCTTTCCACATACAACAGATATGCAACAAACGACTTTCCATATACAACAGATATGCAACAGACGACTTTCCACAAACAACATATGCAACAGACGACTTTCCACATACAACACATATGCAGCAGACGACTTCCTACATACAATACATATGCAGCAAACGACTTCCCACATACAATACATATGCAGCAGACGACTTCTCACATACAACATATATGCAACAAACGACTTCCCACATACAACAGATATGCAACAGACGACTTTCCACAAACAACATATGCAACAGACGACTTTCCACATACAACACATATGCAGCAGACGACTTCCTACATACAATACATATGCAGCAAACGACTTCCCACATACAATACATATGCAGCAGACGACTTCTCACATACAACATATATGCAACAAACGACTTTCCACATACAACACATATGCAACAGACGACTTTCCACAAACAACAGATATGCAACAGACGACTTTCCACAAACAACAGATATGCAACAAACGACTTTGCACATACAACAGATATGCAACAGACGACTTTCCACATACAACAGATATGCAACAGACGACTTTCCACATACAACACAGATGCAACAGACGACTTTCCACAAACAACTGATATACAACAGACGACTTTCCACAAACAACAGATATGCAACAAACGACTTTCCACAAACAACAGAGATGCAACAGACGACTTCCCACAAACAACACAGATGCAACAGACGACTTTCCACATACAACATATATGCAACAGACGACTTTCCACAAACAACAGATATGCAACAAACGACTTTCCACAAACAACAGATATGCAACAAACGACTTTCCACATACAACAGATATGCAACAGACGACTTTCCACATACAACAGATATGCAACAGACGACTTTCCACAAACAACATATGCAACAGACGACTTTCCACATACAACACATATGCAGCAGACGACTTCCTACATACAATACATATGCAGCAAACGACTTCCCACATACAATACATATGCAGCAGACGACTTCTCACATACAACATATATGCAACAAACGACTTTCCACATACAACACATATGCAACAGACGACTTTCCACAAACAACAGATATGCAACAGACGACTTTCCACATACAACAGATATGCAACAGACGACTTTCCACAAACAACACAGATGCAACATACGACTTCCCACATACAACACATATGCAACAGACGACTTTCCACAAACAACAGATATGCAACAGACGACTTTCCACAAACAACAGATATGCAACAAACGACTTTCCACAAACAACAGATATGCAACAAACGACTTTCCACATACAACAGATATGCAACAAACGACTTTCCACAAACAACAGATATGCAACAAACGACTTTCCACAAACAACAGATATGCAACAAACGACTTTCCACATACAACACATATACAACAGAGGGCTTTCCACATACAACAAATATGCAACAGACGAAATCCCACATACAACAGATATGCAACAGACGACTTCCAACATACAACAGATATGCAACAGATGACTTTCCACATACAACAGATATGCAACAAACGACTTTCCACAAACAACAGATATGCAACAAACGACTTTCCACAAACAACAGATATGCAACAAACGACTTTCCACATACAACACATATACAACAGAGGGCTTTCCACATACAACAAATATGCAACAGACGAAATCCCACATACAACAGATATGCAACAGACGACTTCCAACATACAACAGATATGCAACAGATGACTTTCCACATACAACAGATATGCAACAAACGACTTTCCACAAACAACAGATATGCAACAAACGACTTTCCACAAACAACAGATATGCAACAAACGACTTTCCACATACAACACATATACAACAGAGGGCTTTCCACATACAACAAATATGCAACAGACGAAATCCCACATACAACAGATATGCAACAGACGACTTCCAACATACAACATATATGCAACAGATGACTTTCCCACTTCCCACATACAACACATATGCAACAGACGACTTTCCACAAACAACAGATATGCAACAGACGACTTTCCACATACAACAGATATGCAACATACGACTTTCCACATACAACAGATATGCAACATACTACTTTCCACATACAACACATATGCAACAGATGACTTTCCACATACAACACAGATGCAACATACGACTTCCCACATACAACACATATGCAACAGACGACTTTCCACATACAACAGATATGCAACATACGACTTCCCACATACAACACATATGCAACAGACGACTTTCCACATACAACAGATATGCAACATACGACTTTCCACATACAACACATATGCAACAGATGACTTTCCACATACAACATATATGCAACATACGACTTTCCACATACAACAGATATGCAACAGACGACTTTCCACATACAACACATATGCAACAGACGACTTTCCACATACAACACATATGCAACAGACGACTTTCCACAAACAACAGATATGCAACAGACGACTTTCCACAAACAACAGATATGCAACAAACGACTTTCCACAAACAACAGATATGCAACAAACGACTTTCCACATACAACACATATGCAAAATACGACTTCCCACATACAACACATATGCAACAGACGACTTTCCACATACAACACATATGCAACAGACGACTTTCCACAAACAACACAGATGCAACATACGACTTCCCACATACAACACATATGCAACAGACGACTTTCCACAAACAGCAGATATGCAACAGACGACTTTCCACAAACAACAGATATGCAACAAACGACTTTCCACAAACAACAGATATGCAACAAACGACTTTCCACATACAACAGATATGCAACAAACGACTTTCCACAAACAACAGATATGCAACAAACGACTTTCCACAAACAACAGATATGCAACAAACGACTTTCCACATACAACACAGATGCAACAGACGACTTTCCACATACAACAGATATGCAACAGACGACTTTCCACAAACAACAGATGCAACAGACGACTTTCCACATACAGCACATATGCAGCAGACGACTTCCTACATACAATACATATGCAGCAGACGACTTTCCACATACAACACATATGCAACAGACGACTTCCCACATACAACACATATGCAACAGACGAATTTCCACATACAACAGATATGCAACAGACGACTTTCCACAAACAACAGATATGCAACAGACGACTTTCCACAAACAACACATATGCAACAGACGACTTTCCACAAACAACAGACATGCAACAAACGACTTTCCACATACAACAGATATGCAACAGACGACTTTCCACATACAACACAGATGCAACAGACGACTTTCCACAAACAACAGATATACAACAGACGACTTTCCACAAACAACAGATATGCAACAGACGACTTTCCACAAACAACAGAGATGCAACAGACGACTTCCCACAATCAACACAGATGCAACAGACGACTTTCCACATACAACAGATATGCAACAGACGACTTTCCACAAACAACAGATGCAACAGACGACTTTCCACAAACAACAGATGCAACAGACGACTTCCCACAATCAACACAGATGCAACAGACGACTTTCCACATACAACAGATATGCAACAGACGACTTTCCACATACAACAGATATGCAACAGACGACTTTCCACAAACAACAGATGCAACAGACGACTTTCCACATACAACACATATGCAGCAGATGACTTCCTACATACACTACTTATGCAGCAGACGACTTCCCACATACAATACATATGCAGCAGACGACTTCTCACATACAACAGATATGCAACAGATGACTTCCCACATACAATACATATGCAACAGACGACTTCCCACATACAACAAATATGCAACAGACGAAATCCCACATACAACACATATGCAACAGACGACTTCCCACATACATTTACAACAAATATATAGTAAGACTGAATAGCTGGTATCAGTATGAAAAGATCTGTCGTACTGGAAACTTACCTAGGAAACGCCGTGATATAACTGAACAACTGTGTAAGCGCCGTAAAACATCATAAAAACAAACACACATACACATACAATATTATTTTACTGGTAGTTATTATGTCCATGCGTTAAGTACATACGAACTTAAGATTGAGACGTGATCTCTCCATGTCACCCTGCCAATCGATGGGCCACAATGTCAAACTAGTAGGTACATAGAATTCAATAAAAACAATATTTTCTTCACTAACAATATTCTAGTCAGCGCCTCGGTTGTGTAGTTGTAGAATGTTCGCCTCGATTGCGGGAGGTCGCGGGTTCGATCCCCGACCGGATCATACCAAAGACCTTTACTATGGTAGTAATGGCTTTCACTCATTGGCGCTCAGGGTTGTGGGATAAGCATTACGACTGACTCGCTGGTGTAAGGATAAATGGACCAGTACGTGTTACATACCCAGGAAACGCCGTGATATAACTGACAAAAAATTGAAATCGGCGAAGAGCACAACACAGACAACCTAACAACAGTTTAGTATATTTCTTATCATACCAGTATAGACTTAAATACTGATAATCGTTTAATTGAACATGATTTTTTTTTGTTGTATTATATTACAATATGCATGTATTTCTGCACGTAAATATATATGTATTTGCTCTTTCGAGACAACCTAGCATACAAACGAGTGTATTTCACATTTCATTCACTGATTTCGTCTTTCTCCGATTTTCCAATACTCATTCACCTTCGCCTCTCCAATACTAGTATAGCTAGGTGTTATTCAAATAATAAATATGAGTCGTCCCGCGAGAAAACAAACATTCTGGGCTTTGCATAAAGCATCGACACGAATCAATCTAAGCATGCCGCGCAGGCTAACCCGGACAGGAAATGTTCGTCTCCTGTGCATTTCCTGTTTCATGAATCATTACTCTATACCTGAATACCCCTGATACGGAATGTGTCGGCCTGGATTAGTCTGCGCGGACTGCGCAGGCTGATCTGGGTCGATACATTACGCAGATGTCATAATGATGGTTTTCAACAGGAGCGATATACGTTAGTAACATTATCACATTTGTTCAAAGCAAATAAAAGATTCTCCTTATCAGTTTATTACGTGTCCGTAAGTCGTTCTTCGCGAACGATGTCTGGACTTCAAATTGAATAATAACGAAGATAATTCGGACGATATGCAATTTTGAAAATGTGTTATTTACCTCGTACACGCGAATTCATAATTACATCCACTACATTCGAAAGTAGGTAGACTCAACACCTTCGTGAATGTTCGTATTACATAGTCAACCTATGTACACAAACCCTCGAACATTCACATACTTACCGTGTTTACCAATTTACGAGTGCAATGGACTGTTTACTGTATGCGCTTGTCCGCGGTCAATTATTATGTGATACACGTACATGCATCATTTCCCCTGGGGCCGTCCAAATCGCATGCAGAACGAATGATTAACGTTTAAAATCTAAGTAACACTTTCGTTGTTTTTCTAACGCAGCTTTGATATTCCGTATATGTAACGTGTGTAATATAACATGACCGAATCGCTATGAAAATGTCGTCACGCCAGCGTTTTTACGTCATAACGTTAGTCATTTTGGCGCAAAAATCGGTAAATTTCATCTAGAAATAATTATTGTAAACGTTACGTACATTTTACTCGAAAAACGCCACATAAATTACTTTATGTGATAAATAGAAAATCTCATGAGTGTCTATTTATTATCACTTTTAATAAACTCGTTAACTAAAATGAATATGACATCGGCATAGTTATTGACGGCATTGTTATACGGTTTACTGATGAAATTAAAACAGCTTTTGAAAACCCGATTTTCTTTTTGTGTTTCGTCATGTGATAAAAAGAATCTGACATTCGTTGTCACTTCAAAGGCTACAATTTTCTTGAACTCGTTTAATAAAACTTTATATGAAATGACAACTAATGTCAGATCCTATATATAGTAGTCTCATTTTCCCTAATTATTTTCAAGAGGAAAGTATTAATACAGTATGTATCAATAATGGGAAATTACATTTACTGACAGTGAACAATAACGGGACATTAACACTTTCTTCCATATATTTATGCATTTACCCACATCTTGCAGATAAGGCATTTGTAAACAGTGCTGGAACAGTTCAAGTTAATAGTGACGAGCAATCGGGACTCTCCTGCGCTGTTTTTCACTGTCAGTAAATGTTATCACCAAGTATTGATATATACCGTATTAATGCTTTCAACTTAGAAGAGTCCACCAACTGCTTATGGAGCAAAGGATTAAGAAAGAATATTTATTTATGTATGACAGTTTATGCATTTTCCCTCAAACAATAAAAGGCCATTTAAAAAAAATGTTGGAAGAATTGAGATCGCTCAAGTTGTGAATTGATGCCTTCTATTTCAAAGAGTAAAAGTGTTTATGAAGGAAAACTATTGAACATCCCTATGAATGAAGGTGTTATTGAATAGACTTGAAAACATAGCGTCTAAAGTAGAAATTACTCATCATGAGCAAATTCTTCTTTCGCCATTAACAATTCTGAAGACGTCTAAATGCATCTGCATGTTCGAAAATGGATAAAAACACCACGAAAACTAAATAATATATCGCCTTTATTCCAAACCGAGGATAGAAACTTAAATAATGTTACCATTATTGATATTAATTGTACTAAATTAGAGCTATTTAGAAGATATTTACTGACAACACGCCTAAAATTTATTATCAAAAAATATTCATGTTATACCTTAGCCTCGCTTTCAATAAGACATGCATATTCCATATCTTTAAAACGTGGGTAGTGTCTCGTGAATTTTGCTTTACAGACACAGGTAAATATCAGATAATTGTTAGTACAGATACTTTTAGGTACGGGAGGTTGCTGGTTCGATCACAAACCTGGTCATACCAAAGACTTTAAACAATAACAGTAATGGCTGCCCTCCGAAAAATGGTTGACAGCGGCGTAAAACACCAAACAATTAATTAAAATATCTTAAATATTTCACATCAAAATTAAAACGAGGCTGGTGTTCTCATTGTGAAACGTGCATTTGGTTCGAATCTGTAACATCTCGAGTTCGGTTTCGGTCATGTTAACTTAATAAAGGTCAGTCTGCATGTCCGTGTTATCTACAAGTTTCTAATGTTAATAGCGTACCGCCATAGCTTTGTCAATATTGACGAGGGCTATCAATCAAGGGGTCGTGATTTCGAACCTCGGCTGAACTATTGATTCTTTACGAGTATAGATAAATATCATTGCTACGAGCGTCACTCATCTTGCATCAATATATTTAAATAGTCTGTATGTTAAGGCAGCCAAACGCTTGTGAAGAATGGTGTGTGAAGTACATGTATTAGTGCAGTCTGTATGAGAAGGCAGCCAAACGCTTATGAAGAATGGTGTGTGAAGTACGTGTATTAGTGCAGTCTGTATGAGAAGACAGCCAAACACTTGTGAGGAATGGTGTGTGAAGTACGTGTATTAGTGCAGTCTGTATGAGAAGACAGGCAAACGCTTATGAAGAATAGTGTGTGAAGTACATGTATTAGTGCAGTCTGTATGAGAAGGCAGCCAAACGCTTATGAAGAATGGTGTGTGAAGTACGTGTATTAGTGCAGTCTGTATGAGAAGACAGTCAAACACTTGTGAGGAATGGTGTGTGAAGTACATGTATTAGTGCAGTCTGTATGAGAAGACAGTCAAACGCTTATGAAGAATGGTGTGTGAAGTACATGTATTAGTGCTGTCTGTATGAGAAGACAGTCAAACACTTGTGAGGAATGGTGTGTGAAGTACGTGTATTAGTGCTGTCTGTATGAGAAGACAGCCAAACACTTGTGAGGAATGGTGTGTGAAGTACATGTATTAGGGCTAGAAAACCAGGAAATATTTGATTAAGTTAACTGGAGGTCGTGCAATACCTGAATAACGGTTCAAAATGGCGTTAAAGTCCAATCAATACGTAACATTAAAATAAAAGAATCGTTTCTAGTTTAAGGGTTACCCTTTAACTCTTTCCGCGCCAATCGCAATATCGAGGCTTTTGAGTATAAAGCAATCTGTGATTAACGCGATGAGCAAGAAAATGTAGTATTGTCTTATATTTATATATATACTACCCTGATGGATAGTCAAGGTACTGACACATTCCCAGCGGTTTACTTTGATACGCTTTATCTCTTTCAGCTCCTATGGTAGTAGTGAGGTTTTGCAAACAATGTAGATTCATGAGAGTCATCTCGTAACGAACTGTCTCACCTGAAATAAGCATTGTTTGCCTTTAACCCTTTCTCTTTCCCTCATACAACAATTCTGCAGCAGACGATTTTGAACATTTTTTGTCAAAAAAAATAGAAAATCTCTATTATTGAATGGATAACCTACATGTATGACCAAAAATGGAAAACATTGTGGCAAAAGGAGACATTGCTCGTTTTGAGCAATTTCTTCTTTTGTCACTTTGTTTTCAAAAAGCCGTCTGTTGCAGAGGCATCAGAAAGCGTCTATATGAGGGAAAGGGTTAATTCAGTTATCAAAAAGTTTCCAGGCCTCGTATTACAGCAATGTTAAAGACGCCTGGTTTTGAAAATGGAAGAGTCTACATTAGGAATTTCGGTGCTGAAAGAGTAGATATAAAAACAGCTGAAGGGTTTCAGAAGGCGGTCATATCTGAGAGAAGAAGCTCAGTCTTCATTATCATTCACTCATCGTATTTCAGATATTTACCACGTATAAGTTTGGAATTACTTGGTGTTACAATTGAATGGATATCATTAATTGGATCGTTTTTTTTGGAATATGACTTTTGGAAAATTAATGATGATATTACCGGAATAATGGATGGATAATAGCTTTAATGGATAATTTACGGCAAGAATATTGGTTTTTGCATTAATAAATTCGTTAATTTTATAATTGTTTATGTGTATATTCTGAAATTATATTGTTTTTACAAGGAAATTATTTTATTCGGGGGTTATCAATTTTCCAAATAAATCTATAAAACACTTAATTTTATCTCATGTGAATTATTTGTATTATTGCCCGGTCGTATCTAGTAATAGTTTTTGACGTAGACTATGTACATACAGTAAAAGTAGTTGTTGTGTTAGCCGTTTAAGTAGTAGTAGGTTTAAATGTCGAATATGTAGATACAGTAACAGTAGTTATTGTGTTAATGGTAATTCTAGACGATTAATTAGAAGTAGGTTTTTAAGGTCGAAGATGTAAATACAGTAAAAGTAGTTCAGGATATTCCCGCCGAGCCTCCGTAGCCAAGTTGGTATCGACTTGGACTGTCAATCAAGGGGTTGTGAGTTCAAACCCTAGCTCGGACAAAATTCCTTCTGACTTTTTGACAAAAGTCTCTGTGTCATTCTTCTTCCACCATTGGGCCAACAGTCTATGTGGAAAAGCAGCCAGTTGCTTGGAAAGTATGCTGTGTAAAATACTGGTGTTAAGAGCCAGATGAACGAGCATGCGTGCTATGCCAGGAAAATGATTGAAACCGTCGTTACACCCAAATAAATCAATCAATATGTTCCGGTAGTCATAGTTGATGTTTTAGTTGTAGTTCTAGTCGTTTTAAAAGTAGTATTAGTTGAAGAAGTTTAGTTGTAGTAGTAAAATTAGAAGTAGTAGTATTAGTAGTAGTTGTTGAAGTTGTCTTGGATTTTTTTTGGGAATTACTAGTCGTAGTAGTAGGTTGTCAATGAGATGTAGTAGTAGTAGTAGTTTTTGTTTTTGCATTGATAGCTGTAATGTATTCATGATTGGTTTTGATTTATATTCTGCAGGATAGAGACTGATAAGTGTTCTGGAATTGAGAGACGCACAGCGGGGTAATTACAACAAATAGTGATATTTTCAATAGGATAAATACGAATGTAAAACAATACCGAACACACGGCGTAATAACAACTATATATGTAACAGAACAGAGTAAATAATGAAGAAATAATTAAACGGAACGATAAATGAAACGTAACTAAACCCTGAAACCTCAGATCGGTATAGTTGCACAGAACAGTGCAAATCACAACGGGATAATAAAACAAATAATTGTACATAACTGTACATAAAACTAAACACGGCAGGATAATTATAAATGTAAAATACTAGTAAAACTCACGGGGTGACACGAACAAATGTAACAACAGTGACAATATCATAGAGAACATTCTACGGAGCAAATCACGCCGGATAATAACAAAAGTGATAACAGTGAAGCAAGCATAGTCATAACTGTACAGAACAGAGCAAATCACGCCAGGATAATAACAAAAGTAATAACAGTGAAGCAAGCATAGGGATAACTGTACATAACAGAGCTTATCACGCAAGGATAATAACAAAAGGGATAACAGTGAAACTGACATAGGGATAACTGTACAGAACAGAGCAAATCAAGCCAGGATAAAAACAAAACTGATAACAGTGAAGCAAGCATAGTGATAAATGTACAGAACAGAGCGAATCACGCCAGGATAATAACAAAAGTGATAACAGTGAAGCAAGCATAGGGATAACTGTACAAAACAGAGCTCATCACGCAAAGATAATAACAAAAGTGATAACAGTGAAGCAAACATAGTGATAACTGTACAAAACAGAGCTTATCACGCAAGGATAATAACAAAAGTGATAACAGTGAAGCTAGTATAGGGATGACTGTTCATAACAGAGCTTATCACGCCAGGATTTTAACACAAGTGATAACAGTGAAGCAAGCAAAGGGATACTTGTACAGAACTGTAAATCATTAAGAATCACAACAAATGTAACACCAGTAAACTTTACGACGAGAAAGGCGTACAGAATAGCTATAATAACACATATGACAACAGTGAAACTTGACTAGAAATAAGTGCACTGCATGGGAATAAAGAATATCACAGCGGGGTAATTGCACAGAACTGTAAAACATTATTTGGGATAATTACACATACATTTAATTGAAATTAACGGGAATCGAGAAAACAGCATTGCAGATAATGAACGTCGACGAAGCGGAGTATACTTTAGCTTTTAATACCTGCTATGAGAAAATCCTCAATCAGATACCAAGAGAGGGTAAGCGTTTTTTTGTATTTTTGTTTTTTTATTGACCTCTCCATTTCCATCAAATATATACATTCTGATGCCTCTACAGCAGACGACATTGCCTTCCCAATTTCCATCATACAGATATATTCTGATGACTCTACAGCAGACGATATTTGAAAACAGTGTGGGTAAATGAGAAATTGCTCATGATAAGCAATGTTGCTTGGTACAGATTTCGGCATATCGACATTGGTTAAAAGACACTTAAGGATAACTTCTCAAATCGTCAATCCGTCACCCTTCCACTGACCGACAATTTAATGGGCGACACAAGTGTACCTTGTGTGTGTAGTCGGTTTAAGTGTAAAGGCTCTATCACACACTACCGATGTACCTCGCCGAGACTAAACCGGAGTACACAATTAACAACGGCGAGAACATTGGCGGAGCTCCGTCGAGAAACCAGTTGAAAAATCACAATTGGCTGTAGCAATACCGATGTAGTGCTGTATCACATATCTAAGAAGGGTACTGTAGTACATCGATAGTACATCGGCAGGACTATTGTATCACATATGTACAATTACAGTACACATTGGTGGCACCGGAGAGCCGCCGATCTATTACGGGGCGCTACCGGTGTTCTACCAACATTAACGAAGCCATACCGGAATACTGTCGTTGTACATGTAGTTCCGTTTCTCGCTCAGGCAGCGCAACAGCAGAATTTTTTGCGCATGTTCAAAAATTCATACCGTCGCCTACCGTTGCTAATTTTCTCGCCGATGTTCTGGCGATGTCCTGACGATGTACTACCGTTCTTAGCGGTGTGATACCGTTGCATTGCCAAAATAGTACCCATCCCCGAAAATCGCTAAATTTGTGCTCCGGTATAGCTCCGGCGAGCCAAATCGGCTAGGTGTGACAGGCCCTTAAATAAAGTCGAGCCGCGTTAGCAACATGCAAGCAGAGGTCTGGATAATTAATCTGCTCTTTTCCCAACAATATTTCTCTTATGACTCAACTAAACCCTATGGCATGGGTACTAACAAGAATATCTCAATGAGACGACTCTTTTGTGTACCCACAACATAGGGTTTGAGTGTCAAATTAATATTTCAAAATGTAACAAAGACACCTCATCCAGAGTTAAGTCGGTAGCGAGGAGGGCTATCAGTCAAAGCGTCGTCAGTGGTCTCTCTTATGACTCGGTGACTCGGTGAAACGACTCTTTTGACTACCCACAACATTGGGTTTCAGCGTCAAATATGGATTTTGGAATGTGACATACGCATCTTTATTTAGTGCTTAGGGAAAGTCGGTACAGACGTCTCTAAAATACCATGTCAGTTATATGGTTTAACGCTTCACTACGTACAGAGGTCTCTAAAATACCATGTCAGTTATATGGTTTAACCTTTCACTACCTACAGACCTCTAAAATACCATGTCAGTTATATTGTTTAACCCTTCACTACCTACAGACGTATCTAAAATACCATGTCAGTTTTATTGTTTAACTCTTCACTACCTACAGACGTATCTAAAATACCATGTCAGTTTTATTGTTTAACTCTTCACTACGTACAGACATCTCTAAAATACCATGTCAGTTACATGGTTTAACACTTCACTACCTACAGATGTCTCTAAAATACCGTTTCAGTTATATGGTTTAACCCTTAACTACGTACAGACGTCTCTAAAATACCATGTCAGTCATATTGTTTAACCCTTCACTACCTACAGACATCTCTAAAATACCATGTCAGTTATATGGTTTAACCCTTCACTACGTACAGACGTCTCTAAGATACCATGTCAGTCATATTGTTTATCCCTTCAATACCTACAGACATCTCTAAAATACCATGTCAGTCATATTGTTTAACCCTTCACTACGTACACAACGTCTCTAAAATACCATGTCAGTCATATTGTTTAACCCTTCACTACCTACAGACATCTCTAAAATACCATGTCAATTATATGGTTTAACCCTTCACTACCTACAGACGTTTTTCTAGACTGTGGCAACAGAGGGCTTTTGAAAACATTATAACAGAAAGAGGAATTGATCGCGTGAGCAATTTCACCTATACTCCCATTTTTTAAGTTTAATAAATGGATATTTTTAATATTGATTCCGATCGTGTTTTTGTGGTCAGTGCGTTCGCCTTGGAACAGGGTCCCCGGTCTGGTCATACAATATACTTTGAAAAAAATGATAGAAATATCCGCCCGCCTTGGCGTTAATGGTTGTAGTGATATCATTACAACTGCCTTATCGGTATATAAGGACATTTAACAGTTTTACTACCGGTAAATCACCAAGGAAACGCCGGGATATAGCTAAAATACTGTTGAAAACGGAACAAAACAAAATTCTAACAAACAAAACGTTTCAAAATGAGTAAGCCATGACATTTATGGTAAGTGAACTGGCCGCCGTGATAATGATAATTTGATAATTTAAAAAGTTCAATTTATTTATTTATTTATTTATTTTGGTTAAATAATTGTATGCGGGTAGTAACACATCTAGTGTGGCTATGAATGTACACATTATCGGCTGTATCATCACTAACTTTGGTTACAAAAACGAGCTAATAGTAGCTATGAATGTACACATTATCGGCTGTATCATCACTAACTTTGGTTACAAAAACGAGCAAATAGTAGCTATGAATGTACACATTATCGGCTGTATCATCACTAACTTTGGTTACAAAAACGAGCTAATAGTAGCTATGAATGTACACATTATCGGCTGTATCATCACTAACTTTGGTTACAAAAACGAGCTAATAGCAGCTATGAATGTACACATTATCGGCTGCATCATCACTAACTTTGGTCACAAAAACGAGCTAATAGCAGCTATGAATGTACACATTATCGGCTGTATCATCACTAACTTTGGTCACAAAAACGAGCTAATAGTAGCTATGAATGTACACATTATCGGCTGTATCATCACTAACTTTGATTACAACAACGAGCTAAAAGCAGCTATGAATGTACACATTATCGGCGGCATCATCACTAACTTTGGTTACAAAAACGAGCTAATAGCAGCTATGAATGTATACATTATCGGCTACATCATCACTAATGTTGGTTACAAAAACGAGCTAATAGCAGCTATGAATGTACACATTATCGGCTGTATCATCACTAACTTTGATTACAAAAACGAGCTAATAGCAGCTATGAATGTTCACATTATCGGCTGTATCATCACTAACTTGGGTTACAAAAACGAGCTAATAGCAGCTATGAATGTACACATTATCGGCTGTATCATAACTAACTTTGGTTATAAAAACGAGCTAATAGCAGCTATGAGTGTACACATTATCGGCTGTATCATTACTAACTTTGGTTACAAAAACGAGCTTATAGCAGCTATGAGTGTACACATTATCGGCTGTATCATCACTAACTTTGATTACAAAAACGAGCTAATAGCAGCTATGAATGTACACATTATCGGCGGCATCATCACTAACTTTGGTTACAAAAACGAGCTAATAGCAGCTATGAATGTACACATTATCGGCTGCATCATCACTAACTTTGGTTACAAAAACGAGCTAATAGCAGCTATGAATGTATACATTATCGGCTACATCATCACTAATGTTGGTTACAAAAACGAGCTAATAGTAGCTATGAATGTACACATTATCGGCTGTATCATCACTAACTTTGATTACAAAAACGAGCTAATAGCAGCTATGAATGTTCACATTATCGGCTGTATCATCACTAACTTGGGTTACAAAAACGAGCTAATAGCAGCTATGAATGTACACATTATTGGCTGTATCATAACTAACTTTGGTTATAAAAACGAGCTAATAGCAGCTATGAGTGTACACATTATCGGCTGTATCATCACTAACTTTGGTTACAAAAACGAGCTTATAGCAGCTATGAGTGTACACATTATCGGTTGTATCATCACTAACTTTGATTACAAAAACGAGCTAATAGCAGCTATGAATGTACACATTATCGGCGGCATCATCACTAACTTTGGTTACAAAAACGAGCTAATAGCAGCTATGAATGTACACATTATCGGCTGCATCATCACTAACTTTGGTTACAAAAGCGAGCTAATAGTAGCTATGAATGTACACATTATCGGCTGCATCATCACTAACTTTGGTTACAAAATCGAGCTAATAGCAGCTATGAATGTACACATTATCGGCTGCATCATCTCTAACTTTGGTTACAAAAACGAGCTAATAGCAGCTATGAATGTACACATTATCGGCTGCATCATCACTAACTTTGGTTACAAAAACGAGCTAATAGCAGCTATGAATGTACACATTATCGGCTGCATCATCACTAACTTTGGTTACAAAAACAAGCTAATAGCAGCTATGAATGTACACATTATCGGCTGTATCATCACTAACTTTGGTTACAAAAACGAGCTAATAGCAGCTATGAATGTACACATTATCGGCGGCATCATCACTAACTTTGGTTACAAAAACGAGCTAATAGCAGCTATGAATGTACACATTATCGGCTGCATCATCACTAACTTTGGTTACAAAAGCGAGCTAATAGTAGCTATGAATGTACACATTATCGGCTGCATCATCACTAACTTTGGTTACAAAATCGAGCTAATAGCAGCTATGAATGTACACATTATCGGCTGCATCATCTCTAACTTTGGTTACAAAAACGAGCTAATAGCAGCTATGAATGTACACATTATCGGCTGCATCATCACTAACTTTGGTTACAAAAACGAGCTAATAGCAGCTATGAATGTACACATTATCGGCTGCATCATCACTAACTTTGGTTACAAAAACAAGCTAATAGCAGCTATGAATGTACACATTATCGGCTGTATCATCACTAACTTTGGTTACAAAAACGAGCTAATAGCAGCTATGAATGTACACATTATCGGCTGCATCATCACTAACTTTGGTTACAAAAACGAGCTAATAGCAGCTATGAATGTACACATTATCGGCTGTATCATCACTAACTTTGGTTACAAAAGCGAGCTAATAGTAGCTATGAATGTACACATTATCGGCGGCATCATCACTAACTTTGGTTACAAAAGTGAGCTAATAGTAGCTATGAATGTACACATTATCGGCGGCATCATCACTAACTTTGGTTACAAAAGCGAGCTAATAGCAGCTATGAATGTACACATTATCGGCTGCATCATCACTAACTTTGGTTACAAAAGCGAGCTAATAGTAGCCATGAATGTACACATTATCGGCTGCATCATCACTAACTTTGGTTACAAAATCGAGCTAATAGCAACTATGAATGTACACATTATCGGCTGCATCATCTCTAACTTTAGTTACAAAAACGAGCTAATAGCAGCTATGAATGTACACATTATCGGCTGCATCATCACTAAGTTTGGTTACAAAAACGAGCTAATAGCAGCTATGAATGTACATATTGTCGGCTGCATCATCACCAACTTTGGTTACAAAAACGACCTAATAGCAGCTGTGAATGTACACATTATCGGTTGCATTATCACTAGTTTTGATAACAAGAACGAGCTAATAGCAAAGTGTTATTGCGTGTGTAATGTCAATAGCGTTGGTGCTCAATTGCGGTAAAATAAAGGTTTCGTATTATAGATAAAGACGCTTAGCTCCAAGTGTAATGTGAAAGTTGACTCTGTCGAGTATTTTCAAACTAGAACGGTTGTAAACAAAATTATAACTTTAGAATTAAAAGAGATTTTTTTACTTAAAGAAATAGATCTCTTACTTTCAGATAAAACTATATATTAGAGATATCTCCGAGTCTAACAAATGTATCTCTCTAATCGTGAAAGATATCTCTCTAATCGTAAAAGATATCTCTCTAAATATGAAAGATATCTCTCTAAATATGAAAGATATCTCTCTAATCGTAATGATATATCTCTAATCGTGAAATATATCTCTCTAATCGTAAAATATAGTTTTCTAATCGTGAAAGATATCTCTCTAATCGTGAAAGTTATATCTGTAATCGTGAAAGATATCTCTCTAATCGAAAAAAGATAGTTTTCTAATCGTGAAGATATATCTCTAATTGTGAAAGTTATCTCTCTAATCGTGAAAGATAGCTTTCTAATCGTGAAAGATATCTCTCTAATCGTGAAAGATATCTCTCTAATCATGAAAGATATCTCTCTAATCGTGAAAGATATCTCTCTATTTTTGAAATATATAATTTTTAGTTAAACGCATATCTCACAATACTATTTCTCAAAGATGTTATCATATTTAATGAAACGGCTTGCCACGAATTGTTTTCTTCATCACACTGTCTTACCTCTTTATGAAACGTTAAACACGCAATCCATTTTAGGGGAATGTTCATCCCTGCCTGACCTCTTTATGAAACGTTAAACATGCAATCCACTTTGGAGGAATGTTCATCACTGCCTGACCTCTTTATGAAACGTTAAACATGCAATCCACTTTGGGGGAATGTTCATCACTGTCTGACATCTTTATGAAACGTTAAACATGCAATCCACTTTGGGGGAATGTTCATCACTGTCTTAACTCTTTATGAAATGTTAAACATGCAATCCACTTTGGGGAAATGTTCATCACTGTCTGATCTCTTTATGAAACGTTAAACATGCAATCCACTTTGGGGGAATGTTCATCACTGCCTGATCTCTTTATGAAACGTTAAACATGCAATCCACTTTGGGGGAATGTTCATCACTGTCTGATCTCTTTATGAAACATTAAACATGCAATCCACTTTAAGAGAATGTTCATCAGTGTCTTACCTCTTTATGAAACGTTAAACATGCAATCCATTTTGGGGAGATGTTCATCACTGTCTGACCTCTTTATGAAACGTTAAACATGCAATCCATTTTTGGGGAATGTTCAACACTGTCTGAACTCTTTATGAAACGATTAACATGCACTCCACTTTAAGAGAATGTTCATCACTGTCTGACCTCTTTATGAAACGTTAAACATGCAATCCATTTAGGGGGAATGTTCATCACTGTCTGACCTCTTTATGAAACGTTAAACATGCAATCCATTTAGGGGGAATGTTCATCACTGTCTGACCTCTATATGAAACGTTAAACATGCAATCCATTTTGGGGGAATGTTCATGATTGTCTTACCTCTTTATGAAACGTTAAACATGCAATCCATTGTGGTGGGGGGATGTTCATCACTGTCTGACCTCTTTATGAATGTTAAACATGCAATCCATTTTGGGGGAATTCTTTGCTCATCATGCGTGTATGAGATAGCATTTGAAGGACATGGATGAAAATAGAAATGTTCGTTAACAGTATTTCTGTTAAACCGCAGCATTTCCCGTGTTAATAAGTGCAAGTTGTAAATTTATCCTGGCACTAGCCTGAAAATCACGAAGGAATAATACAAGTTTCATCTTTATACATCGACCATTACTAAACGTTTAACTGTTCACTAATATATCGGGTAATATATCGCGTTTGGGGATCGAACCTGATTCTCTGGCTCACTGGGCAAATTATCTGACTATTTCTACACTAATCCGGTAACAGTTTTAGATGAAATAAGTGAACTGTCGACGTGAAATAACTGAAATAATGTTGAAAGCGGCGTAAAACCCCAATAAAACAAAAACAAAATTAGATGAAAAGAAATATTATATACCTACGATGCTATCTTTCATCTCTTTCCACACGTTTAACGTACAACCATCTTTAATGTTGTCCTTTCAACAACATGCTTACATATTTCTTCAAACACAAAACTACTGTTTGAAGAGAATGGGTGAACAATGAAGGTCTCAAAACGCATCTTTCATCTCTTCTCACAAATTGGCAGTGTTAAGGAAGGAATCGCGTTTCTTATCACGTACATTCAGTAGGTTTTGCGCTCTTATCTCTTTTACGTGATTTATATGTTCAGTATTTTAAAATGTGAAAGCATGTTTATTCGTTTTTCGGTAAGATTAACACATATTTTTTTTAAATAGATGCCTTCTAAAGACTTAATCAATTGAACCCTTTCCAACATATAGACGCTTTCTTACGCCTCTGCAGCAGACAACTTTTGAAAACACTTTGACAAAAGGAGTACTTGCTCAAAACGAGCAACTTCTTCCTTTTGCCACAGTGTTTTCAACTTTATTCAATTATTATACTTTCATTTATAGAGTTTCCAAAAGAAAAATCGGGTATTTTTTCAATGTCGTCTGCTGCATATATTATACTGTCCACAAAAGCCAACTAATATCTTTTCGCATGCACTTGCGCATTTTATCTGACCGATATCATCCGCTATTTTTAGATTAGCATATAATACTCGTTGAACGACAACGAACGTTTATGCCGTTTACAATGAGTGTAAATCAAGATCAACCGAAGCATTTGCTCATGATCATCTGGTTCTGGAAAATTCGCCAATAACTCACAGAAGGTTTTAAAAACGTCACAAAATCAAAAGTTGTCCGTATTTCTACAAATGAATCCATGAAATATGCATTTGTTGATCATCTGTTACCTCGTTATGTATTATGCTATCTGTTTACTGTTTGTTTATCAGGGGAGATGAAAAACATATCTCGTGTGCATATGTGCGAATGATAACCCTTATCCCGCTGAATTTCTGGTATCATTCCATATATTTTTACATATATCTTTACATGTGTTCGTCCATGAAGTCCGCCTCTGATGCGGGAAGTCGCGGGTTACATCCCTGGCCGGATCATATCAAAGACTTTAAAATATGTAGTAATGGCTTTTCGTCCTTGGCGCTGAAGTAGTGCTGGAAACTAGCGAACAAAACCACAAACACCGAATTAACAAACCATCTACAAGTATGAAATAGTAATTGCTAGCTATTGATTAAAGCGTATCGAACACTGTAGTTTAAAAGTCTTACATTTGGGCTTGCGTGAACGATTTTAAAATCATATACATTATACATATATATTATATAATAGATGAGGTCACAGACACACCAGAGTCTACGTCATCCTATGACAGAGGTCGATCGACAATCGCGTGTGACAGGTCGCAACTGATCGAAATAAGTCGTAGACGATGGAGATCAGTCGTACAATGGTCATGAGTCATGTCGGACTATTTGCCTATATTTCTATCAAATCAATTCTTAAATTATTGCGTATGACCATTTTATCATACAAAGCCATGGTACACACACGAGCGTTACACGGACACCTGACCCTCTAGATTACATGTAAATTCTCCTCTTTGTATAGATCGTGTGAGAGTGGTAAAGAAATGGAAATACAATGATCCGCATATATCGTCCGATTGTTCGACCGTGTTTTGAGATTAATATCAGACGTTGTCACGAGCAAGACGCTTCCTATTATACAGAACCTATAACAATCACACGCGAAGCCTAACGTTAATCATATTGTTATTCGTACGAAAGCTTTGTCTGTGCTTTGTCTGCACAATATAACTCGACGCTTGGGTCGATAGACCACATATACATAACTATGGGAGGTCTTTCACTTATTGACAATAATGATATACTTGCAAATAATAGCAGTTAGGTTAATGAAATGGCTACAACCTCTACAGATGCTTCCAGGATACAGCTAGCCGGTTTGTAATTCAAGTAACCGAGTACTTGGGGACAAATATGAAATAAGCATACATTTGTGTTACACCTTTTGTTTTTGTCATTATGCACATTCACACCTCGATATCGAATACTTATATCATTTGGAAAAAGCCACGCTTGTGTATATTGCTATATATGGACATCTTACACAAGTAAGATATGATACGCCAATGACATTAACTGATAGTAAAACAATAACAACACAAGTGATGTTACAAAAAGACGGAAACAAATTAATGTAGATCTCACCTGTTGTTAACCGTTTAACCAATCAGAAAACCAAACGATTAACCGGTAAGTGAAATCGGTAACTGTTGCCATCCCTACTAGATAACAAACATGTAAAGATCCTGACTATAGATTTGGATGTAGTGAAGTCTGATTTAGATCGTCGCTAGTAAAAAACAAGAATCGCCAATATTGGGTTTTATTAGAGTCGTCCCGGTGTCGATGCTGTAGTAACAATGCAACTTCCAGCACCTCATAGCTGTGTGCTGCCCATTGCAGGTATGGAATTAACATTGTGAACGGGCCTCCAAGGCAATAGAATAGACTCCTCGGCAAAGACCAATGACGATGATTTGTTAGTTATCAAAGGTATGCACCGCTTTGGATTCATACATTACTGCTTTAAGTTTTACATGCAACTAAAAGACATTTAAATTTTTTCCCAAAGCGGATATTTGCGGATTTTGAATATGTTGTTTTATTTAGGCTTGCGCTTCGAATGACACTAAACCCGACGTTATACCATTGTTCCGGGTAGCAGCTATAGTTTGTGTTCAACGACCAGCTTACACGCGGTATTTAATCTAAATCTTGCGCGACGGGGAGTGTGTGGATGCAATTACAGCTGATGCAGTCATAAATTTAATATGTTGTATACATAAGATATTCTTCTTATATATATATACTATGAGTACGCCAGTGTTATACGACGTGTGATTTGGTTATGTGCTTGTATACTGATCCAGCTGGTACTTACGTACAATACACTTCAGCTACCAAGGACCAGATATGTCCTTCTGTTTCAATAAGTGATTCACGTTTTATTGCTTACTTTTGTTTGTATTTATTACAGGTTACTGTAACACGACATGGGACTCGGTTATGTGCTGGGATGCCGTTCCAGCGGGTACTTACGTACCTCAGATATGCCCTCAATATGTCAGAGATATAAGTAAAACAGGTATGTCAGGATGTATTATTATTATTATGTTGTTGTTTTATCAAAGCACTGCAACTACTGATATGTCATTTAGAGCACCTGTAATCCCCGATTGTCTGTGTTTATTCATTAAGTGGTAGATATTTGTGTTTATCTTTATTTTAGACTTCCTTTTTGACGAAATTTATTAGTAACTTTGTAAATAATAGTTCGGAAAGAACTTTGGTATTAAACGAGCATATTATCATTATTAATGCTTTCAAACTTGTATCAAAGGTATACCACCACTTTTTCCTCAGATTTTTTCTCAAACGTTTCTCCTGTCCAGTCGGGTAATAACAAAGATTTTAAAAAAGTAGTACAATTTTCCTTAAGTGTAGCTCAATGTCGCTGGGAAAGCATAAATATTGATTTATCGGCAACAAGGTAAACGAAACCAATATTGCTGGTAAATTATCCAGGAAACGCCGTGATATAATTGAACTTCTGTTGTGTTGAAAACGACTTAAAACTCAGATAGATGTAGTATGTTAATAAAGAAGATCTATCTGTGATATATATATATATAGATTATGTTATTCTAAAAAGATCTTTCAATCTATAATTTATGTAAGTGAAAAATGATAATCTGTTTTTAATATATATATACATTATGGTAAAAAAAATGATATATATATTTATCACATGACAACGATTGTATCTGATCTAATATACCTTTTTATATGTCACATGTGACATATAACATGACCAAATCACTAACTTTGTATTCATCCGCGAATGTTTACAAAATGTCTGAGAACGTGTATTCGGTAAACTCAAACGGCACGATATATGACGGGGTAAAGGGACCATTATCGGTCATAAACAATTTGTTTTTGTGATTAGTTAACAGTTTGTTAAGTATTACATGTTGGGACTATTTTCTGAAAGCGTAAAACCGATTTTCTTTTTGTGTTTCGTCATGTGATTTAAATATTTTGATATTCATTGACATTGCATAAAGTTGTATTAACTCGTCCAAGAAGTTTGGGCTCGCTTCATAACGAATTTCTTGAACTCGTTTAATAAAACTTTACATGAAATGACAACTCATGTTAGATCCTATATATTATGATATGTTTTTTTTAATTGTAATGGAAAATGAGGAACATGCTTTAGTTTTTTAAAAATGGTAGAAATGTCTTTCCTTCATATGCGAACAGCAATGTTGGATAATAATTATGACTGACTAGCTGGTGTCAGGATAAATTGAGCAGAAGTACTGGTAACAAAACACAGGCAACGCTGTCATATAACTGTCATATAACTGGAACATTGCTGAAAGCGGCATTTCACACCATTCAAACCAGAGATGTTTCCCCGGTAGACATTTCTAAAATAACACAAATAACACAAATAGTCAGATAATATTAATGAAAAGGGACACAAATAGTCCCATCACAACACATACATGATCATATAATACACTTTTATTTTAACTAAGTCAAATTTCCTTCCAATTAAAACGATTGACAATATATCTACATCATATCAGACCAAACAATTTTAATATAGGTTATCTGTCTTTTATCTGTATATGTTTAATTTGTAATGAAAATGACATAAATATGAGTTTGATTTCCTTTTCGTCTGAAACAAATATGACCATATAAAAAATTAGTAGTGTAGGAAATTTTATTTAATTCGTTCTTCTATACACAAATATATTAAATACTCTTTAGAAACAAGAAACAAGTACATAAACAATTGAAACAATAATAAATTACAGTTTGTTTTGTTTTTGTTTTTATTAAATTGTTAATATATTTCCAATCTTTCTTCCATAAAGACTTTGCTTATTGTTTATTTAAAAGGTGACATGTCATGTAATTATATGTTAAATTGTTAATACATGTCCAATCTTTCTTCCATAAAGACTTTGCTTATTGTTTATTTAAAAGGTGACATGTCATGTAAATAAATGTTAAATTATGTTGTATGAATAGAAGCTGTATTAGCTTATATCAATACAATTTTGTCTTGTCTTGTTTAAGGCTTTGCCGCGCGTGAATGTGACGAGACGGGTAACTGGGCTAACAATGAAGAATTCAATATAACATCGGAGGGCTGGACAAACTATAGCGACTGTTTTAAACCGGACCCAGTCTTCGTGGAGCTATCCGTGAGTACATATATTAACACTCGGAACTCTTTGGCTTAAAGGCAAATCGGGCCTCGAACACAAACTCGATGGCTTAGCACAAAACAGGATGTAACTGTATAAAATACTGTTAAAACTGTTTCGAACTTAAAAGTATAAATGTACTCAGCTTAGTGATTTGCGTAAAGATTTGTTACAAAATGATCCCAATTGTGAAGGTAAATTTACTTCCAGTTTGACTGATCGGACCGGAACGTAAATGTGGACATGTATGGTTATTTTTGGAAATTTGTCATAAATAGCCGAATGGTATCCGAATAAAGTTTCAGCTGTCTTGCACAGAAACTTAGCATTTGGCCATTAATGTTTTCTCTTAAAAGCTATGTCTACACACATGGACATCTCTAATTTAATCTTTGACTAGTTTTCCTTTCTTTATAATACGTTGTCATTGTATTTATATTATACCTCCACGCATGGTGTAGTGGTAGAGCGTCCGCCTCGAGTTCGGGATGTCGCGGATTCGATACCCGACCGGGTCATACCATACCAAAGAATTTTAAAAGCTTAGTAATGTCTTTTTCTCCATAGCGCTCATGATTGTGAGGTAGGTATTACGATTGGCTCAATGGTGTCAGGATAATTTCACTAGTAGTATTGGTAACATACCCTTGAAACGGCGTAAAACACGATGCCAACCAAACAAAAATGAAATGATATTTAATGCATCAAGTATACCGGTGGTCTTTATTACCATGGCATTGGAAATACAGGGAGTAAAAATTGAAACGAAAGAAGAACATGCATCTGGTATATCGATGTATGTATGAACTTTATTTCCGGATCATTGTTTGAAGTCAAGCACTGCGAAATTTCAATTAAATCAGTTATAGATATATTATAAAGGTTTTTCACATTTTACTACAATTGCCTGAAATAATATAATATAGGATAATGCTCTTGCTTTATTTGTAAGGGTGAATTTTTGTTCATGATGTATGAGTGTTTCTATCCCATGATTCAATTCTCAAACAGTTGTCGGTGGTGGGTCCATTTGCAAATTAGAAAGTGACTTCATTCGTGCGACTCACATGCTTATCATTTGCGGATTTCCTGGAACCACCGGTAAAATCCCCCTGACCAAGTACATTTCTCTGATGAGGGAGGTTGCGAGGTCGATCCCCGGTTGGGTCAAACCGAAGATTTTAAAATGGTAGAAATGTCTTTCCCTCTTTGTTATGGTTGTGCATCACGACCGACTCGCTGGTGTCAGGATAAATTGACCAGTAGTACATGGTATATTACCTAGGAAATGCAGTGATATAACTGAAACATTGTTGAAAGCGGCGTAAAACATCGTACAAACAAACAAACAAACCACAGATCGGTGCACGATTGCTCTTTCTGTCATTTTGCGTCTCTCTCAAATCTAGAAATTTTAATCTGCGTAATGCTATTCTGCTCTAAGTTATTGATGACGTAACATTAATCGCGTCACTTCAAGACGTGGTGTTTGTAATATTTCGATCATATAGTAGATTTTTCGTAATAGTTTATGAAAGGTTTCAATGATGTTTGCACGACTACTTGCGGCGAACGGATAAGAACCAGATCGGACTACGCTGGTATTGACCTTCGCTGGTTGTTAATCACCGAGGGTTGCTTTTCTTATGGCACGACCAATATGTAATATCAAATGGTCCGAATAACAGGGTCTAATGTCTGGAGCATATCCGACATTACTTGATAGATACATATGATTCGCGGAAGGCGAAACGATGTATTTGTTTAAACAACCTACGGTAAATACTAGGGTAGGTTTGTGTCCACGCACCGCTCACCAGAAAATTTACATTCCGTCTACAAATAAAAGAGAAACGATGTATTTGTTTAAACAACCTACGGTAAATACTAGGGTAGGCTTGTATTTGTTTAAACAACCTACGGTAAATACTAGGGTAGGCTTGTGTCCACACACCGCTCACCAGAAAAGTTACATTCCGTCTACAAATAAAAGAGAAATGCATGTAGGAGACGAAATTTAATGTAGCATGTCGGTTCCACCAAATCCAAACATCGCCAATATTTACCATCAACTCAAGAAGTATATTCTATCCTTTATTGATTGTTATTGTCATTTCTGATAATCAAAACACGTTAAGAAACGCTTTTATTTGCCACTACAGAAAGTACTAGAGACGTTACTAGAGTGTTTCCCAACTGGTTTTACAATGATACCCTTGTATATGACGCCCAAAAGTGGTTGCCTTAAGAACGGTTTCTTTACCAAGTTCACAATGCTAACCCTTTATGTTACACCAAAAAGGTGTTACCCTAAGACCCATTTCTCGTCTGGCGCGGTTCACGTGTCATTGATTGAAGTTCTTGCAGTTCGCAACGTTTTTTCTTCTTTTCCTTTCATTTCAACGAATTTTTTTTCCTTCAAATTGAAGTTTATCAGTCTTGTGTCGATTCATTACAAAGTAGAAAACCCGATATGAATCGTCTAGCCTTAGATTCAGTCATGCAATCTATATATTTGCACTGTGCTATATAAAGGCCCCGGGAGCTCAGTCAGTAGTGACGCGGGTTGTCAATCCAGGGGTTTTGAGTTCGAACCCCAGCTCGGCCGACATTCTTATCGATATTTGACAAAAGTCACTGTAACAAGCGTCATGCGTCTTTCACCAATGGGCTAACAGTGTATGTAGAAAAGCAGCCAGTTGCTTGGAGAGTTTGCTGTGTGGGTGTACTTGTGTATAATAATTCCTTTTTGTTTGGCCATATTGTTTAAAGATATTTTAGTTAGCCTGACTTCCGGTCAGACTTATTCTCGAAATCAAGTGTTTACCCGCGATTTTGGACAAGCTTTTATGTCTGTTGAAAACCCGACTATCTTTGCCAGATTGTAACCAACTAAATTGTGTTCTACATTGCACTACAAAACAATGAATACGTAAATAAGTCTAACAGAGAATATTCCTGGGTGTCAAACCGAGAATAAATGTAATTTCTGGATCGATGAAAATAAGAGCTTAAACTTATTACTTTGTGTGGATAACAATTACTGTGTTACCTGTTAAGAAACAAGGGAAACAATGTGGGAGGGGTAAACAATCTGGAAGAAAGAGGATGTTGTAAAATGTTGAGAGAGAACCTCATGATGTTTGTGTCACATCACGTGTTTGTTTTTGTTTATGTTTTCGGATGCGCTTTTCATCTGCAGCCATCCAGTCCTCTCAGAACATGTCAATTTCCAATAGTGATCACAATTGGTCACAATACGGGCGAGTAAGAATTCCGAGAAATGAGAGAGTGTGTATTCACTGTAATTTACAAACTATCGACGACGAATACCACTTTATTATCCAATGCCTTTGTCACCAGAATCTTCGAGAAATATACATTAAACGTTACTATTACGTCAAGCCAAGCATGCAAAAGTTTATACATCTAATGCAAATTAAAAATCCAGCCACATTATTAAAGCTATGTAAATTCATAAAATATGCTTTTGAAGAAAGAAATAGTCAGATTCCTCCGTGAGGTTTTACACGATAACATAAACAGGAAAATATGTTCACCAAATCAATTATTTTCCATATTTTCTCGATTAACATTCTATAGAATCCTATTGTGTAAATATGTCACGATATGAAATTTAAATTGAATTTGTATTTGTATTTGTATATGAAATTGAATTTGTATTTGTATTTGTAACAATGATGTACTTATTTTGTACAAGTTGAAAATAAAGTATCTATCTATCATATTTATGTTATATCGGGTTGCATTCGCACTTGTCCTAGGTCTGTTCGCCCGAGTTTGTGCATTCCGAGTGCATAACAATTGACTTACTTCATCTCATGATTTAATATGAATAATCCCATGTCATACAGTATAAATCATGCCCGAATTTGGCTAAATATCAAACACAGAAGCTTCACAAAGTGGCGGGGCCAGTAACTGTGAAATAAGGCTGACATAAATGAAACTGATGTGAGCTCTTTAATGTTATTATACATGGATGTTTGGCTAATAGCAAAATTGACGAATCAAAAATATACTGATTAAAATAGCGTAAAATACTACTGGAACACAGAAAGTTCGTACATCACAGAGTAACACAAAACACACTTTATCATTTTCCGCATTATTCTTGAAAGGCCCTCATAATTTATTTAAAGTTTCTCTGGTTTGTTTATGTTCATAAGCTATTTAATGACAAACAGATATGAATCCCTTTCAATGTCACAGATATGACTGACGCTAATGGTGTTCTACATTCACACAGTTATGAACCCTTTCAATGTGACAATTTGAAGATATTCGATACGATTACGTGCATATCCAGTCCTTAATTTCAAATGTTGTATGCGTTCTATCTTATCTAATAACACACGGAGTGTGTCGTTCCGTGTCAACAATAGATGCCTCTTAAATTATTTCTATTTCCACATACAATAAATTTGCCGCAGATGACTAAAAAACGATCACGTCTAAAATATAGAAAATCTCTATAAATCATTATTAAATAGAGTTGAAATCATCTTGAGCAATTTCTCCTTTTGCTACAATGATTTTACAGGCAGACCGTTGTAAAAAACGTCAAAAAGACAAAAAGCGTCTGCATGTCGGAAAGGATTTACTGGGCAAGTTTGTATTTATTGCATCGATGTGACAAAGGTTTGTAATAAAATTCAATTTTGTTCAAGTTTCAAGTTTTCAATTTTGTATTCAAATTTCACAAGAAGGTCACATACCCCTGTGGTAGTAATGCATACAAAACATTGGTATATACATGTTATCGTATATACATTTTCAGTTTATCAATTCGTCGCATACATGTATACACGCTTGTTTATATGTACCTAAATATATACACATTAAAATGCTTGTAAACATATGTGTTCCATTCTAGAAAACACTTACAGACACTTCAACATTTATCCACGCATTTCTTAAACATCCCTCCTCTATTTCTGTATATGAGTATTTGATATGAGTATAGGTGCTACCTGTTTCGGGTAAACAAACACATCTTAATGGTGATGACGGTTATCATGGTCTCATAGAGATATGTTATGTAATGTACGAGTCCTACCGTCCTTTGCAAAGAAATTCAAAGTTATCATCTGTTTAAGTATATATTCCACTTTAAAATATTGCCAATATTTTAAATCCATTAAAATAGTGATGACAGGTACAAACAAATCGACTTGAAATTTATAAAGTACTTCGAATGACACAATCCGTAATAAATGAATTATCATCATCGAGTCAAACTTATTTTTCCTACAATTTTTGCCGTTTTCCATTTGGGTATTTGCTTATCCTTTGCATACCAATGACATCATCAGTACACATCACATGTCAAAGGTAGAAAGACTCTTTTTCAGTTATGTTTGGACTTATTTAGAAGAAAAATGGAAAATAAAATTACATGCAAATTAACACATTTCAGATTCGTTGCTTTTGTTCCTTCATTGAGTAAGTATTATCTTATTTTATCCTTTCCTCAAGAACATTTTTTCGTTTTGACGTAGGGATATCGTGACTGTGCGCAATCAATCTGTTGTGGACACATTTTTTGATACAAGGTAAAGCATACTGCATACACATAACCTTTGAACGAGAAAAAAATGCCGGCTACGCCTTTGATTTGTTAACCAGTATTTCTAATAGTAAGATTGAAAAATAGATAAATTCCCTTCAATGGGACAGATATGTTGATATTCGATACGAGCGTGCACTGATCGTGCGCTCAATTTTAGAAGAAATATCTGCATTTTTCTTACTTAATTGCACATTGCGTTTGTGATTCCGTGTACACACTAGATAACTTAGATCTCTTTTATTTCTAGGGAAAATTCAATCCATTTTCAGTATCTATGAGACACAGGTTTGTTATCTGTGTTCCATTCTAAATATAAAAAACACTAACGGACACTTCAATATTTATCGACGAACAACTTGAACAGCCCTTATATTGTGCATAAATCTTCTTTCGTCTAATTCTGTACTGTCAAACCTGTGCTAAAGACCACCTCCCTGCCTATAGCAAACACACACGTTTAGTGTCCATATTACTCATGTTTTGCATAAAAAGCCAGGTAATTAAAGACCACATATGAATACATACCATAGTGTTGTGTACCAAAAAGTTGTCTTTATACACAATAAACAAATAAGAATCTCATTCAATGTCACAGAGATATTTGATACGATTGTGCACCGATCGTGTGCTTACTTTTATAATATTGGTCGCTCCCGCTGTCGTGTTTAAATGCAAATGGCTTTTTTTTCCAATCATAAAATGTACGGAATTTGAGCGAGATCTCCTTCATTTCTGAAGAAACATTTTAATCAGTCAAAATGAATTGCTTGCATCTTTGTGACGTAAATACGTTAATTAAACTGTTTCCATCCGAGAAACACTCAAAGACACTGCAACATTTATTCACAAAATCTTAAATATCCTCGTAGTTGACATAAATCGTCTCTCGACTTCATTTTGCATTCTTTACTAATTATAAGCATGACAAATATATACGAATTCATACAATGGCACAAAGATGAGATGTGGATATTCGAAACGTCTGCCTTTTTGTCGTATCTCATTGTAAATGTGTTTGTGGTTCCGTTTAAATAATGTTTGTAATTTGAACGAAATCTACTTAAATTCTTTAGAAGAATATTAATCGCTAATCAGCACAAATAAGAATGCAATGCTTGCATCTGTTTGACATGAACATGTTTATTATCTGTTTATTATTTGCACAAACACTTAAATAGGCTACAAAACACACACCTAACATGATGTCCTTCGGGAATTATTTATTTTTTTAGAATGCAATTTCATTTTTAACTCGTCTAAATGCAAAGCTAGTTACACTTAACTCTTCATTTGTGTATGATTTGTTACCGCTATAAGAATGTAACACGTAATTGCCTTTTGTATTTAGTTTCACTTAAATTGAAATATATACATGACATTTTTCACAATGATCGGACGTCAATTCTTGTGATAAATAGTCCGGGAAGTTATCGACTGCACCTAGTACTTATATTCGCACGCACGCAAAAGAATATAACAATGGGTTGTTACTTTTGTGGCGATTGGTTTGACAATCGCCACAATGCTAACAGAAACAACAACAACAAAACAATTTACATAGTCAGTTTTGAACAACTCGTTGACTTTGTATTCCTTACTGCAAACCAATTAACCTACATCTGTTAAACCGCCAAATATATGCTTCCATCAGTGATGCAGAGACACGATTAATAATAATCATGTCAGTGCTACTTTGGTACCGGATTGATAAGATTTGAGATTTATTGAGATAATATCTACATAGAGTTAAACGATGTAAATATTATCTTTCTTCATGGGCAGATAATAAATAGCATTGCGCTTTCTATAACTCTCATGATACTCAAACATCTCAATTATGCAGTAGAAGTCGTCTGAAAATTCCAAAAGGTTCTATAAATAGCTCGCGAGACTGTTATCGATTGTACTTAAATCTCAATATTATGAACGCTTTATTTTGTAGTTGTTGCAATATATGAAAGCGTCTAGATGATAAGACTGGTTTATAAAGGTTTACAGGAGACGATATCATGCAGTCTACAAGTTAGACACGTCTGTACGTTCTAGCGTTAATTAGCAATCAATTCTGAAAGTGTAGCCGAATTGTGTTGGAGATCGAGCATTATCATATATGCCTATATATCTTGAAAGTCGCAAGGACTACACCGAGATACTGCTTGTTACTTTGCAAGATTTTCTACACGATCGCCACTACTGTGCCATCGGCGCTTTGATTTATTGAACAAGTTTGACAGAGGACTAGATAAGGGAGAGTTAACTGGTCTTTTCCTCAACATAACTCTTGTATAACGGAACCAAACCCTATATTATGGTACTCAAGGGAATCGTCTCACTTTTACAATTTTTTTGAGTATCCAAAACATAGGGATTTAGTATCAAATGAGGATGTTAGAACTTGAAATATGTTCCATTTCCTGAGTCAGATTTGAAGAAATTATTATAGGATACTACAAACAACATCTTCAATATGTTTTCGAAAAGTATGAAATTGCGCAACATTTGGCAGTTTCTACCATTTATACCCACGAAAATATTGGCCTTGAGCATATCATAGAATCATTTTGTTTCTTAAATGTCAGATTCGAAACATTTGTAAATTTAGAATACAATATGGCATTATATATATTACCGGTGCAACAATTATGTGACAATGTTATATGAGTTTCGCGTATATTACATATTTCGGTATTCAATTACAATATGACTTTTTAAAGTTCAGTAGCAGAAGATGAGAGAATAAATGTAGATAAAAAATATTGAAATTTAAAAATGTCCCAAAAGAAATTCAACCAAAATATATAAAACTCAATAATGTCAATAAAGATTAAGGCAGCTGTTTTTAGACAGTTTTTCTTTGAAATCAATTACGATTCTTATTTGTTTTATTTAAATTATTATATACAGTATCTGAAGCCGGGAAAATAATTATGCGACAATGATAAAGGACTTCATTTTGTCTCAATGCAAAAAATGATAAAGGAGTGTAAATACATCGTATAATACATATTTCTGTTATAAATATTTATCAATTACAAAATGAACTTTCCGAGTGCATTAACCTGTCACGAGACACTAAATACACACACACACACACAATATATACATATATATATATATCAATTACAAAATGAACTTTCCAAGTGCATTAACCTGTCACGAGACACTAAATATACACACACACAATATATATATATATCAATTACAAAATGAACTTTCCAAGTGCATTAACCTGTCACGAGACACTAAATTCACACACACACAATATATATATATATATCAATTACAAAATGAACTTTCCAAGTGCATTAACCTGGCATGAGACACTAAATATACACACACACAATATATACACAACTAAATAATGGTCGAGACCACGCCACAGCTGTAAGGAGATATAATTACTTTATAATAGATAATAATACGCATTTCTATTACAATATAAAAGGAATATTCTTGGTTTTCGTTTCTTTTTTCATTTATTCTCGGATAGTGCATGTAACACGAACATTAACATTATGAATTTAGAACCAGTTGTCATGATTCTTTGGAATGTACTGCTCTAGAAAAATGCATGTTAAACTTGGCGTATCTTAATTTTAGCTTTTTTCGGCGATAGCTGATTAACGTGGGTTTTGACCTAGATGTTAAACAAATGATCTAGATTGTAGACCAATCAAATGTTGTATTTAATGAATAATTTCGAAGAAATAAATGAAATGAAACGTTCTGATTGGTTCATAGTTAGGTTGGCGATCCTACGAGAGGCACTTATAAGGTGAAGTTTTAAAATGAAATGTTCTGCATACTAATCTTTAATTGTTTTCCTTAAAAAATAAATTGCAGTGAAAAAAATCAGTGAAAACGTATGAAATATACTATTTAAGTGCAAAATATTGATTATTTTTGAAACATGATAAGTTTTTAGTTATTTATCGTCAATTGAAATGTATACACCTCTTGGGAGCCTCGCGTAATCTCCAGTCATATGACGAGCAAGCTACACTCGATTACCGATTCTATAACTTTTAAAGAACAGTGTTCCAACTGCTTCACGATTATAATGCATTACCAATTCAAGGAGCTGTCGAAATTCTTAGATATACAACATTATTGCACACATTTTATAATTCATAGAAAACTACTGATTGTTTTGATTAATAACAAAGCCTTTCTGATATTCAAGTCAAATAATATGTGCATGTTCCTTTTTCTTAGTGTTTTCTCATATTGATCGCCGTTTATATTTTTTAAAGATTTTTCTTGTTAATTAATTATAATTTATAAAGATTTTCTTGTTTTAAATCACCTCTTGTCCCAAGAAGAGTTTGTAATTTTAATCTTTTCCCACATACATGTTCAACAAACTTGCATCGGAGAACTTAACAAAGCATCATTCAAAAATAGGGAAAATATTTTTTAAATGAAAGTAATGAACAAAATTGAAAACGTTGTGGTTAAAATGGAAATTGCTCAATTTCTCATTTTGTCACTCTATTTTCATAAGTGGTATGGTGATGATGCGTAAAATGTGTCTGCCAGTGGGAAAGGGTTAACAAAAGAGCAAAACCAGAAGCGTTACTAACGATTTATACTGTATACATGGGTTTAAATGATATAACACACAGAAGCATTATTAACGATTTATACTTTATACATGGGTTTAAATGATATAACACTAGTTATTATTATTCCTTATGAGATTTAATGCACTCATGTTGGAATAACTGTTTTTTCTTGGTAATAAATCATTTTTCGTAGAGATTCTCTGCAACAGACATTTGAATTATAGAAATAATAAGAATATACTTCCGTTGGATATTAGTAAAGTATTGTAATTTAGTTTTCACTAAACAAGCTAAAATATATCTATTTTGCGTGCAACATTTTCATACAACTAAAACCTATTATACCATTATGCTATGGAATGTTTAACCCTTTCCTTGATATGGACGACATGTGAAGCATCTGATCGTAAATAATATTTGAGCCATCCCGCGAACAAAAACAAAGTTGTGGATTTTGCGTAAGGTATCGACTCGGATCAGCCTAAGCATGCCGCACAGGCTTACCCAGATAGACACTTTTTGCCTCCTGTGAATTTCTGTTTCAGGAATTATTACTTCTTCTATTCTATTGAGACGAAATGTGTCGGCCCGTATCCGTCTGCGCGGACTATGCAGGCTGATATTGGTCGAATTATTACGCAGAGGCCATAGAGTTGGTTTTCTCGCATGATGGCTCATTTCTCTTATTACTTCTTAAATGTTTGTACGAAAAGACAATTTGACGAACAGGCTTGATCCTGTTTAGACTATGCAGATATTTAGGCCTTTATGTGTTTACCTGATCAAAAACTCTCAAATTCTGTAACATTTGACGGTCACTTATTTTCATACTTAAACCATTTCCCCAATACAGATGCTGTATGACACTTCTGCTGAAGGCGACTGTTGATGAGCAATGTGTCTGTCTTCCTGCCACAACGATTAAAACATTATTCAATAATCATTCTTTCAATCTAAGAGATTTTCAATATTATTCCTAGATATTTTCAAAGTGTTCTGCTTCAAATTTGTTGACAGGAAACATGAATAATAAAATTTAAATGCGCGCTAAATGACCTTAGCTGTCGATGCGCCATAAAACAATATACATTCATTCATTCATTCAAATGTGTTGTGAATGGGACAGGATTTATCGTTTACGGCCTTCATGTTGATCCGACAACGCAGACAAACAGGATTATAAAAACAATTAAATTTTCTCGTTAATTTTACAATTCAATTTCCCCGAAATACATTGGAATTGAAGAAGAGATAGTGTCACACTTAATTACATGTAGCAGACGAAGCAAGCTTCTGCACTCTAAACAAAGTTTAACTTGCGGATAATTTATTGCGTCTGTTATTTCACTGAGATTTATCGACTGATTAGTTGGCGTTTAAAGCTATTTTCAATAGTTTGTCAATCATTTCATATCTTTGGATTGACCCAGCCATGTGTTTCCTACTGTTGCCGCACCAACAAGCCACACCAAATTCTTCCCAGACAAACTGGCTACCTTTTCCACAGCAACCATGATTAGCCCAGTGTACAAAGACGAATGACGCTAGCCACAATGACCTTTACCAATCCACATCAATATTCAATGGCCAACCTGTGTTAAAACTCACAACCCCGGAATTGATAGCCCCGATCATTAACGAGTTAATTACGACGGCTCTATATATTTCACTGAGAGAAAAAAGGCTATAGTGTACTTTGGCTCTTTTCTGTATTCACGAAGGGAAATATATCATCGTCTTACATCTAAGCAAACAAGGTATTGTGAGTGTCATCTTTTCGCCTTTAAACGATAAACGTAGAGATGAGTTTAAGACAGTGAACAGTAAACAGTGAAATTGTATTGGAAAGGTGAATTTATTAGATACACTGATATTTCTCAAAATACAATTGGAAACTTTCACTAATGAAATTCATCAGTACGCTGTCCATCGCCATTTCAAGATGTTGCATTTGGGAGAAAGAAATAAACAGCTCTTAAGGTTGCCACAGCATAAAGCGATCAAAGTGTGATATTATGATTTCCATGTGTCCTTCGCCTGTCGTCTTCCATCCTCGCCAATAATTCCTTCGAACACAATTTCCCAAGTGTTACTTTTTAGAGGGGTTCTCTTTAAAAACGTGTCACATGACTAGAGTATATATGGAACTCTGGATGCTTTGGCCTCATTTTTACTCTGCAAAAATATTATCAACTGAAACCCCTGGTCTGATTTCAAGACAATTTAAAAAAAAAATACTATCAAAATGCTTTAAGCGAATTGATTGGTTGAATAACAAGGCCGTTGTGTGACATCAAAAGGCGAGAAAATGCATAACGTTAACCGTTATGAAACTGCTCGTATCTAAGGATAAATTGGAAGAAACGTGACTATTTATAGATATTATTCAAACCATATTGAATTGTTGGATGATAATGCTACCATGTGGCATCAAAAACGTGGTAAAATTACAACAAATCTCCTCCAAACTGTTTGGTCCGAAACTTTGCCGAGGCACTCAGGTCAGATGAACGATACGGATTCAAGCGGATCTCTTTTTCCAAAAATAAATATTCTGTCAATATTAAAACAAAATTGATGTGCATCCTTTTCCGAATGGCGTGAATGTGTATGAATTGACATCATTGCCGGAGTATTTTAGAATAACTGTAACCATGGTTAATCACGCGATTTAGGTTAAACTATTACCAGGTTTACTAATCAATTAATGGTACTTTACATTGTGTTCAATTCTACAAAAGAAATAAATAGTACTGAAAAAGAATCGCTTTTGTTTTTCTTAGTTTTTAATTTAGATATAAAATTATTTAAATAGATTAGGTGGTTTGAAAATGTGTGAGCCAAATATTGTCGTACAGTCCCTATACATCATTGTGTCTTGTTTCATAATTACTCAAGATTAGGGAAGTTCTATCCGAGCAAAGATAAGACAAAATGACAATTTGATAGAAATAATTATGTCTGTGACGGTTTCTGTCATGGAAATAGTGTTTCGGTCATAACGCTGTTGCGTGTTTAATCTCTTCTTTGTTTTGAATAGAAATTACTAATGTTGTGTTTTCCTATAATTCGACTATTCGCTCTTGAAATGCTGCTGACGACTTGCTTATCATCTTCAGCTTAACATGTTTTCAAGTATTTTCAATAATATTGAATTATAAAGACAAACAACAGTTCACTAAGATGTTTTCAAAGTCGGTCGCGGGCTGCATGTTGCTGTATGTGGAAACCGGTTAATATAACTTAATGGTATCACTTACCGAGTCCCGGTAGCTCAGTTGGTAGTGACAATGGCCGTCAATCCATTGTTTGTGAGTCCGAATCGCACTACGCTTCCATCAATGAGCTTACAGTCTATATGGAAAACCAACCAGTTGATTGCAAAGACTGTTGTGTAGAGTATTGGTGAACAAAATCCAGACAAGACACGGGTAGGTGAACTTGCCACCAACAATGACTGAACAATTCGCGCAGAAATGAAAGGTTGAAAGATTGTCCAACGTTGAGACAAAACAAAAGGTAATGATTTGGCGGTGTGACATTGATCTTGTGATATACCTACTTCGCCGATCGCTTGGACTCACATGTATTGCCGCTTGCCCCGTACCGATCACTCTGGTAGATTTAACCATTTCACAAATTCGACTCTTCCATGTTGAAAATTGGACCACTCCATTTTTCGTCCAACATGAAATGTTGATAAAATTTAATGTATAAGTGGCAAACAATGCAGATAGATCTTAACGAGCTCTCTCAACTGAATATGGATTGTTTGAAAAAAGCCTTTAATATTTAGAAAGAAAGTAGTTCACTATTAAACCTGTTTACGCGCTCACCTATACTCCGCAGGCTCAACTGTTTAGTAATGCCACATTGGTGCTCAGGGTAGCAGGGATAGGATTACAGCTTATGTTCTGGTTTCAGGATAAACATACCAACAGTAGTGGTCATTTACCCAGAATAACTGAAATATTGATGAAAACGACATTTAACACCATTCGAGTCAAATTAGACAGTTTTAAAGGTAGATTAATTGTCAAGTATACATATACAGGCGAACTTATTCTTTACATGGTGAACATCAGTAGCCAAATTTACCTCTCTAAATAAAGTTGTACCTTTGCAGAAGACCACATTGGGCTAGCGAGTCACTGTCTATAGCAGTCACATTCAGTTTCCGAGTTACTCATTTACAGCATTAATGAACCTGCAAATAAAGACTACCTGTGAACAAAGACCACATTGATGTTTCTCACAGTTAGTCTGTATAGGTTGGGCACACTGTAATTCTAAAAGACATTTCCTCAAAGAAGGTCTCGGCCGATGTGAGACAATTATTGTTACATTTGACGTAATTATGGTTGATTTAACGGCACAAATCTTCTTTGTGACCGAGATTTCCTATGGGCGAGATTATGTCGATAACAATTCTTTAAGTTTATGGTTTGTCTTTATTGTGTTTTATGCCAATGTGAACAGTTTTTGAGTTATATCACGGTGTTTCCTGGTTAAGTTACCAGTACTACTGGTTTTATGTGGTCAACGTAGAGTCAACGTAGAGTACCAGTGTACCAGTAGTGTTATTCACTAGGGAAGCCTCTTCCACCACAAAACCGAGGCGGTCACACCAGGCGGTTTTATATTACCTAAACATTATCCACAAGTACCAGTAGTTCAATCAACATATTTCAAAGTCCTTGAATTGAGGGAAAGCGAGTTTGATTTCCGTCCCGGCAAATACAGTGTTGTTCTTATAAAACAAAATTTGTCTGGCCGAAACTACATGGGGATTACTAGAGATACGAATACATGGTTGTAGATTTCCAATGTCTGAATAAATTGGCAAATAAATGTAGGTAACAACTATAACCAAATGATGATCTAATAAGATATTGGTCGCATCTTTATATTTCCACACAGGAATCCGCTATGACCGGTGGTTAGCTTTGGGGTTTAGTGAGACCGGGCGTCCCCGGGTAGGTTCGAATCCCTCAGTCATATCAGTCATGGTGAAGTATCCTTTAACAATGCCTTTTATCTAGCCTAATTCTGGTCAGTCACCAAGGGATAATTAATAAATGAGCAGTTCCTCGAGAAAACCAACATTATGGAATCTACGTAATGTATCAACCAAGATCAGCCTGCGCAGTCCGCGCAAGCTAAACCTGGCATTCAGGGGGATAGAGTATAGAGTGATGATTACTGAGACAGACACTCCACAGGAAGCTAAATGTGTCTGTCCAGATTACCATGCGCTGCATGCATAGGCTGATCCGGTCGATACTTAACGCAGAGTCGACAATGTTGTTTTTCTCACGGGATGGCTCAAATAACATTTTCTGATGAGTTAATGTTCCGTTGTGTAAATAGTTACAGACGGATTAAGGACAATCATTATCACCCGAACATGTTATAAGAGTTGAACACATGAGATTACTGACACAATATAGCCAAGTATCTGATAATTCAATCAACTGGTTCTCAATCTACGAGATTACTAACCGGAATACCGGTACTGTTATTATATACTCTATGATACCGTAGTAGCCGGTCAAAACGGACAGGAAACGTCTGTGTGACCCAGATTCCGGTACTGTCATTATATACTCTATGATACCGTAGTAGCCGGTCAAAACGGACAGGAAACGTCTGTGTGACCCAGATTCCGGTACTGTTATTATATACTCTATGATACCGTAGTAGCCGGTCAAAACGGACAGGAAACGTCTGTGTGACCCAGATTCCGGTACTGTCATTATATACTCTATACCGTAGTAGCCGGTCAAAACGGACAGGAAACGTCTGTGTGACCCAGATTCCGGTACTGTCATTATATACTCTATGATACCGTAGTAGCCGGTCAAAACGGACAGGAAACGTCTGTGTGACCAAAACTGCCTCCAATCATTTATATACGGGGAAAAAAACATTTATAATTGTGAAGAGTTTCCGATCTGTAAACGGTAGCAGAACGATATGGGGAAATAATACACAAAAGAGCTTGTTTTGTAAGATCAAGTCAGGTTATACTTGATTATATCTTTAGACCTGCCGTCCACTAGGCTTCCGAAAGGTTCCCGAAAGCGAAATTCGCAAAATCGGAATGTTTCGGCGATGTTCTGGAACCCTTCCGTGTCCTTCCTTAACACTTCTGGAAAACTTCTCGGCACTTCGGGCCAAATCGGGATCGAAAGAACTTTGGCATCCAAATGTTAAACGTTTTAAAATCTGGTCGCCGAATGTTTCATTCGGACGGCTTCTGGATCTTCGTCAAACCATCGGCAACCATTCGGAATGTTCAAGAACCCATCACCATTAACTCGGCATCTTCGGAAAGCCTTCTGTGAGGCTTCGGTATCTTTGAGCCATCCCGAATGGTCCCTGAAGGAAGCTGAATCGATACCGAAAGCTCCTAGAAGACGACGAGTTGAAGAGTTCTGTTTCGCGTATACACGCGGAAGCTATGCCGATCATGTAATGAAGACGTCGATTGTCAGCAGAAGGGATGCCGAGCAGGAGCCGTATTTCCCGAACTATAAAAGAGAGACAGCAGAAGCGATGCCGTCAGTATGCCAATAGTTTTCGATTTGACAACATCGACATTTTTTGTTGTGAATTGAGCACTATATAGTCATGGTGCGAAGCAAGAGCAAGCTATCCCAAAAGAGATTGGGCGTGAAATATACCAGTCAGCCAGCCCCTGAACACTCAAGTTTGGATGAAGGCGTAAACCACTATCTGCCAGCCCAAGGTGAGAAGAAAAATTGGGCGGCCACTTCACGCCAGGCCTCTGGAGTATTGGAAATGACCGGAACTTCGTCCTTATAATCCTGTAGCAGGGCAGTACACACCTCTGGGACAAAATGGCGTACACTTTTCGCAGCAAAATTGGAAGTCATACGCCGTGTACCCTCATCGTCATCGCACGCTTTAGGCCAACAGGAAGGGCTTTACGGGACCTGGTGTCATTTTTCTGAATGCGAGGCGTTATCCGCTGGAGTAGGTATTCACACATTGTTGGCGAGATCCTCAAATACTTTTTGAAGGAGGTGACATCTTCATCTCGGAGTTCCATTTCAGCTTAGATTTGAAAAAATGAAGTGCAAGGTGAAGGCCTCTAACATCCATGGTGTCCAACTTGATAACAAAATAGAAGTTCGGCATCGTTTATATACACCAACTCTCAAATCGGCAACATATCAGCATTCTATCGCCAACGATTCGGCAACTCTTCAGCCTTTCCTGCAATGTTACCGCAAACTTTCCGCATGATCGGGAAACATTCGGGAGCCAATTCCGGAACTGTCGGCATTCTTCCGCGTTGCATTAGGCTACTTCGGATAGGTTTCAGCATTTATACCTCAACCTTTCGTATGCCACTCCGTGAATGCATGCCGAACGAGCCCGATGGCAAAACTTCGCCCATTTTATCGATTAATTATCCCGAAAGGTTCCCGAAACTAGCAACATTTTATCGGCAACCCTTCCGTAAAACATCGGGGCTGTAGTGGACGGCAGCTATGTTATAGTATCATTAATCGATAAAATTGGCGAAGCTTTGCCATCGGGCTCGTATTGGAAAACTTCGATAATTAGGGGAGGTAAGTCTGTAACAACTATGTGGTTCTGGAGCTCCATTGATAACAGCGAATATTCTCTTTCAATGGGTTCGTTGGCTGGAATTCCGACTATATAAATAGTGTTTTATTACGTTGTAATTATTTTGTCTATTAATTCGAATCACACGTGTTGTCCATATTGCTGATTGGTTTCATTTTGAAACAAAATAACGAATGACATGTTGTAGATGCAACATTTTGTAAAGCGCATTTTACATTTATAAAAACTGACGTTTTGCTCAATAACATTTAAATGCATCAATATATCAAGACAACATTATGGGCATCGTATTATTTGACACATATCTCGGAAACTCTTTTATAAACGCCAGTTGCTGAAAAGTTAATTAGAATCACTGAGTTATCCTTTTGTTATTTCCATTCCGCTGAACAAGAGAAAAGAGATATATAATAATGCAATCTGCACAGACTGATTTACGCATACAAAACCGAAAAACATTTAATAGCTGATTCCTGTAATCATTAGAATTGATTGCCCGGTATGTTGACAACATTTGACTTTGGGTAAATAAATCTCTGATTCGAGGAGTATCTCATCATTATCAAAATAAATCTTCTAGAAAAGAAATGAATTTTAGATTTCAACAGAAAATAGGTAGAATTTGACCTTATATCAACTTCCATGAGGAAAACAGTTATGACGACATTCGAATTATTCGAGCAGCAAAAGCAATACCATAAATATCACTATCTTATCTGTCGAGCTTAAAAAGATTAAAAAATATATATTTTTTTGGACATTTCGTGACTAGTTTACTTAATAATGTGATAAGCAAACATAATTTAGAAATACATCGCATGTGGGGAATAAACTGGATACAGACGAAGACATGTTTTTGGTACAAAAGAGTATATAAACACTTTTCTCTAGTTCAAACTAAATGTGCGTGAAAAAGATGGCGATGAAACCGCCGTGGTCGAGTGGTTAGCATCGTGGATTTGGAAACGGGCGTCTCGGGTTCAATCCCCTGTCGAGGCGGCCATAGTGGCAATTTCCCTTGTCTAGTACTGGTTTGTTTAGCTAGAGATCATGAGTAGGTGAAATGTCGCCGTGATATAACTGAAATAAAGTTGAAATGGCATAAAACATTAATATAGAAAAATATAAAATAAAGACATGGCTCTCGATCCAGGTCACGTGGCCATTTGTTTGTAACACAGCATCTGCGCAAGCCAAGGAGAGAGTACCTTTTGGATTGATAATGTACGAAGTAGCCTTGGATAGCGAAGATGGTTATTTATTCTTTCTCCATTAATTGATGAAGCAATATTTCTTAAGAAAAAAACACTTTGTAGAAAAGGGTATGATATGTCTTGAGTCTGACTATGAAGTTTATACGTATACATGTTATAATTTCCGTTCCGCTTTTCTTAACTTGTAAGGTAAATAATGACATGTTTCAAACCTGAAGATCTAGGTCATTGGTATTTTTTTTAAAAATATATTTAATACGGTATACTTCAAACTTATCTTGCAGAAGTCAAACAGAAGACATTGAGTATGTAACATAGCAGCATAGGAAAGGAAATAACAGTTTATTGACAATGATTTACAACTGTTTAAAGATCGTATTAGAATCCCCGATATCTTTTGTAGAGACCAGACTGGGTAAATAAAGCCCCGACGATTAAAATGGCTTATTAGTATCATTTTGTCTTTCGCCAATTTTGGAACCATATATCCTCGTGCAAACTGCAGATTAATTTTACACAAGGGACACCATCAGGATATTTAGTACATAATATATCCGTATACGGTATTTATCAACAGTAAATGAAGGTATATTCACACGAGTTAACAACTGTCAGGGGACCTTATTAAAATCAAATCATACATTCAGAAAGCATAATCCGTGTGCAAAAAACAGTCCAATTTTACACGAGGGAAAACCTTAAAGGCATTGTCTATGTAATATAGCCGCTTATTACATTCCTGTGAAACGAAATCTGTCAAAAAGAATATTGTCACTATAGAGATGAAATCACTTTGTGAGCCCTTTACAGACCATTTGTGTAAACAGTTTCACTACAAGTATTTATTCTCGTGTATTCATTCTCGTGTATTCTTTCTCGTGTATTCATTCACGTGTTTTTCATTCTCGTGTATTCATTCATGTGTATTTAGGCATGGTGGTTTAGCTTCGTAACTCTGTGTTCGGTTTATCAAAACTCAATAGAAAGGTATATACTAAAAATAAAAAGTAAAGGATTGTGTGTGATATTAAAATTCTGTCACTCGAATGAAACGTCATTACATCCTATAAACTCGTTCTTTGAAATCGTGCTCAGTCCTGATAATGTCCCATTATCTTGTGATATTTGTTATATAACACTAATGGAGTTGATTTTCCTCTCTTTGCGTTATTCATGATCAATAAATGACGGTATATTCACCAAGTTTAACAATACACTACATGAGAGAAACCCCAAAAGGAAATTGTATATACAATTAAAAGAAGGCCTATTTATCAACAGTATATATCGGTATATTCACAACGGTTAACTACTACTGCCAAGGGACGGTGTAAATGTATTGCCTGTCATTTGTAAGAAAGAAATTGTAAAAGTAAAAGCACGATGTGGAAAATGCTTCTTTTTTGTCAAGGAAAAGACAAATACATAGCTCCCATAACTACAATAACTACCACATCTGGTGTCTATTTTGATAGGCTAATTTATTATATGTTGAAAACAGGATCATCAAATAAAACACCATACAAAATACATTAACAAAAACGATTAAATTAAGAAGCTGAACAAATCAAACCCTTAAGCGGAATATGGTTGTCAAACTCAAATTCCTTCGTGCTTTCTATTGTCACATATAATCTCTAAATGCCTATAACATATGCCGACATGGGAGGTAGAAATATAATGTTTGGGGGGCTATGATCTACATTGTAATTGAAATCACACTAACAAAATATCTCACTGCGTATATTGGATCTGACGTCCTCCCATAAAAGGTCGTCTCGAACTGACCCTATGTATTTAAATATTCATAAATTGTTCTGTCCAATTGGATGTCACGAACAACCAACGCTCGGTTCTGCTATCAAAATGGTAACCATATATATAATCAGAGCATTTTGCCATCATTGCTCCTCTTCTCTATCGCATTTATTATTTATATATATATATATATATATATATATATATATTCGGACCATTCGGCCATCACCGCTCCTCTTCTCTATCACTTTTCTTATATATATATATATATATATATATATATATAAATATATATAATATATAATCGGACCATACGGCCATCCTCGCTCCTCTTCTCTATCACGTTTCTTATATATATATATATATATAATCGGACCATACGGCCATCCTCGCTCCTCTTCTCTATCACGTTTCTTATATATATATATATATAATCGGACCATTCGGCCATCACCGCTTCTCTTCTCATATCACGTTTCTGATATTTGTTTATTCCATTGTTGATACCTAACGACTTTGTAAGTGAAAATTTGATTGGCTGAAACAAAAGTCGATCTGAGACGACCTGCAAAAGGCAGTCATCAGTTTTATACGAGCGTTTGTTATTGCCTTGTTTTAATGGATAGTATATATTGATGTCAGTAAATGGAATTATATATTTCAACTTTACATTGATTGATTGATTGATTGAATGTAGCATGACCCATTTTCAATGGTGTTTCAGTTATTTCATGGCGGTCAATTCCCCTTACATGTGTTCCTTCCATCATCTCTCGCAACAGTACTACACACAATATAATTACCAGATAACCGGCAATAGACATTAACCAACATAGACTAGTAAGCTCATTGGTGAAAGTCGAATTACTTTTGTCAATTATCGGAATGAATGAAAGGCCGATCCACTCTTATTTACTACCAATGAATTGACTGTGTCCTCGTCTATATCGACTGAGCTTTCGCAGCACGACATCGATATAATAAAGAAATGATATGCTTATCTTAATATTGTACCTTGATGCGGTTATTGCATTTGAACTTACTTTTCTCACGATGCCTCTCGTTATTATCAAAAAGAAAAAAGTTCGAATCCCAAGCTCGGCCAACATTCATTCTGACGTTTGACAAATGTCACTGTGACAAGCGTCATTCGTCTTTCACCAATTGGCTAACAATTAATGTGGGAAAGAAGCCAGTTGATTGGGAAGTATGTTGAGTGGCGTACTGGTGTGAGAATGGTAGGAAACACATGAGTAGGTGAAATGGTCGTCGTGATATGACTGAAAGCTCCCAATAAATAATGAAAAAAAAAATCCTGTAAACAGCATATGTTAGCTTCTGTATTAAACTTTTTTAAACCCATTTAATAAGTACCGCATTTCGATTGTTACAGTACATTTAAATGTTCACAACGATTTGTTAGAACAGTTTATAAACGGTATATACACTACAACAGTCAGACCGTACAGCATACATAGTGTTGTCGGACTGTATATATTGAACCATGTCTTGTTTGTTTGTTTGTTTGTATGGTGTGTTTAGGCGCCTTTAACAGTATTTTAGTTATTACAAAATGATTCCTGGGTTTAATCAGTCATTTAGATATCCCCGCTACCCTTAACACCAAGTCTTAACGTGGTCTCTCGATACTTTGAAAAAAAAGGTTTATTTTGCTCAAACGATCACTAATAGTTGCTATTGTGGTGCTTTGTTGATGTGATATTACCAATGGCTTGCTTTAAAGGTACAATTAATTACACAATTGACTATACAGAAACGAACTTGGTATACATCCAGCGATAACTCGAACACGTCGATATCTCGAAGTAGTTTATGGGTCTCTTTCGACTTGGAGTTATCGCCAGGCCACTGTTTTAAGGTCTTCGATGAGTTGTCACTACAAATAATCACTGTACGTCCTCTAGTTTTCCCCTAAGAAAAAGGATATCGGCCAAATTTCTACACTCGCTGCCTCTGGTCTTTTTCAAAGAGATATCATTCGCAGTTTTGATAGGGATTCGTAAATGTCATGGGAATCAGTGTAAATAATCCAGCCTTCTTTATTTCGGTTTACATAGACACATAGATATTACTCTAATCATGTCCTGGTATATTCGAGCCGTGTCTGGTCAAAGAGTCGGCGTATTGCATCCACGTGTTCGGTAACTTATATGCCATAACAGCATGAGTATGAGCGACGCTGTTTTGGAAATAAATTAATTTTGTGACAAGTGTAACCAAAGACTAGCCTGTGCATTCCGATCTGGTTCTACACTGTTCGCCATTTAGAATCACAGGATTTCAAATGGCTCACAATAACCAGTTTAACTTTAAATAAACAAAGACAGACACGAATTGTTTACACTTAACACAAGTAACCAAAGCTTATCTTCCCTGGATCAACGCTTATATATATATATTTATTTATGTTTTTGCTTGTTCATATTTGTCTTTGTCAAGTGTTTTACGACGCTTTCAACATTTTTCAGTTTATAGTCAAGTAACTAGTACGTCTGGTCCATTTACCCTAACAACAGCGAGTCATTCTGTATGCACAATCCTGAGCGCCAATAAGGAAATGACAACACTTCTTTTATTAATGAATAGGGTATTGTCAGGCGGAGCCCCTACCACAACAACACCGACGCGGTCGTGCCTATATACACCCTAATGTCACAATGTCTAACTAAAAATGTCGGATATAAGCACTAAACAGAGAGATCGTTGAAACGAAGGTTCCTGGGACCAAATAAATTTCCAAAGTTTCCAGACATCGGTGTGATAAACTCCGCATACATAAAACATAAAACAAAGACATTAGAAGTGTGGTAGTTTGCCTCAAACAATAGCTATTTCGTAGAAGGCACGTACGTCTATGTCACCTTTGAATGTATACTATCTTAGTAATGTAGTTGTTCGAGCTTCAATCTTGAAACCTAAGATTCAATCCCCCAGTCGGTCATACCAATAACTATAGGATATAACAAGAGCCCCAAAAGCGAACGCCAACGCTAGTCTGCTTTTTGTGGGAAAATGGGCATTACTAAATAAATATAAATGCCAGAGTTTTGTGACTTGGTACATATATACGTATCGTTCCTAGGAACACGCATACACAGTTTCATATGAAAATGTTGAACGTTTTTTTTTTATTTATGAGGTAAGGTTTAGTTTTTGTGACGACGCAGCAGACGACGATGACGCAGACGACGCAGACAATGACAACGATGACGCAGACGACGCAGACAATGACAACGATGACGCAGACGACGCAGACAATGACAACGGTGACGCATACGACGCAGACAATGACAACGATGACGCAGACGACGCAGACAATGACAACGATGACGCAGACGACGCAGACAATGACAACGATGACGCAGACGACGCAGACAATGACAACGATGACGCAGACGACGCAGACAATGACAACGATGACGCATACGACGCAGACAATGACAACGATGACGCAGACGACGCAGACAATGACGACGTTGATAGTTATATAAATTAAATACTGATACAATTTACGCGAGTCAAGTTACGCAATATATTTCATTCCTATATGTATACTTGCTAACTAGCTCGTCTGTTTTTCGGAGAAATAAAGTCGGGGTATTATGATAACCTTGGCGTCGTCGTCGTCGTCTGCGTCATCACACAACTTTAAACTCAAACAGCATTCAACATGTTCCTATAAACAAAACGCATGTCTTTGTCAAGTCATATATCTATGGCTTTAATATGTATTCAAAAATAGAAAAAAGCAGACGAGCGATAGCCTTCGCTTGTTGCATCCATGTTGTTGTTGTTTTTTCGCATTAACTTCATTGTTGGGTTATACTTGTTCGCTGTGGCATGACATTCGATTAATACAACTGATATGTTTTTGTAAACAAATTAAATTTATGTTCTCCAATTTGATACCAACGGGAGATGGATAGCATGGAGACAGTATAGGGTCCGTTGGCATTTGTATTGCTATTGGATTGGTTCATTTTAGACAGTCATATCTTGCAATGCACCTACTTCATAACTGTATTCTATATACTATGTTTTATATCCCCATACTGTCGTATGTTACTATTGTATGTATATTAATATGTTTTAACTATCTAATCCGGATTAAGAAACTTACGAAAACACTAGGTTAATAAAGAAACTTTGTTGAAATCAGTGTAAGATATCAGCAACAGAAGTATGCGTGCTGGCTTCCTGACAGTGTAGGTTCTGTTGACGTGTTCAGTGATTCGACAATCACAGATAGATTCTAAACTTTTTGTATGAAATAAAAGATCTCAATTTAGTCTGATACGGCTAACATGCGTGTGGTTGACCCATTTGAGCGCATTGTAGGAAAGCAAAAACGTATGCATACTATTTCCTCCTTTTTCAATGTTGTTCGTCGTTTCTGAAGGTAAAATTCGCTTGAATGCCAAACTGTCACAAGGTACGCCCATCAAGGATGCATATGGATGCTCCCTTAATTAATACGCGCGTATAACAACACTACCGTAGTTATAACCTATGCATTTATTGAGGCTAGTTACAGTTATAAAGCTTTCAAATGACATTATTGAACAGAATATATTTCAAAGTAAAATGAAAAACGAATATGGAAAATGAGGATTGGGTTATGATTGTGTGCCATTGGATATAATTTATAATCATTAAGCTATGACATGACGGACCTCAATGGAATATTGTTACACATACAGGTAAACGGAACTAGAAATACGTGTTTATGTGATACTACTGTGTCAGCGGATATAGATTATTACCTTAAAGCTATGAAATGTCCGACTTAAATGGTATTTATTCCTATATCGAAGCAGATGAAAATAGAAATAAGTGTGCTTGGATGGGGATTCATTTTCCGAGGATATGAATTTAAATCATTTAGCTTTCAAATGACAGACTTTAACACTTTATCACATAAAATAAATCGACAGAAGACGAAATTTACTTATTTGGTATTTTACGCCGCTTTCAACATTTTTTCAACGGCGTTTCCTGGGTAAGTTACAAGTACTTACTGCTCAACTTACGACCCATAGCGCCACGGAGGGCAGCCATTACTACCAGTTTCAAAGTATTTGGTATGACCCGACCATGGATCGAACCCGCGACATCCCGCATTCGAGGCGAACGCTCTACCACCGAGGCGGTAGAAGACGATGTTTAAAAAAAAAAAAAGAACACGATGTTAAAATCCTCCAGGAACCCCCATCTCTTACAATGAAAGTTATATCGGTATTTTTCGGCGATAGCTGACTAACGTGGGTTTTGACCTAGGTGTTAAACAAATGATCTAGATTGTAGACCAATCAAATGTTGTATTTAATGAATAATATCGAAGAAATAAAGGAAATGAAACGTTTTGATTGGTTCATAGTTAAGTTGGCGATCCTACGATAGGCACCAATGAGGTGAACATTTAAAAGGGAATGTTCTGCATACTAACCTTTAATTGTTTTCCTTAAGAAATAAATTTCAGTGAAAAAAATCAGTGAAAAAATATGAAATATAATATTTAAGAGCAAATTATTAATTATTTTTGAAACATGATAAGTTTTCAGTTATTTATCGTCAATTGAAACTTATACTTTGTTACATAATACAACTCTTGAGAGCCTCGCGTAATCTCCAGATTAATAAAAGTGATAAATTCTCGGCCTTGAACGGTATTAATGTCATGTCGCGCTATTGTAATGGATGTTGAATTGGATTGTCAAGTGAAACGTCTGTGGTTCGATTCCCGGCAAAGGCAAGCTTTTTCCCCCTATCATTCATATCAAAACCAAAGTATATATATGAACTAAAACATTTATAAACCAAATATTACATATTTAACGTTATTGTTTTCTGTCATTCTAATAAGTAAGATAAAATATCAAAAAATATGCGCATGTTTCATTTATTTATGTTTTCTCATATTGATCGCCGTTTATCTTTTTATGCCCCCACGGAATCTCCGATTCGGGGGGCATATAGTTTTTGGCCTGTCTGTCTGTCTGTTGGTCTGTCTGTTGGTCTGTCTGTCTGCACGAAAAAAAACTTTAACCTTGGCCATTACTTTTGAACCATAACAGGTACGGCTACCATATTTCACATGTGTATTCCTTGTGACATGACCTTTCTGTCAGTACCAACATTTTTGACCTTGCGACCTTGACCTTTGACCTAGAGGTTGCCATTCTCGAAAAAAACTTTAACCTTGGCCATTACTTTTGAACCATAACAGATACGGCTACCATATTTCACATGTGTATTCCTTGTGACATGACCTTTCTGTCAGTACCAACATTTTTGACCTTGCGACCTTGACCTTTGACCTAGATGTTGCCATACTAAAAAAAAACTTTAACCTTGGCCATTTCTTTTGAACCATAACAGGTACGGCTACCATATTTCACATGTGTATTCCTTGTGACATGACCTTTCTGTACCAACATTTTTGACCTTGCGACCTTGACCTTTGACCTAGATGTTGCCATTCTCGAAAAAAACTTTAACCTTGGCCATTACTTTTGAACCATAACAGATACGGCTACCATATTTCACATGTGTATTCCTTGTGACATGACCTTTCTGGCAGTACCAACATTTTTCACCTTGCGACCTTGACCTTGACCTAGATGTTGCCATTCTCGAAAAAAACTTTAACCTTGGCCATTTCTTTTGAACCATAACAGGTATGGCTACCATATTTCACATGTGTATTCCTTGTGACATGACCTTTCTGTCAGTACCTTGCGACCTTGACCTTGACCTAGATGTTGCCATTCTCGAAAAAAACTTTAACCTTGGCCATTACTTTTGAACCATAACAGGTATGGCTACCATATTTCACATGTGTATTCCTTATGACATGACCTTTCTGTCAGTACCTTGCGACCTTGACCTTGACCTAGATGTTGCCATTCTCGAAAAAAACTTTAACCTTGGCCATTACTTTTGAACCATAACAGGTATGGCTACCATATTTCACATGTCAGTACCAACATTTTTGACCTTGCGACCTTGACCTTTGACTTAGATGTTGCCATTCTCGAAAAAAACTTTAACCTTGGCCATTACTTTTGAACCATAACAGATACGGCTACCATATTTCACATGTGTATTCCTTGTGACATGACCTTTCTGTCAGTACCAACATTTTTGACCTTGCGACCTTTACCTTTGACCTAGATGTTGCCATTCTCATTTTTTTTTTAACCTTCCCCACTACTTTTGAACAATAACAGGTAATGCTACCATATTTCACATGTGTATACCTTGCGACCTTGACCTTTGACCTAGATGTTGCCATTGGGGGCATCAGTGTTTCACAAACACATCTTGTTTCAAGATGTTTCTTGTTTCCCCTCATTTTTGCATTTTCGATTACAATTTATATCTTCTATTTTTCTCAGCTATTTTTTCATAATCGTCAATTCACTATGTGTTTGTATATATTTATGTCAATATTTAGTCCATGTTTATCTTTTCACTTTGCCCGCTCTCATGTGTTATTTTGTGTAAACAAATTGAATAACAACCGCTTAAAGACAATAATTTCTCTTTTCCTTTTTAAACAATAATATTTGATCAGGTTCTAGAACAGTTATTTAATGGGTACTTGTATAACATCCAAAACTGTTGTCCCTTGGTGTCGAGAGACCGTCTGAACATTCAAAAGTCATCCCTTCACCTCTGAACAACAGTTTTGACTGTTTAATGACGTTGTTAGAAACTGGGATAAACATGTGACCACATAAATGTCAACATAATACTATTAATATGAATCACTAGTGATACAATAGCCTATTAGATATTGTGTCATAATACTTTCTAGTAGAAATGTACGTGTCATAAAAAGGGGAAAGTTAGCAACAGCTGTACACTTTAAATAAACAATAAAAGATATACGTATTATAATATTATTTGTCTAGTCAACAGTCGACTCCCCATTTAACCCTTTCCCACATACAATACTTCTGCAGCAGACAACTTCTAGAACACCTAGCCACAAATATAGATAATCTCTATCAATGAATGTATAACTACCGCATTGGTTTGAAAACAAAGAAGAAAGAAGATTTTAAAAGTCGTATGCTGCAGAGACGTTAGAAATCGTCTATATGAAACAGTTTGTTTGAGTGCTTTTCCGTGTAAACAAATATGGGAGATTAATTTTATGTTTTAAATGACAGAAATAATATGAATTTGATTATTTTTAAGTTGTGTTTGGATGGACTATTTACCTTGAGAAGCTTTAACCCTCTCCCCCATATAACAAATGTGCAGCAGACGACTTTGAAAATATAGTCACAAAAACTTGAACAATCTCCATAAATGAAAGCTTTTTTGTTAAATAAAGTTGAAAACATTGAGAAGAAATTGGTCACCATGAGCAATTTCACCTTTGACCACTATGTTTTCAAGAGTCGTCTGCTGCAAACGTCTACATAGGAGGGGGTTGGGGGGGGGGGGGGGAGGGGTGACGGTGGGGCTGGGGGGGGGGGGGGGGTAATATGTTCGTAAATGTTACTAACTGTAGATTAGGCATAATAAACCCATAATAAAAGGATTTATATTTAATTGTTTTGATACCCCGGGTTATGCAAATATGAATGCTGTTACAACTAATACGATTACTTCTTTCTAATTTTAGAACTTTAATCAGTCCTTTTAAGAGTCATCTGCTTTTGATACAACACTTATAAAAAATATATCTACTAAAATGGAAACTTTTAGTTCGTATCAGAGTTAAAAGCATCTTGGGAACATGTGAAATTGCTTATTTTGTGCAACTTTTCCTTTTCAAAGAATATTTTAAAACATTACCCCTCTTCAGAAGTGTTAAATGTCATAAATATCAAGGTTAATGTATACACAAAACAGTCCATTTACAGAACAGCAGCTGTTTGAAACAGTTATTGCCAACTTAAAAAATATATTTTTGAGCATAAAATGCGGCGAATGTTTTAATCAAGAAACGTCAGCTTGCTTTGTGTTTTAAAGACTTTAAACATGATAGTTTAACATGACTGCTCTCATTGGCGCTCAGAACTGTGGGGTTACAAATTAAACATGGTAGTTTACCATGACTGCTCTCATTGGCTCTCTGAACTGTGGGGTTATAAATTAAACATTGTAGTTTATCATGACTGCTCTCCTTGGTGCTCAGAACTGTGGGGTTACAAATTAAACATGGTAGTTTACCATGACTGCTCTCATTGGCGCACATAACTGTGGGGTTATAAATCAAACATGGTAGTTTACCATGACTGCTCTCATTGGTGCTCATAACTGTGGGGTTACAAATTAAACATGGTAGTTTACCATGACTGCTCTCATTGGCGCACATAACTGTGGGGTCAGAAATTAAACATGGTAGTTTATCATGACTGCTCTCATTGGTGCTCAGAACTGTGGGGTTACAAATTAAACATGGTAGTTTACCATGACTGCTCTCATTGGCGCACATAAATGTGGGGTTATAAATTAAACATGGTAGTTTACCATGACTGCTCTCCTTGGTGCTCAGAACTGTGGGGTTACACATTAAACATGGTAGTTTACCATGACTGCTCTCATTGGCGGTTACAAATTAAACATAGTTGTTTACCATGACGGCTCTTATTGGGTGCTCAGAACTGTTGGGATTACAAATTAAACACGGTAGTTTACCATGACTGATCTCATTGGCGCTCAGAACTGTGGGGTTACACGTTAAATATGGTAGTTTACCATGACTGCTCTCATTGGCGCTCAGAACTGTGGGGTTACAAATTAAACATGGTAGTTTACCATGACTGCTCTCATTGGCGCTAAGAACTGTGGGGTTATAAATTAAACATGGTAGTTTACCATGACCGCTCGCATTTGCGCTTAGTACTGTGGGGTTACAAATTAAACATGGTTGTTTACCATGACCGCTCTCATTGGCGCTCTGAACTGTGGAGTTACACATTAAACATGGTAGTTTACCATGAGTGCTCTTATTGGCGGTTACAAATTAAACATGGTAGTTTACCATGACGGCTCTTATTGGGTGCTCAGAACTGTTGGGATTACAAGTGAAACATGGTGGTTTACCATGACTGCTCTCATTGGCGCTCAGAACTATGGGGTTAACAAATTAAACATAGTAGTTAACCATGACTGCTATCATTGGTGCTCAGAACTATGGGGTTAACAAATTAAACATAGTAGTTTACCATGACCGCTATCATTGGCGCTCAGTACTGTGGGGTTACAAATTAAACATGGTAGTTTACCATGACTGCTCTCATTGGCGCTCAGAACTATGGTGTTAGAAATTAAACATGGTAGTTTACCATGACTGCTCTCATTGGCGCTTAGTACTGTGGGGTTACAAATTAAACATGGTAGTTTACCATGACTGCTCTCATTGGCGGTTACAAATTAAACATGGTTCTTTACCATGACTGCTCTCATTGGCGGTTACAAATTAAACATGGTAGTTTACCATGACGGCTCTTATTGGGTGCTCAGAACTGTTGGGATTACAAATTAAACATGGTATTTTACCATGACTGATCTCATTGGCGCTCAGAACTTTGAGGTTAGAAATTAAACATGGTTGTTTACCATGACTGCTCTCATTGACGCTCAGAACTGTGGGGTTACAAATTAAACATGGTAGTTTACCATAACTGCTCTATTGGCGCTCAGGACTGTAGGGTTACAACTTAAACATGGTAGTTTACATTGACTGCTCTCATTGGCGCTCTGAACTGTGGGGTTACAAATTAAACATGGTAGTTTACCATGACTGCTCTCATTGGGTCTCAGAACTGTGGGGTTAACAAATTAAACATGGTAGCTTACCATGACTGCTCTATTGGCGCTCAGGACTGTGGGGTTACAACATAAACATGGTAGTTTACATTGACTGCTCTCATTGGCGCTCTGAACTGTGGGGTTACAAATTAAACATGGTAGTTTACCATGACTGCTCTCATTGGGTCTCAAAACTGTGGGGTTAACACATTAAACATGGTAGTTTACCATGACTGCTCTATTGGCGCTCAGGACTGTGGGATTACAACTTAAACATGGTAGTTTACATTGACTGCACTCATTGGTGCTCAGGACTGTGGGGTTACAAATTAAACATGGTAGTTTACCATGACCGCTATCATTGGCGCTCAGAACTATGGGGTTACAAATTAAACATGGTAGTTTACCATGACTGCTCTCATTGGCGCTCAGAACTGTGGGGTTACAAATTAAATATGGTAGTTTACCATGACTGGTCTCATTGACGCTCAGGACTGTGGGGTTACAAATTAAATATGGTAGTTTACCATGACTGGTCTCATTGACGCTCAGAAATGTGGGGTTACAAATTAAATATGGTAGTTTACCATGACTGCTCTTATTGGCGCTCTGAACTGTGGGGTTACAAATTAAACATGGTAGTTTACCGTGACTGCTCTCATTGGCGCACATAACTGTGGGGTTAGAAATTAAACATGGTAGTTTACCATGACTGCTCTCATTGGCGCTCAGAACTGTGGGGTTAAAAATTAAAGATGGTAGTTTACCATGACTGCTCTCATTGGCGCTCTGAACTGTGGGGTTACAAATTAAACATGGTTGTTTACCATGACTGCTCTCATTGGCGCTTAGAACTGTGGGGTTACACATTAAACATGGAAGTTTACCATGACTGCTCTAATTGGCACTTGGAACTGTTGGGTTAGAAACCGTGCGACTGACTCACTGATGTCATGATACCCAAGTAACGCCGTAATATATCTGAAAAATGTTGATGAAAAATACCACACAATCAATCAAATAAGTGCTCTGGCTTTATGCGAAGATCGACAAGCCTCCAAAATATAGAAAGTATTGATCGATATCCCTGCTTGGTCAACTACTTCATATAGGAATTCCGTATTGTCAAATAAACTTCTGACGATTTGCGGTCGTTTTAACTCCTCTGTATAGTGTCATATAATGTTTCACTGGGATACAACACGTGGGGCTATACATCTAGTTTGTTGTCATAAGATGCAGTTTATATATAACATGACGTTGGACAGTGAGAACAATTGTGCACTGAGAGTATACACAGACTCGTCCGAGGCTTAACATAACGCAGATGCAATAAAACAATCACATCGCAATATCTAGCTCAAATGTATTTCATATTTAAAGAAACTTGAGTGCTGTTATATTTGACACATCCTTCGTGTTTGTACCACTTACATGCAACTTCAGGACGTGTATGCTATTTCTTGGCCCGTGCCACCTCGGTTGTTAAGTGGCAGAGCTTTCGCCTCGAGTGAGGTCGCGGGGTCGATCCCCGACATGGTCATTGATCCGCGACATGGTCATACCAAATACTTTAAAAATGGCGGTAATGTATTTCATTCATTGGCATTCAGGATTGCGGCGTTAATATAACATCGACTCTCTTGTGTCAAGATACATGGACAAGTTGTACTGGTAACTTACCAACGAAACGCTGTAATATAAATGGACCAGTTGTACTGTTAACTCACCAACGAAACGCCGTGATATAATTGGAACATTGTTGAAAGCCGCTACAAACACTAAAAAAAAATAAAAAAATTATAACCTACGAGCAAATTAATGTCAATTGCGTGTCTAGACATACAGAGGACACACACTTAAGATCCCCGGTACTCGTTCTTACATACAACTAAAAAGACTCAATTAAACCGAATCGCTTTTGTTAATAAGGGGTCGTGTATCACTATTTGGTATGGTGTTTTAAACCGCTTTAAACAGATTTCATTATTATCACGTTTTCTGGTTGAGCTACCAGCACTACTGGTCCATTTACTTTTACACCAACGAGGCAGTTGTTATATTTACCCCAACGCTCCTTAGTGCTAACGTTGGACAGCCATTGTTTCCATTTTTGACATCTTTGTTGAATCTGCGTAAAGTGAAGACTCAGGTGAGCCTGTGTTTATGCACATACTCATCGGTGCCCTTTTTGTCGACATACCTTCAGACGGGCCATAGAGTGGTACTCATCTAATAAGTCTAGCGTATTTTATGTATACTTTTAGACGGGCCATTCAGTTGTGCCCACCTGATTAGTCTAGCGTAGTTCCTGTATACCTTTATACGGGCCATTCAGTGGTGCCCATCTGATTAGTGAAGCGTAGTTCCTGTATACCTTTATACCGGCCATTCAGTGGTGCCCATCTGATTAGTCTAGCGTAGTTCCTGTATACCTTTATACCGGCCATAGAGTGGTGCTCATCTGATTAGTTTAGCGTATTTCCTGTATACCTTTAGACAGGCCAAAGAGTGGTACTCATCTGATTAGTCTAGCATAGTTCCTGTATACCTTCAGAAGGTCCAAATAATGGTGCTCATCTGATATTTCTAGCGTATTTCCTGTATACCTTTAGACGGGCCATAGAGTGGTGCTTATCTGATTAGTCTAGCATATGTTCTGTATACCTTCAGACAGGCCATAGAGTGGTGCTCATCTGATTAGTCTAGCATAGTTCCTGTATACCTTTAGACGGGCCATAGAGTGGTGCTCATCTGATTAGTCTAGCATATTTCCTGTATACCTTTAGACGGGCCATAGTGTGGTGCTCATCTGATTAGTCTAGCATATTTTAAGCATGGTAAGTTAAAACAGGGATGTCAAAAAGACGCGATACATATTCGACTCTTGATGAATAAATTTAATTTGTTATTTTAATTATTTGATTTTGTTGCATCTATTCAAAAGATATGGCATCGTGAGGATATGTAGCTCGCTGATATCAAGTATTTTCTCTTATCTTTTTATTATTTTATGGGTGTGTGTGTTTGTGGTGTTTTTTTCTTCTAAAGTACATTTTCTCTAGAACTTAATTTAAACTTGGAGGTCACATATTGTATAAAGTCACAAAAAAAACCCGATTCGAACATTCATTTTAAACCTGAACATTTCCGTAGCTAATTCATGCTGATCGCCTTGCGCAAATACAAGACAATGGATTAAATATATCAAATATGGTAATGGTACGTTACTGAGATAGGATGAGGAGTCATTGAAATAAGATTTCACGTCATTCAAAGTGCGGTAGTTGGGCGTGATTTACACGCCATTCAAAGAAGCGAAAATGTGTCAAATGTTTTACTTCGTTTTTGAAAATTCAGAAATGTGTATATTCTTCTTTTATTCTGTGTTAAAAGTTATGTTAGGTATACACTAAAAAGAGAATTACGTTACAGAAGATTGTTTTGTATTGTCTGCTCGGAGTGTTGATAATTGACTCAACTCTCGAACTTCGGTCTTGCGAGACATTAATTTTATACTCGCCTCGTAGTACAATACAAAGCCAGGTATCGCTAATTCAACAATATAGTCCTTATATACTTTGCAACATCTCCATAGCAACAACAAACAGATCAGCTACTCGGTTTAGGTTGTAATCTGAAATAGAGAGCACCGTGCAATCGTTTTATAACTACGCTTTGAGCCTAATGGTATTTTAAAAAAAGATATGAAATCAAACAAAAAACAGAAAACATTCGTAGAATCTGTGACCTTCTGACAAAAATGAAAGCTTTTATTAGGCCAATCTTGAAGACAACTTTTACAATCTGATTTCTATAAAAGCACGGGAATGAGATTGAAAGTGCATTACCAATTATAGTCTAGACAAGGCACAATAAACAAATAAACATCGTATTAGTTTAAAAAGGACCCAGTAGAAAACACCTTCTTATAATGCACCACTGTGTGAAGAATTACCCCAATGCTTATGTTTACGATTGTGAGCCGAAAATTGCATAGCATGGGGAGTGTGCTTTTACATAATAGACACAGGCAAATTCAGTAAACACGCACAGACTAATCTTAGTCTTTGTTCGCGCACCGCCTCTGTGATGTAGCGGTTAGGTGACTGCCAGAGTGCGGAAGGTCGACTGTTCGATTCCCGACCGGCCACACCAAAGAGTTATAAACATGAGTTGTTTTCCTTCGTTTGCGCTCAAGATAATTGTGGTGACAGCTTACTGGCTAGTGTAAGGATAAATGGATCTGTATTAATAATAATGTACCAAGGATGTGTTATGATATAACTGAACAACGGTTGAAAGCGGCGTAAATCATCAAACAAACCAACATTGTTCGATACTCCGAAAGTATTTCACAGCTTATAGAAGAACTCAACACATCAACAACCAAGGACGATCTCACCAGTTGCAAGTATCCAGCAGATTAAGAGATAGGACTCGAATCTTAGGAAATATTTATGTAGTTTTGAAACGAGCCTTACCTGCAACATCTGATCTCCTGTTTAGGCAAAGACGAAGCGCATTTACTTGTGTCGCATATGCGACATCGCATCAGTCATAATGTGGATTATGGTACAGTGACCTCGCGATAGCTCGAACACGTGGTAATTGGAATACATGTTTTAACCTGATCCAATCCCTAAAAACAGCCATCATATATCAAAGATATTCTCACGTTGTACCAAGGAAGTCGTTTACACGTGACAATTCCTTTGCTTTGCGATTGATTTATAATTGTGTTTTCACTTGAGAATTCCTTCAGTTTCTATTTAGAAGTGATTTGATTTAAAACGCTGTGATATAATATCGTAGATCACCACTTCCTTTCAAATCGACAAAGACATAGCACAGACAGCAAATTTATCGTTTAGATAACATGGCAAAAAATCAAATGTGTCTTTCTATGATTCTGATGTTAACCATTTTCAGCGAGCATCCAGTTAACTTGTCTCAAATCAAACGTATTTCGTGAATGATTCTGATCTGAAAACAATGGTGTGCAGCCAGCATCCTGTAACTCGGACATAAATCAAACATATCCAACGAGTTGTCCCGCATTTGACACGTATAAGTGTAAACCGTCTGATTTAAAAATTGCTGATGCCAAAAAATGCGCCGCCTGGACAACTTTATATTTAATACGAGTGTTATAGAACTGCTAGAAAATGAGAAATAAGTCATGACAAGTTTTTCTTTCCCATTGTGTTTTCAAAAATGTCTGCTGATGCAGCGACATAATATAAGATCGATGTTAGTAAATGTCGTTTATGTAAGGGGTTGATCCCCGATAGTTCAAACAGTAACGACACATGACCCGTTCCACGAGAAAACCAACGTTATAGACTCTGCGTAATGTATCGACCCGGATTAGCCTGCGCAGTCCGCGCAGGCTAATCCGGACCGACACATTCCGTCTCAGGTGCATATATGTATAGATTAATGTTTCCTGAAACAGAAAATCCACAGGATGCGAAAAGTGTCTGCCCGGATTAGCCTGCGCGGCATGCTTAGGCTGATCCAGGTCGATACTTGTCCACACTGTTGGTTTTCTTGCGCATATACATATGTTTATGTATATAATTATAGAGACCATTTGCTCTGATCTAGCATAAGATGTTTAGCTTCTATAGGCCCATTTGAGTGTACACTATATCGTGTAGAAGTATCTGACAGGTGCAGATACATTCGATACAAGGGAATCAATGGTGCGATACCGATAACTCTTTCCGAAAATACCCCTCGGACCAGTACTTGACCTCTAATTCAGTAGGAGACACTTAACGCACCTCAGAAATATCCAGAACCCGGACCTATAAATTGACAGTCTAACGTTTACCTGCGCTTACGGCACATACATTTTCCAAGCTTTTTGGGACTTGTGACGTCAAAATAATTTGATATGTCATACTGTTAATTTGTCATGGCTAGACAATGCCGAGCCGGTTCAAACATTAGCCAATCTGTGGGGACCCTACTTTGAGCTGATACTACATTGTGATATTTCATTGACAACTGGAAAGCACTGACTCTAACAAAATCCCCCAATGGCCATGATGTCCACAATAATATATATTAACCATGCCGACTGTCACAATCAAAAGCTGAAATATGCTGTAAGACAAAATAATCTCAGGGTACTTTTGTGTAGATTAAGATATGTTTGTATACAAATGCAATCAGATCCAAATGTAGACTTTACTTTATCCTAAAATACTTTCTGTGATTAGTTTGCATGTTGCGTCCTTTTTGTGTTCATTTTATTGTTGTATAATACCGCTTTCAATAATTTCTCTGTTAGATCATGGCGTTTTCTGCATTAGTTATCTGGACTAGTTTTCATTTTATCCTGACACCATCTCTGTTAGATCATGGCGTTTACTGCATTAGTTATCTGGACTAGTTTCCATTTTATCCTGACACCATCTGTCGTCAATGCTAACCCCTCAATCCTGAGTGCCAAGAAGGGAAAGCCATTACTATAACTGTTTAAGTATGTCGTATGATTTAGCCGTGGGTGGATCGAACACGCTACGGATCCCCGTACCGAGGTGGACCCGAGGCGGACATTCTACCAATACATCACCGGTAAACATGTTCTGTAAAGTGGTTATAAATGGCGGTTTGTTTATTTCGTACATCATTACTGATTTATCCATTTGACTATAACGGCGTTTTTTATGCAATCATTAATGTTACGCCTTGTACATGTACACCGCTGTATTCGAAAAAAACATGTTATATTGAACAACACTCGCCACTCCTTTCCATGTCCCCTGAGGGAGAAGACCCATGTTCGACAACTATTCGATATTCAATCTAGTTCTCAATTTAAAGAATATGCTTTATTTCAAATTAATGCATAGAAAATATTTTTAAATTGCCGATTTTATTTTGCCATAAAGATCAATCAATACACAGCCAACTGTCAAAAAATACTTGCCTATAAAACTAAATAACATTTTTGTCCTTTTAATATGGGTTAAGCTAAGTCGTGAAATTAGAATAAAATTAACATTAAGATTGTCATACGGTCAGGTTTCACGTGTGTTTTTTCCATTTCATACTATGCTTAAAGATATACTTATTTATTGTATCAAGAACTATTAGTTGAAAAATATGTCGACTTTGATAAGCCTGTTTATGTTTTTTATTGGTCATAATTTATGTTGCCTTTGGGAACATGCATGTGTCTATGGAGTGCTACGATAAATATACCTTACATAAGTGATAACGTCCTATACTCAAGACGGTTGGAAACGATAAAAACGCATTAGTTTGTGAGCTATGACATATAACAATCCTTCATTTTGAAAGCATGGTATCAGTGAAGTTACAGATCAATCTGTTTCAAAGTATATTATGATCATGGCATTCTCTAATCGCCTGCTGTTCATAATCTACAGGGGAATATGGCGTTACGTGGAAATGACGGGCACTGGTGCTAAAAATCATCTCCGAGTCAGCCTTCCTAGTATTAGCATGAAGCAAGCCCGATGAAAACTGTTTTATTCAAATGTGATGTTTAAGAATTAAGAAAGTCAACATGTAAAACTAACGACATACTTACACAAATACACAGTTTAAAACATTTAGGACTCATAGCTAATGATCGAGTTTTGTTTGTTTTCAGAAAGACTTGTCCAGGATCCAGCTCATGTCAAACATTGGTTACGGGATCTCATTGGCTTCTCTAACGGTCGCCGTACTGTTGATGTTGTGTTCCAGGTAGGTGCAGTCCTTAATTGTTTTATTGGGATTTTACGCCGTTTTCAATTTTATTTCAGTTATTTTACGGCGACAGTTAACGTATTCATGATACCTAGGTAAACAAACCAGTACTAGGCTTTGTTCAATTGCACTGCGATTCGATCCCGGGACGTCCGGTTCCAAATCCCCGACACTAATCATTCGGCCACGGCGGATTCCTGCAGTGCTGTAACCTGTCATAATGCCATATTTGGTCACAAAACAACACTTTAGACCAACAGTTAAAATATTTCAATTATGAAACAAGTATTAAATCGAAAATATGGAATACTACTTTATATATTCGGAATTGAGTTGGAAAGGTGAACTCTTCCCTTTTCGTACTATGCTATGTGTAATGGTCAAAATGTGCTTCTTTTCTTCGGAACATCGGCACTATATAAAGTAACGAACTATTCTGAACTAATTATAATTCTAAGTGCGTATAATTATTTATAATTACAAAGTTAAACGAATTAGATAAATGGTGCTATACTTTGTGAAGTTATAATAAGAACTAGCATTCTACTTAAAGCGTTTGGTTATAACAAGTCTGGGTCAACAACAGATCACATCATTTTCGGATTAAGACAACTACTTCAATAACGACATTGTTAGTTGTTATTTACCTGTTTAACTTAGTATGTAATTGGCAAGTGTAGTTCTGCTATCGTTCAGAATCATACGACCATAGTGCCATGAGATCGGATCCCGGAATATACCAGTCATTGATTCCTTCCGACGTTTGACAGAAACATTATATTTCTTCTTCACTTAAAGTATACGTGGAAACATAACGAGTTGCCTAAGAAAAAGTGATGTGTGAATCTTCATTAAGGGAAAGTCATGAAACACATGAATGTAGGTTAACTGGCTATGTTTAACACAAATTAATCAGTTACCTTTGAACGTTGCAACCTTAAGTTCAAGTTTTTACCAGCTCAGCTGTCTGATTATATCAAAGCAGCGTTATAACAACAGCTGTTGGTTGATTATTTGTTTTATTTGTTTCTTGCAATGGCGTGTTAAAATAAGATTTATGAGACTGCTAATTGTTTTTATGAGAACCTCCTTGTTTTAAAGAGACACTAGCTCGTTCATCATGTTCAGCGATAAAACAAATTAATGTAACTGAACTTCATAACACAATCTAATTTGAAAGCTATACAGAGAAACCTGATTGCCAGTCTGGTACCCAGCGTACTATAGTAAAATAGTACGTCTGGCATGGACCAACAACAGCGACTAGATTGATTACCTCTCCTTATATATCGCTATCGTATATATAGTAAATTAGTAATTATTCAATTGATGTTCGTAAACTCTACAGTGGACCAATACAACTTGATGTTTGGAATCAAAACTTAAATAAGTAAGCCACCTTCATTCGAAGATTGATTCGTATTATTTTAAATTGAGTTTTACGCCGTTTTCAACATTATTTCAGTTATATCACGGCGACAATTCACTTATTCATGAACCCTGGACCGTAAAGAAAACCGGTACCAGGCTAGGAAATGTGCCTTGTCCAATGACACTCCACCTTGACCGGCGTGCCTTTCGGAGATTGAGAGGTTAAACCAGTTTAGTTCACAATAAGGTTGACTCTATAGCCTTTTGTATGCTACACCGTGTCAAAATAGCGCCGGCATGTTTGGTGTATACATGATCATATAATGTAACTGTAGAGGCAGGTAGCTCAAGACTTCCTAATTTCTTACGATGGTTTCAACACTGTTGAAATTATACCATTGTTAAATTTATTTATCTCGCAATGAGCACATTGTGGGATATAAAACACTGGTATAATAAACCTTTTTTATACATGTCTACTTATTTTTAGAACAATATTTATTACTTATAAAGGACAATTGTTAAACATGTAAGCTGCACATAGGCATCACCTGTCGTGTGTATCATATTTATTACTTATAAAGGACAATTGTTAAACATGTAAGCTGCACATAGGCATCACCTGTCGTGTGTATCATATTTATTACTTATAAAGGACAATTGTTAAACATGTAAGCTGCACATAGGCATCACCTGTCGTGTGTATCATATTTATTACTTATAAAGGACAATTGTTAAACATGTAAGCTGCACATAGGCATCACCTGTCGTGTGTATCATATTTATTTTTTATAAATGACAATTATTAAACATGTTAGCTGCATTAAGGTATCAAATACTGCGTGTATCATATTTATGTTTTATAAATGACAATTGTTTAAACATGTAAGCTGCACATAGGCATCGCCTGTCGTGTGTATCATATTTATTTTTTACAAATGACAATTATCAAACATGTTAGCTGCATATAGGTATCAAATACTGCGTGTATCATATTTATGTTTTATAAATGACAATTGTTTAAACATGTAAGCTGCACATAGGCATCACCTGTCGTGTGTATCATATTTATTTTTTATAAATGACAATTATTAAACATGTTAGCTGCATATAGGTATCAAATACTGCGTGTATCATATTTATGTTTTATAAATGACAATTGTGTAAACATGTAAGCTGCACATAGGCATCACCTGTCGTGTGTATTAGGTTCATGATTAAATGCATTGAACAATTACTCAGTCATATCCTGGCGGCGAGTTCAACTGCTCAACTTGCTTTTCCACATATACCTTATTGTGGATTTTTACTTTTGTCAAACATTTGGGGGAAATGGCCGAGGTGGGGTTCGTCCTCGAATCTCATTAGGACAGGGAGGGACACTTTCCGCTATGAATGACCACGTCACTCGACGAAGGCCTCGGTGTTGCTTGATTAATTGGGGCTTAACGCCATTTCCAACAATTTTCTAGTCATATCACGGCGGGCAGTTCACCTTCTCATGCGTTTCCTTGCTTTCTCATACCGGTAATCAACACAACAAACTTTCCAAACAACGGGTTACTTTTCCACATAGACTGTAAGCCAATTGGTGAAATACGAATGACGAATGTCACAGTGACTTTTGTCAAACGTCGGAAAGAATATTAGCCGAGCTGGAAATCGAACTCACAACCCCTGGATTGACAGCCCTCGTCGCTACCAACTGAGCTAACGGGGCTGGGTATTGCATTGTGTTTTTTTTTTTTTTTAGTTTAAACTTATTTATTTTACATCGATTGCGAAACAAGCTTTAAGCTTATATTAATCACACTCGAAGTATGCTTCCTGGATACTTAACCAGTACTCGCGCCGTTTGTGTGGAAAAATCCCAAAGGCAGTATTGCAGTAGTTATATCATCAGTGGAGACCAGGGTTCGATGTCCGGTCGGGTCAAACCGAATGCTTACACAAGTGTAGTCATGGGAAACCATTACGATTAATGTGATGATGTCAGGATAATCTTACTAGCAGTGTTGGCAATGTACCCTGGAAACGCCTAGTCATGGTTGAAGCGGCGAAAAGCAACATATAAATACAAATAAAATAAATGGCAAGTTCGATGACCCCTATCGCAGGACAGCTTCTTTAAACGAACAAACGAACGAACGAACGAAAATGTTATTACATTTTCAATAATAAACTTCCACAACATGTACTTCTATACATAGCTCAGCTAAGGTGCTCCATGCGAATGGCACAAAATCGCTGAACTGAGTGTAAAAGTTTGATTGACTGGTTCTCTGTTTCTTTTTCAGACGTATCCATTGTAAGAGTAACAGCCTTCACATCAACCTATTTATAGCCTTCATACTTCGGGCGTCAATTTCATTCATAAAGGAATGTCTCTTTGTACACGGACTGGGACTGAAAGGTGATGTTGACATATCAGTGGATGGAGCTATAACATTTAATGATGAAGGGACGGTGGGTATACAAGAACAAACTAACTGTTAAAGAGATACCCTCCAGTACACACATGCTAAGGATCCTAATAGGAAATGTTTTCTATAAGTTTCTAGCTTTCTTTCCTAGATTAGATTTATATACTTGGCAACAAAATGATATTCTAGATATTCTTACACCCCTGGGTCAAGAACTTACACATCTTTATCTCTACTTTTTAGAAATGAGTGCAAGCTCCATGCTCGGCAGAGCTTGAGACAAGGATGTATTAAGATTAACCTAACACGGTAATCACTCTGACTAGAGCTAGTCCTAATCGTTATCTGACCGATATGTAAGCTTAACACACTGTTCATATTCCGTGTTCGCAGCGAGAACCTGTTATATTTAGAGAAACACGTAAACACCTACTATCTGAGAACACCGCAAAGATGTATTCGTTTATACACAATGTAAGGCATTTACAACTAGTGGTAATCGATATCTGTCAGCACATGCGCGCAGTCTCATCTGGCCCTACAATGTTCGCCAACTCATTGGTTTACCATATCACTGTGGCTCAACCCCGCCATGCATTAATCGCAAATTAATCACAGAATGCTTTAATAATAATTGTCTCAGTTTGGAACAGATAGCATGGCTATAACGACATATTTTGCTGGAACCAAAGATATATCATTGCATTCGTCTGCAGCGCCTGTCATTTCTTGATTTTCCGACCGTTCGTGAAATGAACCGTCCCGCAAGAAAACCAACACTGTAGACTCTGCGTAAAGTATCGACCCTGATCAGCCTAAGACTGCCGCGCAGGCTAACCCGGATATACACTTTTCGCCTCCTGTGGATTTTCTGTTTCAGGAATCATTACTTTATACCTCTATCCCTCTAAGACGGAATGTGTCGGCGCGGATTAGCTGATCTTGGTCGATACATTACGATACATTACGCAGATACCATAATGTTTGTTTTCTGGTGGAACGGCTCAAATCTTTTCCTTGGAATAAAACGTTTTTGCACCACAAATTACATGAAACGATGCAACTTCGAATTAAAAATATCCCTATGATAAAAAAGATTGGGGGCACTCTACATGCTTAATATCATTAATCACTTAAGAAGCATGTCGAATTCAGATAATTTAAAATTTCATATTGACAATTACCTAAGATTGTGTATCTAACATGCTTTACGTCGCTTGGATTTCTTTTATTCGTTTTATCTTCCTCAGAAAAAGATTTTTTGCACCATAACTCTTTGAAATGATGCGAATTAAACAGGGAATGATCTCGTTTTACATGATTATTTCCACGGTTAACAGAATGCATCTAATTAATGCATTAAAACAGTAAAACTCATCGAAAATCGTTTTTAAGCATAGTTGTCTTTATCTTTTAACAATGATCATAAATGGAAATTTGATTTCGTTTGGCGATGAATAAATTCCGCAAAACAGTATTTAGATTTTCCTTGAATATATTTTTGGCATGTGTTCGTCATATACGTTATTTGGTTTCCATTTACGCAAGCAGAAATATAGAGAACAAATAGTTTGACAGACAGTGCGTGGAACCATATTACATCTCTCAACAGTATTACGCAAGCAAAGTAATTCTCTCCCGAGTTCAGTTTGTCCATCATAACAGCCGAGCCCCGGTAGCTCAGTCGGTAGCGACGCGGGCTGTCAATCCAGGGGTTGTGAGTTCGAATCCCGGCTCGGCCAACTTTCTTTCCGACGATTGATAAACGTCAATGCGACATGCGTCATTCGTCATTCGTCATTCATGGGCTAAGTCTATGTGGAAAAGCAGCCAGTTGCTTGGGAAGATTGTTGTGTGGAGTACTGGTGTGAGAAAACCAGGATATGTATGAGTAGGTGAACTGGCCGCCGTGATATAACTGAGAAATTGTTAAAAAACGGCGTTAAACCTCAATCAATCAATCAATCCATCATAACATGTGAGGTGTTTGCTATTAAACACGTGTTTTCAGTGATTTTATTGTTCTATCACGTCTCTCTTTAATAAACAGTTTGTTTTTAATTGTGCTTTGCGCCGCTTTCAAAACGTTTTCATTTATATCACGGGACGTCTTGGGTAAGTTACCAGTACTACCGGACAATCACCAGCGTGTCAGTATCAGAAGCAATGCTATAAGCAAACACTCTTTAAATTTCGTATTTCTTCTTTCAGCATTGGCAGTGTAAGTTACTGATGACTTCTTTCATGTACGCAGTGGCCGCTAGCCTAATGTGGATATTTATGGAAGGACTTTATCTACACATGCTCGTGTATAAGACGCTATTTACGGAGAGAACCGGCGTCAGGATGTACGTCATCATAGGATGGTGTAAGTGTACTCATTCCAGATATAGGGCCGTGTTCCGATACCTTTCTTAGTTCATTCAAATTCCAGATATAGGGCCGTGTTCCGATACCTTTCTCAGTTCATTCTAATTCTATATTTGTAAAATATTTTATTTTTCAATTGATTTAATAATGAAGTTGTACGACCCATATAGATAATTGATATATTGGGCCCCAAAGTGACGATAACACAATAACTTTAGATTCCAAAGTAACACACTTTCTGATTGTCTAATATATATGGAGATTTTTCAATCATCAAAATGCATGTTACTTTGTGAATCAAGAGTTTTTTGAAATTAGAATGACATTTAGAAAGAGTAATGATTAATGGACCCAACAACAAAAGTATTAATATGTTCCATCAAGAGAAAACTGACATTCGGGGTTAGCAAACAAATATGAAGTATTAGATCGGGGCCTCCCCATACGTCAATGCATTCTGTATATTTTAAACCGTGTAGTATCAGACCGGAACTGTTCAGTTATGTTGATATAACCAACAGTGTGCCATGTTGCATGTTGTTGTATTCATGTCATCTATTACTTTACAGTATTGACCTGATGCTGACCTTTGTACAGAGAAATTTATAGATATATCGTTTATCTTTAGGATGTGTCTGATTTAAATACACAAGACGCAATAGTTATTTGATATGCAGTATGAATTTGATGAAGCTATATTTATATATGTCGCAACATAAATGTCAATAATCAGGTCATATTGTCAAGGAATTACTATTTTAATAAACAGTATGAATTTCAGCACAAAGGTCAATGATCAGTTCAATTAGTGTCAAGTTATAAAACATATTAAGGTAATTGTTTACCTACAGATTAACTATTCGTATATTAAGATTTAAGTGATAAAGTTTGCACGATTAGATGGCAAACAATGGAGATCCTGGTCAGAAAACGCAGATGCGTGGTTTGATTTGGAACTTCACTTGTTGCAGGGTCCCGAAAGTGGGTTACTGTACTTCTGCAATATCAGCATAGCCCGTAACCGTCTTCGTGGTATACACGATCGGGTCATACCAACATACTTAACAAATAGTAGTTATGGCTTTCCTTCTTGCCTCACCAGGCTTCGGTACACGATCGGGTCATACAAACCTACTTAACACATAGTAGTAATGGTTTTCCTTCTTGTCTCACCAGGCTTCGGTACACGATCAGGTCGTACCAACATACTTAACACATAGTAGTAATGACTTTCCTGCTTGTCTCACCAGGCTTCGGTACACGATCGGGTCGTACCAACGTACTTAACAAATAGTAGTTATGGCTTTCCTTTTTGTCTCACCAGGCTTTGGTACACGATCGGGTCGTACCAACATACTTAACACATAGTAGTAATGGCTTTCCTGCTTGCCTCACCAGGCTTTGGTACATGATCGGGTCATACCAAAATACTTAACAAATAGTAGTAATGGCTTTCCTTCTTGCCTCACCAGGCTTCGGTACACGATCGGGTCATACCAAAATACTTAACAAATAGTAGTAATGGCTTTCCTGCTTGCCTCACCAGGCTTTGGTACATGATCGGGTCATACCAAAATACTTAACACATAATAGTAATGACTTTCCCCCTTGCCTCACCAGGCTTTGGTACACGATCGGATCATACCCAAATACTCTACAAACAGTAGTAATAGCTTTCCTTCTTGCCTCGCCAGGCTTCGGTACACGATCGGGTCATACCAAACATACTTAACAAATAGTAGTAATGGCTTGCCTTCTTGCCTCACCAGGCTTCGGTACACGATCGGGTCATACCAAACATACTTAACAAATAGTAGTAATGGCTTTCCTTCTTGCCTCACCAGGCTTCGGTACACAATCGGGTCATACCAAACATACTTAACAAATAGTAGTAATGGCTTTCCTCCTTACCTCACCAGGCTTCGGAAATTCCATAACAACAGATGCATCGGTATCAGGATAATTACTACCGGTATAACTGGTAATTAATTAATGAATACACAGTGATATAACTGAGATACTGTTTGAAAGCGGTTTAAAGCAACATATAAGCAAACAGCATAGTCCGTCTTAATAGAGCTGTCGGATGATGCATACATTACATGGTTATATCCCATAGAACATAATAGTGTTCATCGACCGATCCGTTACGTTACTATGACAGTTCAATTGACACGAAGTAAACATCAGGATTGTATTTTCATTGTTTCAGTTTCCCCCTTAATATACATCATACCTTGGATCCTAGTACGGGTAACAGTCGATAACGAATTGTAAGTTAAGATTTTATTGATTTTTATTTATTGATGATAAGTACCGTTTTAACAACATGAAATTCAAAAGCTCGGCGCCCAGTACCCCTATCTGCATATTCAATCATTTCCAACATGAAGACGCTTTCTAACGCATTTGGAGCAAACAACCTTTGAGAACAATGAAGAAAAAAGAGATATTGCCCACAATGATTAATTTCCATCTGTATACCCCCAGATACAGAGTATATGGGGGCTATATAGGAGTCACTCTTGTCGGTCGGTCGGTTTGTCGGTCCGTTGGTCTGTGGACATTTCTTGTGAACACTATTTCTCAGCAACCCTTGGTCAGAATTTAATATAACTTCACAAGAATGATTGATACCAAGCCTAGTTGTGCATATTGGCGGCGTGTTGCAGAATTATTTTTAAATGGCCCCTTGAATTTCTCAATGTATATTGTCAGGCACCAGCTGGGGATTTTCATCACTTTCAGTGATATTTCTAGTTTCGTTGCAGCAGCTTTGCTGTATAAGGTAAAGAGTAGATCCGTGCAACTGGATCTTTATAACAAGACTTTGAGTAGATACATATCAGTCTACCAATCCATGTCATTTAATCCAAAAACATGCGCTTTAACCGAGAAATGTTGTTTTTAGAATATCTGTAATCAAGTGAAATTGCTAATATGAACACTTTCTCCTTTTGTCGCATTATTTTAACCTTATCCAATAAATAAACTTCCATCAATTTATTGCTTAAATATGTTTGCCTATGTGCTTTCAAAGTCGTCTGCTGCTTATTTGTTGTATGTCGGTAAGAGTGAATACGATACAATACAATTCTTTATTGCCTCCATTTTGCTGTGTTTCCCGGCTTTCTCACAACAATACTCCACACAACAGACTTTTGAAGCAACTGCCCACTTTTCCACATTAACTATCAGCCCGTGACGTTCGTCACAGTGACTGTCAGTCCGTTGGTGGTAGACGAAAAACGTTCGTCACAGTGACTGTCGGCCCGTTGGTGGTAGACAAAAACGTTCGTCACATTGACTGTCAGCCCGTTGGTGGTAGACAAAAAAGGTTCGTCACAGTGACTGTCGGCCCGTTGGTGGTAGACAAAAAACGTTCGTCACAGTGACTGTCAGGCCGTTGGTGGTAGACGAAAAACGTTCGTCATATTGACTTTTGTCAAACGTCGGAATTAATGTTGGCCGAGCTGGTGTTCTATTGTTCCTGGATCACTGATCGCTGAACGTTGTCGTTGATGAGTGCATCAATGCCATTATGTTACAGAAACGTGCAATTAAAACATTACTTTATGTCGAAGCCATATAAGTAAATGGCTGTCTAAGCTCTAAAACCTGTCCGATATTCTTATGGGTTCTTTAATAATTGCTGTTGTATGTCGAAGCCTTTTCAAGCCAGAAATGTGTTTTACCCATTAACCAAAATGAGTTGGTACAACTGTTACGACAGCTGATGGTATTGATCCAACAATTAAATTAAAACTTCTTTGAAGTAGATGTTATTTGACTGGTGGATTTGTCTTAAGTTACGAGGAAAGACCCTGTGTAGAGACACGACACCTTTTCGTCCGACGCAGCACTTTGACATGCATTTACACGCAATAAGGTTTAACCTTTCATTTTCAGGTGTTGGAATACAGACGACAAAGGTTTTATATGGATAATCAAAGGGCCCATTATAGTGACAATCTTGGTACGTTTTTCTCTTATATTTATTATTGTTTTGTTTTTTGAAGGAGGGGTTTATATAAAACTTATTCATGGTCCATCCCACGACTGACCGGAAGGCCTCACTGTCGTAGGTTTCGTTATACGTTTATACACGTGACTTATCTATGAACAGTACATGCGGTCTTTTATCGGTATCGAAAGTGGATGCAAAATTCACCGTGATTGGATTTTAGATACACAGTTTCATTCCGCATTTACAATGGAAACAGTTTGTTTTATGTTTTGCAATGTTCACTTATATGAAATGTACATATTTCTGGACTGATGATTGTATTATCAAGGTCCTTAGTACAATAATGTATTGATAAAGATCGTCAAGGAAATAACAATGAAATTAAAATTAAATTCTACAACTAATCAGATAAAGCCATCTACAACCTCGGTTTATTTAAAGTAAAGTTGTCGATTTATTTGTTTATATATAGTTTTTTATGCCAACTTTCAACAATTGTCGGAAGTTATATCACGGTGTTTCCTTGGCAGATTTCCCTACTACATGTACTGGTCCCTTTGTCCTGTCAACAGCAAGTCTGTCGAAATGCTAACCTGACAACCCTGAGCGTAAATAGTCGATAGTAGAAAGGCCTAGGGTAAAGTTTGTTTAATCTAACGCATGTTGTTCATGTGTCGTTTATTTACGTTACGTAACACAAATATGTGTCATTACTAAGTCTCGGCGGACACGGGCAATGTACATTTCCTAGCCCAGTACTGGTTTGATTACCCAGGGATCATGAATAAGTGAATTGTCGCAATGATATGAATAAAATAATGTTGACAAAGGCGTAAAACAAAAATATAAGCAAAGAAATTATGACCTAGATTCCTACCACAATATCACAATCACAATATCTCGTACAGTTTATTCAAAACGGGAAGGATTCTTCACAGGAGATTTCCGAGATTATGGACGATTATAGTATGTATCGCTTGCGCGGTTGATATTATACAATGATTTGACATTCAGTGAGATATTCATTCAATCTCATTCAATATTCAAATCAAAGATTAAAATTATACCTCGATCGTATTTCCATGTTAAACGCTTCTTTAGCAAGTCAACCATAAAACGTTCTTCTTAGCCACGTTAACTGTAACGTTGAACTTGATTGCCTGAAAGCTCCTTCAATCCAAACCAAACAGGCGAAAGATATTCCATTAACCGTTGGCATATGTTCGACGTCTTTACCAAAAACCCAGTACAAATGTCTGTAAGATAACTTGACGACTATTCATTTGAGCCGTCCCGCGAGAAAACCAACACTGTGGACTCTGCGTAAAGTATTCGACCTGGATCAGCATAAGCATGCCGCGCAGGCTTAACCGGATAGACACTTTTCACCTCCTGTGGATTTTCTGTTTCAGGCATCAATACTCTATACCTCTATCCCCCTGGATTAGAATGTGTCGGCCCGGATCAGTCTGCGCGGACTGCGCAGGCTGATCTGATCGATACATTACACAGAGGCCATAATGTTGGTTTTTTCGCGGGAACGGCTCATTTGCTGTATTGCTTGACGACATTGACCTTGTTGACATGTTGACATGTTCATTATTATGACGTAGATCAACATGTTTACATGTTCATTATTATGACGTAGATCAACATGTATTTGTCACCATATCAAAATGTGAGTCATTTATCCAGTTATATGTGTTTTTTATGATACAAGTCACACGTCTGATGGCAATATTTGTATATCAAAAGAATATGATTAAAAATTTGCATAAAATATCGAGCTTAGGTCAATATTGTTTAGAAATACATTTTATTGTGAATGAAGACCCTTTGTGTGCTTAATGAAGGTTTGACATTTCTACTACGGTTTTGTTCAGAAATAATATGAATATTAAATTCCTCAGACGTTTGATGGATGTGTCAATCAAAGAATTAGTTTTTACCTTTTCACTGATTCAAACGACTTCTCGGACGCTTAATGCAGTAGACGAAGTCGAGATTAATTTGGGAGAATTTGAAACTGCTTAACCATTTCCCACATACAACAAATCTTCAGCAGACGTCTTTGAACACAAAGGCATAGAAAATCCCATTAAACGAAAGAACAATAATTGAATAGAGTTGAAAACATCGTTTTGAGTAATTTCTTCTTATGTTGCCATGTTTTTATACAGTCGCCTGCTGCAGAGGCGTCAGAAAGCTTCTGTATGAGGGAAAGGGTTAAGACAAACAATTTCTCATTATCCAACACTATTTTCAACTACTCCGAATTAACAATATACATGTATTTATATAAAGTTATGTGTCAGCTCTAGGCATGATGTCTTCGAAACAGTCGACGCCAAAAAAGTGTACGACAAACAATTATTGTATATTATTATTCCAGATGATTAGAACCTGATTACTATTATCATGTATGTAACATTTCCCACATTCAAGACATCTGCAGAAGACGACTTTTAAAAACATATTGGCAAAAATAGAAAAAATGAAATAATGATATTGAATAGAGTTACAAAAATACTATAAAACCTGTCCGATATTCTTATGGGTTCTTTAATAATTGCTTTTGAATATCGAAGCCTTTTCAAGCCAGAAATGTGTTTTCCCCATTAACCGAAATGAAGTTTATACAACTGTTACGACAGCTGATGGTATTGGAATCCATCAATTAAATTTAAACCTCTTTGAAGTAGCTGCCGTTTGACTGGTGGATTTGTCTAAAGTTACGAAGTGCAAAAACATCGACCGAACACGCTAGGATTACTGATGCATGCTCTATATACTTTCTCTGACACATGTAACCTTTGACACCTCTGCACCAGACGATATTTTGAGAACATTAAGAGAGGGTAGGCATTGTTCGCCAAATGGCTTTAAAGCGTGCGAGGGTAAACAACCCCAGATAACGAACGAATGACATGGCCGAATCGAGCATTTAGTTTTTGTTTAAAAACATGTGTTCAGCCCTCTATGTCAATTTATTAGTCGCCGGTCAGGAGCCGGCGACTTATATTTTTAAAAGCTTTTCAGAAATCACTTGATGCAGTCGTTTCCGACATTACAAACATATTGTGTTAAACGAAGAAATTGCTTATTACAACCAAGTTCCCCTTTTGCCGCAATGTTTTCAAAAGTCGTCAGCTGCAGATGCGTCAAACTGCGTCTATATATGGAAGAGTTGCCGAATTGTTAGCGGGTAGATTTAAAACTGTGTTTTCTGGATTCTAATTTCCTTCAACAGTGTCCTTTAGTAGAGCACATGTTGTCAGCCTAATACTTGTTACACACCAAGGGACCATGATTAAGATTATTTTAGCCGCGATATAACTGAAGTACTGTTGAAAACGGCATAAATCACAGTTAATTACAACAAACAAGTAACTTAAAAGCAGTTATTGATATGTCAAATTCCACTTCGGATGTTAATGGAATGAACATATTGATTAGAATTGAAGCACGTTGTTGATCAGACGTCATTCTTCTTTAACCGTTGGAAAGAGATGTGCTTTCTGTAGTCTCTACAGCTAACGGCTTTAAAAGCATTGTGGAAAATGGAGAAATTACTCACGATGAGCAAATCCGTCTTTTGTCACAATGTTTTCAACTCCATTCATAAACCATACTGTCATTTGGACCTCATTTCTTTGTGAATGGGCCAAAACGTTATTAACGTGGCGGGAATCAATCATAAAGGTTTAATACCTCAAATATAAATGTCGATCGACATCTAATCCGTCAAAATAATTTTTAATCCCATAGATGAACCACGACATATCTTACCAATCAGTCTTAGTGCCGTTAAAATTCAACCCTTCTCAATAAATTCTAATTCTAAATGTGAAGGAATTCTATTCTTAGTTTTAAAAGCTAATCCAATAAAAAATGGTGTTACTTCGTGAATTTTAAAAATTAAATAATAATCTTACCAACCATTCTTGGGGCCGGTATAATACAACCCGCCTCAATAAATTCTAATTCTAAATGTGTAGGAATTCTATTCTTAGTTTTAAAGGCTTAGCCAATCAAAAACTGTATTACTTTTTTTAATATCTCCTTTTGCCACAATGGTTTCAAAAGTCGTCTGATACAGAGGCGTCAGAACGCATCTACATGAGGGAAAGGTTTAATTGGTATCTCTGTTATTACAGATTAACTTTTCTTTCTTCGTGAACATCGTTCGTGTGTTATGTTTACGTATGAAGACCCAACATCGGCACACTAAAGGGGCGAATCGACAAATCAGGTATGTTATTCATCATGCTTTCATATGTCAATATGTCAGGGTTTTTTTCAGGAAATGTTTTTAATGTTGCAACAAAAATGTATTTCAAATTATTCAGATGTTAAATTCCTTATTGGTTTTCAAAATAGACGACTTCCTGAAATGCTTTGTATATATTGCAACCGTCTCTGTGGCGTAGTGCTTGAGAGCGGCAGACCAGTCCTGGATCACCGATAGTGTCATCCTTGATATTCTAAAAATGAATTCCGTCCTTGTCGATCAAAGTTTCGGGGATATAATTACAACTGATGCAACAGTGTCATGTTGCCGATAGTACTGGTAATGTGTCAAGGAAACGCCGGGATAAACCTGAAGTATTGTTGAGAGCGGTGTAAAGACACCATTCAAACATATAAACATTGTACGTTAGCAAATCGAGTTAAATGTAATTGCTTTAAGAAGTATCGTGCCGCGTTTGGCAGATTCAAGTGTAAGGCATTTGTACCTATCTAGATCCAGACAATAAGTCGGTGCATCGACGAAGTCTGATCTGGGTCTAAACTGTTCGCTTATTAATAACAGAAGGTTCCAAGAATAATAAGAGCAGGAATCCGCCGTATTAATAGAAGGTTCCATGTACTTCTGTAAATTAATATCCATATGTATCCTTTGCATATAAGCGGAGGCGGGTACTTTTCCACACGCGTAATAATAACGCTAAGGTTGGTTTCCTAGAGCAGGAATCCGCCGTAGACGAGTGACTAGCGTCGGAGATTTGGAACAGGGCGTCCCTGGTTTGATCCCCAGTCGTGATGCTGTGGTTATGGTGGAGTGCTCTTGGTCAAGGATATGGTGGAGTGCTCCTGGGCAAGGTTATGGTGGAGTGCTCTTGGGCAAGGATATGGTGGAGTGCTCTTGTGCTAGGATAAGTTCCTAGTCTAGTACTGGTTTGTTTACCTAGGGATCATGAATAAGTGATAAAAACCGCGAAAAACCCCGACGAAACAAACAAACTAGTGCACATGGTTTAACTTCAATAATGTTGAAACGGCGTAAAATCCCAACAAAACCAACAAACAAACAAACTAGTGCACCTGATATAACTGTTGAAAACGGCGTAAAATCTATTAAAAAAGAAAAGAAAAATATACCACACTAGAGCACATAATATAACTAAAGTATACATATATAATGTTGAAAACGGCTTAAAATCCCAACAAAACAATTAAACAAATAATGCACAGCACAATAAGTTTTCGTTCGTGAATGAAATACAGGTCAATGGATTCGAAACCAATAATTGTAAGATAAAATTCTAATTTTGAGAACAAATCCCCGTCAATCCCTAAGTCTTTATTTCGCTGAAATTCGTGCCATCAGTATCGCTTATCCTTCTGTTTTTATTATAAAATCTTACGTATTTATGGTATGGGTGTTCTTTCACTAATCATCTTATATCAATGAGTAGTGCAACATGTAGACTAAGATTAGACTGAATGAATATGCAAGTTAATTTTATTCAACAATGTTTGCAGTTGTAGTGTTAAGTCGTTCATAACATGATCTACGAAAGATAAATGTCGCGAACATCAGGCGAAGGGTTAACTACACAATTTTGAAATGTAGACCGTCCTGGATCACAATAAGCTTCGTTTTATGGCGGATGTGACGACAGACACACGCAAAGATCATCAATATTGAATCAGTCAGTGTCTATTAAATTTATTTTCCCTTTTACTGCAGCATTCAGCATTGATTTTTGGCTAGGTTCTTACAAGGTCATGCGGAATCCGCCGGGACCGAGTCGTTAGCGTCGAGGATTTGGAACACGGCGTCCCGGGTTCGATTCTCACTCGTGCAGGCTGATCCGGGCCGACACATTCCATATGAGATGGATAAATGTATAGAGAAATGATTCCTGACACAGAAAATATATAGGAGGCGAAAAGTGTCTGTTCGGGTAAGCCTGTGCGGCATGCTTAGGCTGATCCGGGTCGATACATTACGCAGAGTACACACTGTTGGTTTTCTCGTGGAACGGCTCATATATGAATGAATGTCACACAATGTAGACCGAGATTAAACTGCACAAATGTAAATATTTCTGATCTTGGTCTACAGTATTCGCACGAATACGAAAATGAGAAACTACATTTATGTCAAAACGTGTTCACCTTTGCCTATATACAAAAAACTTGCAGGAGGAGAATTGATAATATCACAGCAAAATGATGGAACGTCTCTATACATGAAAGCGTTATTTGTTAAAAGAGTTGAAAAAATGGGATATTTCTCATTGTAAGCAATTTTACGACAATACTTTCAATAGGCGCCTGCTGCGATTTTCCCATTTCCGACAATACTTTCAATAGTTTTCAATTGTAATATCCCCTTATCCGATATTACTTTCAATAGTCATCTGCTATACTTTCCCCATATTTGATATTATTTTCAATATTCGTCTGCTTCAATTTCCCCATTTCCGACATTACTTTCAATAGTCGTCTGCTTCAATTTCCCCATTTCCGATATTACTTTCAATAGTCATCTGCTATAATTTCCCCATATTTGATATTATTTTCAATATTCGTCTGCTGCAAATTCCCCATTTCCGATATTAATTTCAATTTTCGTAAGTTGCAATATCCCCTTATAGGATATTACTTTCAATAGTTATAAGTTGCAATATCCCCTTATCGGATATTACATTCAATAGTCGTCTGCTGCAATTTCCCCTTATCCGATATTACTTTCAATAGTCGTAAGTTGCAATATCCCCATTTCCGATATTACATTCAATAGTCGTCTGCTACAATTTTCCCATTTCCGTTATTAATTTCAATAGTCGTAAGTTGCAATATCCCCTTATCGGATATTACTTTCAATAGTCGTCTGCTGCAATTTCCCCTTATCCGATATTACTTTCAATAATCGTCTGCTATACTTTCCCCATATTTGATATTACTTTCAATAGTCATCTGCTATAATTTCCCCATATTCGATATTATTTTCAATATTCGTCTGCTGCAATTTCCACATTTCCAATATTTTCTTCAATTATCGTCGGATATACGGAGACGCGTTAAAATGCAACTGCAAGTCGAAAACAAGTGAAGTTACGTCACACGAAATCCGACGCTTGAGTCTCTGGACCTCCTCAGTCTGTTCAGCTTCTCTCCTCTTTGTCATCTAATCGTATGAACGCTTCCTGGGAGATCGATTATCAGTTTAATCCTTTCTCTCATACGAAAATTCTGTAGCAGACGACTTTGAACATACTTTGTCAAAAAAAAAGAAAATCTCTATAATTGAATGGATAATATGACTTAAATTGGAAAACATTGTGGCAAAAGGAGCAATTTCTTCTTTTATCACTATGTTTTCTAAAAACTGTCTGCTGTAGAGGCGTCAGAAAGCGTCTATATGAGGGAAAGGGTTTAGACCAGCGAGACAAATTAACATTTCTAGTATGATTGCAATTTATTTCAAAATCACCTACGGTCGATTTTTGTGTGATTCCTTTCTGCAAGACATTTAGTGTCACCTGTCTGAGAAAAATGACTTATAGGGACCACCTCGCCGTCGTTTACCTGTCTGTCCGTCATGATACCAATGGCTCGCCATTTTGTATGCTATACATATAGGTCACTTCTCCGTCATATGTCTGTCCGTCCGTCTTTTACTTACTGAATAATTGGCATATGCCACACATATAGGTCACTTCTCCGTCATATATCTGTCCGTCCATCTTTTACTTACTGAATAATTGGCATTCGCCACACATATAGGTCGCTTCTCCGTCATATATCTGTCCGTCCATCTTTTACTTACTGACTAATTGGCATTCGCCACACATATAGGTCGCTTCTCCGTCATATATCTGTCCGTCTATCTTTTACTAATGGATTAATTGGCATGCGCCACACATAGAGGTTGCTTCTCCGTCATATGTCTGTCCGTCTCTCTTTTACTTACTGAATAATTGGCATATGCCACACATATAGGTCGCTTCTCCGTCATATATCTGTCCGTCCATATTTTACTTACTGAATAATTGGCATTCGCCACACATATAGGTCGCTTCTCCGTCATATATCTGTCCGTCCATCCTTTACTAACTGAATAATTGGCATGCGCCGCACTTATGGGTCGCCTCTCCGTCGTCTGATATAATGGCAGGCGACAAGTGTGTTCCTTTATTATTTCAGAAACTTGGCGAAGTTTTCGCTTGTGCTCATACCACTATTCGGCGTCCTATATATTGGATTTGCGGCCTATCCACCAGGACTCGATCTACAAGCAGATATCATATATCTTTATGGGGAAATGTTCTATAACTCCTTTCAGGTAATGCAACTATATATGTTCTTATAATAATTTTAGAACAATTGTCAATGTATGTTGGATGAATATTGAAAATACTTGAATGATTACGTACGGCTTTTATAATTGCCTTCGCTATAAATGTTAAGATAATCAATCCACAAAATGAACTGGAAATCGACGTGGGGCCATAAAATGGCCGTTTATTGGCATTCCTTTTACAACAAAGTAGGCGAATCTGAATTATCATAATAAGTGCGGGATTTTAACCTTTCTTCTTATATAGCGAACTTTGCAAAATATCTTGATAACAATTTGAACAATCTCCATAAATCAAAGTTTAATTATCAAATCGAGTTAAAAACATTGTCAGACTAAGTTCTCCTTTTGTCAAAATAGTTCAACTATCGTTTCTGCAAATGCGTCTTCCGGTAGGAAAGAGTTAAAAGGTGTTTTCATAATGTAAAGACAAAAACAGGTATAGACCATTTTCATATTTCTCAAAATTAATTGAGTTTTCATATTCTCCTGGGAAATAATCGTAAAACGGATGATAACTTTTCAGGACTTGAAAATGCCCATTATGGGACACTATTCATTAAACAAGATCATTCTCAACAATTGTATCTATCATTAACCAGACCTGGGATACGTTCAGAGATACATAATAGAGTAGTCGTAAGGTGGTAAAAAGCAAAAAAAGATCAATGAAAATCGATTGGTGTATTCGTGGCCGTTCCCCCTAACGTTACGGCTATCATAAATTGGATCGGTGTATTCGTGGTCGTTCCCCTAACGTTACGGCTATCAGAAATGTGATCTGTGTATTCGTGGCCCTTCCCTAACGTTACGGCTATCTGAACGCAATCCTGCTGTGTGTGGCTTCATGCGATCGATTTTGACCAAGATAACCCAACGCTTTTTAATGTAGTTTGTATAGGCATTTGGTAATGCTTGCCTTACTTTTAAATGTTCGCAAGTGCCCAGTGTCATTTTAATCAGACTAAAATACTTCGCTATCCATTTCTTGGACTTGACAACCCTGCAAAAAAGGTCGTCAGCAAAATCGACCCTGTACCTTAAAATAGTCATGATAAGAATATCAATGTTCAGTCCAATGAAATAGCACGATACAACACTCAATCGGCCATCACTGCTTCTCTGTCTTGACTTTGTGTATGTGGATGGTTTATTGCCGCTGCTAATACCTAACATTTTCTAGACGACAATTTGGCTGATGCATCTGTAATGGGCAGTTGTTTGATCTTTCCGAGCGTTTGCTACTGCAGCGAAGTTTCGGTCTGGTTTAAATAAGATTTGCAAATGCCATGAGACGAATTTACGAATTTCGATTTATGTATGTGTGTAAAGCTTGATGTGTATTAGCAAATAAAAGGCCATACGTTCCAGCATGAACATACAAACCAAACACAAATTAATTTGGTTATAAATAGTTCCTGTTTACTGGCCAATATGCTGTGTAACTAATTGGATTACATATGGAGGTAAACAATCAAAGGTTTATATCATTTACATATATTTAGAAAGTGACTCAGTCTTATCAGAATATACACAATTTAATAGAACCTTTCTAACGAACTTGTGTAAGTTATATGGACCGTTCTGCGAGAAAAACTACAATATGGCCTCTGCGTAATGTATCGATCCAGATCAGCATGCGCAGGCTACTCCGGGCCGACACATTCCGTCTCAGGGGAATAGAGGTATAGAGTAATGATTCCTGAAACAGAAAATATACAGGAAGCGAAAAGTGTCTCTCCGGGTTAGCCTGTGCAACATGTTTAAGCTGATCCGGGTCGATACTTTACACAGTCTACAATGTTGGTTTTCTCGCGGGACAGCTCATATGTGAACAGTGGTCTGGTTCTAAACTGTTCACAGAAGCCAACGTGTACATTTTCTCATACACGTCTTCAGGTATTCTTCACCGTAACGAAATGCATTACATATACTTAGTCTTATAGTAATAATGGTTATACAATATACTAAATTTTTAAATAGCTTTAACAATTACTAAGTCCTTCTGTATATATTTCAGGGTGTTTTACTAGCAGTATTATTCTGTTTCCTGAATGAAGAGGTTAGTAACATATCACTTCATATGACTCGCGTATATCGAGTTTTGATTCCTAATGTATTTGCGTACAGTGAAGACTCGGATGAGTCTCACCCGAGCCTTCACTGTCCGTCCTGATAAAACCTGGAAGTGTAGCAACACTAATTTTAACCTGATTGACCCTTGACCTTTAAATGATCCATTTACGGAGAGTGCAATAAGTCCCTTACATTTCCAGAAGCCCCTCACGTGTATATAAGTTCAACGTTAGCCGTGTTTGCATACCAAATGGTATTACTTGGCAAATTAATTCATAGCTTTCAGTAAAACACGACTTCTGTCTTTGGATAATGTAGGATGAATCTATATATGAGCTGTATTATGTTCATTCCTGCACGTCCGCACACTTTATCTACAAATAAGTCTTTAAATGTTTCGAATAACCCAGGCTCTGACAAACATTACAAGTGTTGATGGACAATTACGCAAACACAGGCAGATCTTTACCGATGTAATTATATTAGAAAGCCCCTGTTTGTTACGGTGAGAACCGCTCTTATTTATAAAACAAAATGGAGTCACCATTATCCCCGTCCACATAGGATGCGCAAACGTATATCGTTTTGTTTTCATATTCCAAATGAAAACAAATGGTCAGTCCATGACCAGGTTTTTCCATCCGCCTATCGGTAAAATGTCACGAACATTGTTATACTATTTTTAACAGGTACACAATGAGATTCGTCTATGCAGGTACCGATTCACGCACATTGTAATACTATTTTTAACAGGTACACAATGAGATACGTCGATGCTGGTACCGATTCACGCACATTGTAATACTATCTTTAACAGGTACACAATGAGATACGTCGATGCTGGTACCGATTCACGCACATTATAATACTATCTTTAACAAGTACACACTGAGATTAGTCGATGCTGGTTCCGATTCACGCACATTGTAATACTATATTTAACAGGTACACAATGAGATTCGTCGATGCTGGTACCGAAATCGTGGAGCAGATAACTCGTTCACTCGTAGTTTCAACCTGACGTCGAACAGAAAAGGCTCCACTAACGCTTCACACACTTCACACGCGTATGCAGTCAGCAGGGACAAAAAACACACGACCGTGACCTCCGCCAATAATGAGAACCCCTTACTTCCGGCGAGAAATCAAACCGATACAAACAATCATTCGATGAAGCCTCTAATTGATTCAGATGACCTCAATCAAGTGTATCCCATAAACTAAAAGTGGAAACGGAAGTTGATTTTCTTTTATCTACGTAACAGAATATAGAACGTAAACAACATAACAGAGAATGCACATAAGACAATAAAACTCTCACGGAACATAACAATGAGTGCACTTAGCGTATTAGACAACCTATATAAAATAATAAGAAATGCACAAAAGAAAATAAACTATGCACATACCATAATAACGTATGTACACGCCATAATAAAGTATGTAAACAACATAATAATGTATGTACATGACATAATAAAGTATGTACACAACATAATAAAGTATGTACACAACATAATAAAGTATGTACACAACATAATAAAGGTTGCTCACAATAGAATAATAATCGTCATTATAATACAGTTGAGACGTTCCATAGCCGAGCCTTAGAAACAAGAAGGTCCGGGTACGATTCCGTAGCTCTTTCCAAAAAATACCCCTTGGTTTTATACCGTACTCAGTTTAAAGCACCAATACCCGCAAGGTATGTCCCTGGATAAGGCCAGTTCATGACACATAGTTGAATTCGAGACACTGAAATGTATATCAGGTATTTTCAGAACCAGAACCTTTCGATTGACTGACAGTCCATCGTATTGACCACTTATCCACCGAGACCAGTCAAAACCAGATGCCTGTGCTGTTCTTTAAACGTCATGACCGTGCCATGCCAAGGCACTCTACAAGCAGGTTCGCACGACGATTTGCATTCATTCACAGGTGCCTTCAATGTAGCCATGCAGTTATTAAACTAAACTCGATATTTCGTTTACAGTCATTTACATGGTGTGTCCCGCCAATTCCATGTTTGTACAATATACTGAATTGCATCAGAGAAGTGACAGCATGACACATCTGAGATATTGTCATAAAACCCGTTGGGCTGCACATTTACTGATCTTAAATAATTAAATTCTACATTTCTTCTGGGTGTTTATCGTTTATTCAGTATTGTTTGTCATTAGTAGAGTCGCGATAGCTCTTTCGGTTAAATTTGATTCAACATCCTTAAGGATAATATGACTAGTGACCCTTTGTATCGAGATAACAAAGTGCAGTTCTGAGAAAACAAGGACGCGTATGGATATGTGGACTGCTCGACATGATATAACATGATATAACCGAAATATTGTTTATTCATTCGTGGCGAAGTTGTCGGAGTGTTCGCCTTGGAAGCGGGATGCCAGAGTTTTCTATCGGTCATATGAATTACTTTAGAAAATAGTAGCAATTGTTTCCGTTCTTAGGGCTAAGGGTTGCCGGGATAAAAATACCAGTTGTACTGGTAAATTACATAAAGAACGTCGAATTTAATAATACACGTCTGCATAGTTCTGTATCTGCCTTCAGCAACACCAATACGCTTTGTGATATCCTGGGCTATGGTGGACAACATATTGTGAGTATGCTAGAACGTTCCTGCTTTATGAATTCTCATCCTGTTGATTGTATGATGTTTTTAATAAAAAATCATATAAGCATATTTTAGGCGTAGTTTTAAACGGATCAGCGATTAACAACCGGACAATGTAGACCAACTTTAGACAATCTGGCTTTACATACATTCGCATTTTGGTGAACCCATTTACTAAAATTAATTTAACTAAACAGAGGAGAATTGTTGGATCGGTGAAATAATGAGACAATTGTTTATTTCATGAGCACCAACACAGTTCATTTCGTGTTCACGACTTGAAATATATACAAGAAGATAAAGGTCTGAAATGACACCGTTAAAAAAAAACCTCACATGATTTTGATTTGTCAGAAACGAATTTCGTCTAAAAATTGATCAATCAGAAGTTGTGTTGTTTGGAACACCAATTTGTTTTCTTAGCACTAAGAATGTTCGCATAGGTCTAGCGATATAGGGTTTATTTTGTCTTTGGACGGGGATTATTTTAACTTATAGTAACGTGAAATTAGTAGGGACAACATCTCTTCTGTCGGAATATGCATCTGTATACATATATTACATATAGGCTGACAATAAAGGCTGTGTGGTGAACCTGTGCATGTGGTGAACCTGTGCATGTGTCCAGGGTCATCCAAATGTTCAACTTGTGCAAAAGCAATAAGATCCAAAATCGCAAGACACTGTTCATATTCATGTTGTCACTCATATTTATGTTTTGTCTAGGTGCGATCAGAAATTATGAAAGCTTGGGCGCGGACTGGTATAAGACGAAGTAGTGCCGTGTCAAGAGCGAGTCTCACATCGCAAATCTTACAAGCCCAAATGGACGCTGGTAATTCAAAGGTTACCGATTCCCCGAGACAAGAAACGGCGAGGAAAAAGTACAAGATCGGGCGAAAAAGTACGACGTCAATGACTGACATCGAGAAATCAGTGCCGTTTACAAACTCTGCTGTGAGGAGTTATAGCATTGTGATTGACAATAGTTCGCCGCCATTAGAACTTCAGAATTTAAACAACCAAAAGGACGACGCGAAATCCGATGACATTAATTTGAAAATAAAGTTTATAAATATCGAGTATCAGCCTAGAGACGGGTTGTGCAGAAATACGACATCTATAGACACCGAAACCCTCTTAAATGGATGCACAATCAAAGAAGATAATATAATAAATAATAATACGAGTAAGAAAGTAGCGAGTGACCTTGACTTCGACAATGAGCATGCGTATTCCGGTGATTAAGTGCATCTGAGTTGTGTTCGTAATTCTTAGAGATTTATTGGTATAAACTGTTTTCTACTGTTGTGTATTTATATCACGGCGGCCAGGTAACCTACCCATGTGATTCAGAGATCGCACTTTGTTCTTCGGCAATATCCTTATCCCGTTTTAACGCGACATTCAGCGTAGGATCTTGTCCAGACTCAGGGATGCTGCTTACCGTTAGGTACGTTATTTAAAACAAAGAAATGGAAAAGATGTTATACCAAGACACACAAATGAAATAGATTATCGGTGACAATCTGTTTGTAAATATGTTTTCTCTTGATTATTTTATTGATTTTTTGTGTTTTTCACCGCTTTCAAAAAAAAGGTTCAGTGATATCACGGTGTTTCCTGGGTTAGTTACCAGTTCTACTGGTCCATTTATCCTGACAACATCCGGTTAGTCGTAATGCTAATCTCGAAACTCTGAGGGCTAAGGAATGCAGCCATTACTTCGATATTTAAAGTATTTGGTATGACCTGACCGGGCATCAAACCCACACTTTGTGCACCGAGGCTGACGCTCTACCACTTCATGACCGAGGCGGTTTGATTACCAGTAATGAGGTGGCGGGACATATGCGGCGGGTGTCTGCATATCGTGTATGTCTCGGCGTATGCAGCGGATTTCAATAAATAATAAGTTTGCTAGTTCATAATTTATAATGTTGTTTTAACATCCAAGTGCTCCAATTAAAGTACAATCGCCACTTTTGCCACTGTTTAAGACTTTGGTTTGACCAGAACAGAGAATTGAATCCCGCTCTTAAGACGAACTGGAGTTTGCTTACACGTGGGAGCGAAGCGAAAAATGAGCCGATTACGGTAAACTGTCGATCCGTTTTTGATCGAGTTCCTTTTGCTATTTACCGATATGGTGTATTGGGGAATCGTTATAAGTTATTGGGTTTGTTACTGACCCACTACGGAAATATAGGGGGTCTGTAGGATTAATAGGGGGCGAGGCGATAGCCGAGTCCCCTTATTCATCCAACAGACCCCCTATATTTCCGAAGTGGATCAGTAACAAACCCAATAATGTATTTATTTCGTCGACCACTTTAAACTGACTTTTACTGTAACTTGTTGATATGTGTTGGTAGCATAATATGACGTCGTGAGTTAAAGATCTATCAATATTGATGAAAGAATGGAATAGATATATATTATTTTAAAAAATACACCGGTTCAAATTGAACACATTAATTTCAATTCATTTCATTTCTTTCTGGGTAACTGGTAACATTTGAGAGCCACTTTACGAAAACCAACCTTTGACCTGATTTTTTTACTTTACTCACCCCCTATGAAATTTACTCACACCCTTTAGAAAAATAGGGGGTCTGCACGTGACACACTTTAACCAATGAAATTGCTAGAATTTCGTGGGAGGCGAAATAAAAAGTAATACCGGCTACGTAATACCTACTTCATGTCGCCGGATGAAGTCACGCCGGATGAACAGTGAAACACATGATGTTGAGATATTACGTATAGCTGCGGTGTATTCTTGAGAAACGCCATCTTACTTACCCTTCCCAAATAAAGACGCACTACTTAAAACTTTGTGACAAATGGAGAATTACTTATATTGGGCAATTTATCATTTTGACACGATGTTTTCAATTCTTTTCAATAATGATAACTTTTATATATATCAACTATTCTTTTACTTAAATGTTTTTTCAAAGTCGTCAGCTGCAGATATGTTGTATGTGGGAAAGGGTTAACACGTTTAGCCGAAGATTTATGTACAAAAGTGTAGTATTACCCGGCAATATTGACCTGGTCTTCATCTTTGTGAAGCCTCTCCATAGAAACCTCCGAAAGGGACAGAGACATGATATCGCTATGGAGAGGTGTACTTCTGTGGAGGTAAATGTGTATAGAAAGGGCCTCATGCAACCTCTCAAGAGTAATTGAGTTTAGAAAGGGAGTTGATGCTCAGGAGAGGGGTTTCTCTGTAGAGTTAATGTTTTATTAAAAACACTTTGTGCATCCATCTTTCCAGAGCAATCGAGTGGAGATGAAGCAATGTTGCTGCTCTGGAGAGGTATCGATCTTCAGAGGTTACTTTGAGAGACTATTTTTTAGCTGTTCTAAAGAGATATATGTTCTGCAGAGGTGCTCTTTTAAGAGGATATATGAGCCATCCGGCAAGAAAACCAACATTATGGTCTCTGCGTAATGTATCGACCGAAATCAGCCTGCGCAGTCCGCCTCAGGGGCATAGAGGTATAGAGTAATGACTCCTGAAAATCCAAAGGAGGCGAAAAGTGTCTGTCCGGATTCGCCAGCGCGGCATACTTAGGCTGATCCGGGTCGATGCTTAAAGCAGAGTCCACACCGTTGGTTTTCTCGCGGGATGGCTCATATATCATTGTGTGTGTTTGTGTGTCATTATGGCGTACTAATATGTTCATCAAACGTATAACATATGTCGTATATCAGACAATATGTATTACCATAAACGCAATAAACCAGTTGTTGTGAAATACATGTACGTAAAAATAACGTAAAAGATTGCACAAAGGTGAGGACCAGATCAATGGCGTCGAGGTATAATGTATAATAATACGGGTAAGTAAATAACACAAGAAATAAACTCATTTATCCTTGTGTATTCTTCTGTACCATTTCATAGCCGGTATTTGTTAACAAATGAATTACGTCAGGCGAAAGTGGGACTAGTGTTTAATCGTCGATTTCGCAATATTCGTTGTATACAAATTCAATGTTTACAGTTCCGTTGGGTATTCTCTTATTATTTTCGGAAACCAAGGGACGTAAGTCTTCATAAGTACTGATGAAAATGTACCAAAGAGTAATTTTCCCTTTCTTGGTCTGCATATCAACAGCAATTGTGGGACGGCGATATTTTAAAAATATCTATCCATATAGCAGCTGTCCTCTGGACGAACATATCATGACGCATTAACGATGAGTGTAGAAAACAGTACACAAGCAAATCAATACAATCGGAATCTACCCGTGTTGCAATTGGCTCACATATGTACCGTTCATCTCGTGTGTTGCTTGTTCCTTTTCATAATCATTAAAAACAGGTTGTGTTACTTCTAGTCAACACTATCTGATAAACTGATCCCGACCTCTACATAAATGTCAATATAAATGAGCCGTTCCACGAGAAAACCACTACTGTGGAGCGTAAAGTATAGACACGGATCAGCATAATCATACCGCGCAGGCTAACCTGGTCAGACACTTTTCGCCTCCTGTGAATTTTCTGTTTAAGGAATTATTACTCTATACGTCTATTCCTCTGATACGGATAATGTCGGACCGGATTAGCCTGTGCGGATTGTGCAGGCTGATCTTGTTATATACATTGCGCAGAGTCCTAAATGTTGTTTTTCACGTGGAACGGCTCAAATATAGCATACGATCATTTGTATCAATATTTCACTTTTAGTCTGTCTATTTTGACAAATCAACAGAAGTCCGTGTAACTTGCAATAGTCTCTCTACAGGGTTCACATACTATACGTATAATGACAGTTATGTCTTCGTTTGTAAATATTCTGGAAACAATACACAATATCGTTTTACTATACATACAATAAATAGCCTCTCTATATGGTATATATATATATAGATATAAAGATATTATTATAATATAGTTATTATAGTATATACACCATATAATAGAGGAACTATTGATATATTTATAATTCGTTTAACAAGGGATCATGAATAAGTTAACTGTCGCCGTGATATAACTGAAATAATGTTAAAAATGGCGTAAAACCCTAACACAAACAAATAAACAAACAACCTATACTCTCTACAGTGGACCATTACAACTTGATGTTTTGAATACAAACATAAATAATGAATGAGTCTACTATAAGGTTAGCCGGCTGCTCCACACAAACGTTGTCTTTTTAGCCGTTGGATTGCAACACTATTGCTGTGTTACATGATTATATATAATTACTCACAGGTAACTAAGTAAAGCAATTATACTCACACTCTCATATACATCAAAACACCTCACATACTCCATACATTTTACAACACAACTTCATATGTAGGATAGAGGCTTGCATTTGCTAGTGCAGTCATTTGACAATAAATACGAATCAATTCAATATAACAGTTCAAGAAACGTCTATGGATGGTCAAATATACTACCAGAAATCTTGGACCTGAAATGGACTAAACCGCGATTATCATCCGTTCTGAAAAATAGAAAAAAACGAATTCTCATAATGCACTCGGTGGTTTTTGTAAAGGTGGGGGCTGGGCGGAGCGGTCTGGTACCTATCCAGTCCCGACTATCCGTTCTCCGCGGTACATCGTATAGTGGAGAACAATTGTCTCAACAGGTTTGTATACACAACTGGTTTGACCAGTTTGTGTCACGTGATTGGAGGCTATTTGTGATAAGAATAGTCAGTTCTACGCAGATCACGAGACGGTAAACTTTAATTCACTTAAAAATGAAAAGTATTACAATACATGAACAAGTTGTATATTGCTTATAAGGAAATATCACGTGAATCAGACTATCGCCGTGACATGACTAAACTATTGTTGAAAACATGTTAATTAGAAAAAATAGGTATGCATGCATGTAAGATCTCCGTTATTCAGTATTTCGAGGAATAGTCAGAGCACAGTTACGGGAATACGTTTCCTCCTTTCTTAATTTAGAGGGGGTTGTTCGTTGGCGGCTCGTATTCTGTTTGAGAAAGTCGGTTTAAGAAGCCGTTGTCTGAAAACATAGGGAATTGTTTATCTTGTAATATACATGTAAGGTTTTGTTCTGAAAGGGCACCGACTTGATTGCTGCATGTTTGAATTGAATATTCAGTCTCTTTAGAGATAGTACATTAATAAGAGTCGTTTAGTACTTATCACATTGATGAAAATATGTTATTTGTGTATATCAACTTGTACGTTAACCGCAACAAATATATGGGTCGCACAATGCAAAATAGGTGTTTGTTGTTTTGTGAAAATGCTGATGAGATGTCGCTGTCTTTCGTAATGGTGGAATACTTAAACAGACTGAAAAACTGTACTATAAAGGAAAACAAATGAACGCTGAATCTTTCTATAAATATCTGTATCACTTCTACAGTTTCCTGGACAAAATCATTACAAACATTGTCACAACAACCGATGAAATCATTATTCTATATATTTCGATTTCAACGTTTGTATGGAAGACTAGACCCTTTAGATGCTTTCAAAATGTGTGATACTACTGTTAAGCCTATGCTATGCTACGGGTCTCCATTTTTAGGTTATGAGTATTCTGATAAAATTGAAAGAGTACATATACAATTATGTAAGCAGTATTGTAATCTAGCAAGAAATACATCGGAACCATTTGTTTTAGGAGAATGTGGACGTCTTCATCTTTGTACATTTTACATTCCTAATTGCAATACATACTGGCTAAACGTAACTCGCATGGAAAACCATAGGTTTCCGGAGCACTGCTACATGATGTTGAAACGCCTTGATGAGGCAGGTAGAAATACATGGGCAACCTGTATAAAATATCTCCTGTTTATGCATGGCTTTGGGTATGTATGTATTTCACAAGACATAGGTAATGATGCTCTATTTATTAATCTTGGCCGGGTCATTCAAAATACTTTACAACTGGTAGTAATGACTGCCCTCCTTGTCGCTCAGGGATAGCATTACGACTGACTGGCTGGTGTCAGGATACATAGACCAGTAGTATTGGTAACTTACCCGGGAAACGGCGAGATATAACTGAAACGTTGTTGAAGGCGGCGTTAATCACCAAACAATCGATCGACTAGTTGGAGTTTCTTTCGAGTTAAATCAACGATTGAAAAGAGATAAAACATAGGTCAATAGTTGCTGAAGACCTACATTATATCAGAGACCTAAGATACATGTGGGTCTCTGATTTTTCTAGGAAAGTTTTTAATCTAAAATAATTTCTTAGAGTATTCGAGATTTTGCTGAACATTTAGGAAGGTCAAGAGTTTGATACACATTTAAAGAGTGATTCATGTGATTTCATGTCGGTGAAGTATTTTTTCTTAATGTCTAGCATTTATTATAGCGTTATATTTTGTAACCCAAGGCCAATAAAAGTTCCATTAATGTCATACCCCTGATAGGAACGTATCCATTTATACTATAAAGTTATTCTAATTCATAATTTACATTGTCTAGTAGGGTTGTCGCTTTTCATTGTCTTCCTCCTTTTATTATATTTGTTTTATTCATTATACCCCCGACAAACAAGTTTAGAGGGGGTATATTGGAGTCGTCCTGTGGCCGGTCAGTCGATTGGTCAGTTGCAATTTTCCTTGTCCGGAGCATAACTTTAAAACTACTGGATGGAATTTGATAAAACTACATACGATGATACAACACAGTGAGACAAAGTGCAGTGTACAGGAACCATAACTCCACTTTACCTAATTACAGAGTTAGTGTCCTTTGCTACTTTTTTCTTGTCCGGAGAATAACTTAACTACTAGATGGAATCTAATAAAACTTCATGCAATGATAGAACACAATGAGAGGAAATGCATTGTACAAGAACCATAACTCAAATATAGCTAATTAAAGAGTTATAGTCCTTTGTTACTTTTTTGTGGGTAGAATAACTCTGAAACTAAAAGATGGAATTTAATAAAACTTCATACGATGATACAACACATTGAATGGAAGTGCATTGTACAAGATCCACAACTCTAATTTAGCTAATAACATAGTTATTGCCCTTTGCTGCTTTTTCTTGTTCGGAGAATATCTTTAAAACTTTAAAGATGGAATTTAATCAAACTTCATACTATGATACAACACATCGAGAGGAAGTGCAGTGTACAGGAACCATAACTATATTTTACATAATTTAAGAGTTATTGCACTTTGTTACTTTTTCTTGTCCGGAGAATAACTTAATAACTACGAGATAAAATTTGATAAAACGTCATACAATGGTAGAGCACAATAAGAGGAAGTGCAGTGTACAAGAACCATTACTCTAATTTAGCTGATTACAGAGTTGTTGCCCTTTCTTAGTTATTCTTGTGCGTGGAATAACTTTAAAACTACAAAATTCAATTTAATTAAACATTGAGAAGAAGCGCCGTGTACAGGAACCATAACTCTTTTTTTACCTAATTACAGAGTTATTGCCCGTTGTTACTTTTTGTTGTGTGTGGAATAACTTCAAAACTAAAAGATGGAATTTAATAAAACTTCAGACGATGATACAACACATTGAGAGAAAGTGCAGTGTGCATTTTATTGTTGGATTTTGTTACTGAATACGTTCTACAATAATTATAACTTAATACATTTATTAAATATTACACAAAAATACCTTTACACTTTGAAGTTTGGCTCCAAGCTAGACATAGTGGATCAAAATAAAAAGATTTATAAATTGAGTTACGGATGGAAAAATCACTTCAAAATTCACTATATAACATGCCTGATACATTATTTATCTAGAATATAATAATATTATAATTATAATTATAATATTATTTATCTAGAATATAATAATATTATAATTATAATTATAATTATAATTAGTACAGACATCACGTACTAAAGTTCCGGAACATTAGTGTTAATATATTTCAAAATTTAGACAAATGTTTTGGAGGAAAATGTCGGTTGAAGACGTTTATATTTAGACATGTATATCAAGGGATAGGAATACATCTAACACTCTTGCTAAAGGGTCACCCATGCAACATTCGTGCCAAATTAATTTCAAACCCAGTCTGTACTTTTGGTCAAAAGATTGTTTAAGTTTTAACTATATAAACATATAGCCCGGCCGGGTAGCTCAATTGGTAGCGTATTTGACTCGTGATCTGGAGGTCACGGGTTCGATACCCGGTTGCGGCGACATTCTTTCGGGCGATTTTTCCATCGCCTCTCACCTCTGATCTATGTGAGAAAGTAGTCAGTGGCTTCGAAAGAATGTTGTGTAAGTACTGGTGTAGGAAAGCCAGGAAAACATGGGTAGGTGCACTGACCGCCGTAATATGACCAAAGCTGTTGAAAGCGGCGTTAAACTCCAAACAAACAAACAAATATAAACATATAAGCCTAAGGGATAAACCTTGACACGGGGTCATCCATGGAACAATTGTGCATTAATTTGTCAAGTCTGGCAAGTATATTTGAAAGAAGATTTTCTAGTGTTCTACTATAAACATAAAAGTCAAACAACATTCACTCCATGGTTGCCATGTTTTTTAATGGATAGGTCTAATTTTAATAATCTTTCTAGAGGTTCCACAAAGGAACATTTGTGCGAAAACAATTATTAATCAGAACATTTGGACAAAAACAGTTTTAAAGTTATGGGACTTTTACCTCTCTGATGCCCGACAACCAAAGTTCCCGATGGAATTAGTTTTGAACAGCATTCGAAGAGATCAGCCTCAGGAGCATTCCTGTGACATTACTTTGAATCTGATTCATTTGTTTAAGAGGATAAGTGTTTGTAGAAAAATGTGATTAGATGGACACACAGACAACGACAGCGCCGGACGGTGAGTGATCACAAAAGCTCACCGCACGTTGTGAATGGTTGGCTAAACAAGGGGGGCACGAGGCCCTGGATCGCTCACATGAGAATGGGCTATTTAAGACTCAACTATTTCAGCGCCTATATGAGGTCTTTGCTTAGCGGCAATGTTTGTCGACTGGAAGCATTTTCTGACAAAGCTTATTGATTTGTAACGGTTTGTTACAAAGAAGTGTTAATATTTCTCAACACAACTGTAAATTATCTATACTAGGTTACATGGTTCACACCTTGCAAAAATTAAAGTTTGGAGGTTTTGAAATAAATGTCAATAACATTCGAATTTCTTGCTAATATAGTGGTATTTCCCCCACTTGCAGAGATTTACGCATTTGCGGCAGATGACTATTAAAAACATTGTGGCAAAGAAAGATATAGCTCACAATGAGCAGTTTCTTATTTTGCCCCATCGCCTCTCACCTCTGATCTATGTGAGAAAGTAGTCAGTGGCTTCGAAAGAATGTTGTGTAAGTACTGGTGTAGGAAAGCCAGGAAAACATGGGTAGGTGCACTGACCGCCGTGATATGACCAAAGCTGTTGAAAGCGGCGTTAAACTCCAAACAAACAAACACAAATCTTCTTTTGCCACAATGTTTTCAACTCTACATAATAGTTATACTTTCAATCAGAGAAATTTTCCATATTCAAGACAAACAATCTGACAAATATTCATCAAGATCAAGTAAATAATGTTCAAATGCTTTTTCTTAAATTTTATCAAATGACTTAGTTTTTTAACTGACATTTCCAATATTCAACTTGACCTAGATATCAACAAGACAAACTTTCTGACAATGTTTCAAACTTGCTCAACGTAAAAGTGTGGCCTCCAGAGTTTTACCACTATTTTCCTTCAATTTGGCCTAATTTTTACCCAATACGACCCATATTTGAACTTGGCCTAGATATAAAAAAAAATGCGGTTTCAAGCTGCTCATGTCAAAAATGCGATTTCTTAAATTTTATCAAATGACCTAGTTTTTTAAATGACATTTCCAATATTCAACTTGACCTAGATATCAACAAGACAAACACTCTGACAAAGTTTCCAACTTGCTCGTTTTTCCTTCAATTTGGCCTAATTTTGACCCAATATGACCCATATTCAAATTTGCCTAGAAACATTCTGACAAAGTTTCAACATGCTCAAGCCAAAAATGCACCTTCCAGAGTGTTAAAAATATGTTGCTTCAATTTGACCTAGTGCCCTAGTTTTTGACCCCCATATAGCCACTTTTCAAATGTGGCCTAGATATCATCAAGACAAACTTTCTGACAACATTTCTGACAAAATTTGAAGCTGCTCAAGTCAAGAGTGCGATCTCTATAGTGTTAAACAATATTTTCCACAATTTGGCCTAGTGACTGTCACAGGGATGATTTGTCTGTTAATCGTTATATGTGTGTGTCGTCTTATTGTACGTGTTTTCTTCAAACTTTCTCTTCTCATATTACTCACGTTCATTTGCATGTAGTACTTACCAATATTCACTAATATTCACTTAACGTTCATCTCTCATTATTATTAAAAGTACTCATGCCATGGCCTCATTTCAGCACATACCATTTCATTATTATACATATCGGGGCCTCATTGCACATTCTTTGCACGTGAACTTACCTAAACATCGTGACAAGTGAAGCGCACTCTACGACACCTATCTTGTCACATTTCCATCGTACTCAGTCGACTAAGTCGCACTTCGTCGACCTTATATAAAGATATATAGAATTCTGAGTGCCTTCATTTGTTGCTTTTGCAGGTAAATACATTATCATTATTTTCGTCTTCATTTCTTTTCAGCTGCATTGAATGTCTCATTTTGTAAGTTTATTAGTAAATGTTAATTTGTTCATTTATTTGTTTTGTTGCATGTTATCTTGTGAGAGATGAGAGATATACATTTCCATCGTACTCAGTCGACTAAGTCGCACTTCGTCGACCTTATATAAAGATATATAGAATTCTGAGTGCCTTCATTTGTTGCTTTTGCAGCCTACCCCGAAGAAGATTCCCTACGATAGAAATATCAGCGTAACATTGGTGGCCAATGTGAATTTTTGGACCGGCGAGAAAACAGTCAAGCGGGGGCGCTAGAAAGAAAAGGGTAACGTTTTGACGAAGGACGTTTTCCGGAGAAGGCCGAGAACCGTAACGGGTTCAGGGTCAGTCGGAGGTCAACCGGATATGTTGAATTCTACTTTCGGTTTGACTAATGCTAGTGCCATTTATATTTAGTTAATTGGACAAGTAGCTTAGGCTACATTAAAATAAGCCACTCGAGTGAATACCGTTTGTGCCCGGATTTGGACTATGATTACATGGTAATAATTAACACTGACAATTTCAAAACATTGTGTTTTGATTTCCATTTATTTTGTTGTTAAGTCAAAGATTGTGTGTTTAGTTCTCCTGTGATCTATGTGTGAACTAACGTTTTACATGTGTGCATCGTTTTACACGTTGATATACGATCACTTCACTGTTCCTGATATCGGGTTGGATAAACATTAAGGAAGATAAGGACAGGTATAATATTTTTTTGATTTCTGAAATACTGTTTGTTTATAGGTAAAAAAAAAATGTTTACATCACTTTCAGTATGGCCTATAACTTATACTCTAAGTATGGTACCCCTACCCCTGTCCGTGAGGCTAGTTTGTCTCCTCCGTTGTTGACCCCTGCACAGGAAAAGCCCAACCCTCCGAAAAGATCTTCTAGTGTTACCAGAAGTAAACAAGTGCTGGAGCTGCAAACACCAAATAGGCCTCCTTTTCCTGTGAACTTCCTGACTCCTATATCCGATAACCCTTCACCCCAGCCTCCTCATTCAGTGGATTCATGTAACTCTGACCCTCCATCCCTTCACACTTTGCCTAATCATCCTGATTCAGGTAACCCTGACCCTTCACCCCTTCACCCTTTGCCTAATCACCCTCTTCCTGCTCCAGGTAACCCTCATACTTCATCCCTTCACCCTATGCCCACTCACACTCGTCCTGCTACAGGTAACTCTGATCCTTTATCCCTTCACCCTTCGCCCACTTACCCTCATCCCACTCCAGCTTATCATTACCCTTCATCCCTTCACCCTTCGCCCACTTACACTCATCCCACTCCAGTTAACCCTTTCCCATCATACCTTCACCCTTCGCCCACTTACCCTCATCTCATTTCAGGTAACCCTGACCTTTCATCCACTCATCCTTCGCCCTCATTATGTTGTCCCTATCCTATACCCAGTTACTCTTCATGCAACCCTTATCCAACGACCTCTTACACTTCTGATTCAGCTGTTGACACTTCATGCAGTCGCCCTTCGGCACTATACAACCAGATTCCAACATCTGTTCAACAAGTTCCACAACAGCCTTCGTCTCACCAGGATTATTTGTCTCAGAACTCTCCACATTATGAGAAATTTGCTGCTAGACTTGGACATCCACCATATGAGACTGATCGTCATGTACAATGGTCAGATGGATTTAATCAACAGTTATCGTTTGGGCATCCAACCAAACAACCGTTGAAGACGTATACTAACCCAAGTTTCATTTCTTCACAAAGAGTTCCTAAGCTTCCCTTTTTCTCTGGTGAGGATAGGAAAGAAGATGTTGATTTCAACGTGTGGAAGTATGAGGTCAATTGTCTATGGAAGGCTGGCATCTATTCAGACCAGATTATACTGGAGTCCATCCGCAGTAGTCTTAGAGGTAAGGCTAGATCTGTTTTACTATTCCTTGGAGAATATGCTTCCATTACAGACATCATGAAGGAGATGGTTGCCACATATGGAAATGTTGCGAGTGTGGAGAAGTTAAAAGAGCAGTTCTATTCTGCACATCAGTTAAAAGGAGAATCAATTGTGGACTATAGTCAACGATTGGAGCATCTGCTTTGTAGCCATCAGGTGGTCTTGTCTACGGACGTACGCAATGATATGCTCTGTAACAAGTTATGGTCGGGCCTTCATGATAGAGATTTAAAGAATGCTACACGTTACAAGTTTGACACTGTAAAAGACTATTCCAGTCTTAGGAGGGAGTTACGCCAGGTTGAGATGGAGATGATGTCTTGGAGGAGTGAAAGCCAGTCCAGTACGTCTCGTCCAAATCATGTACTGCAATATAGTGCCAACACTGACCTGCAAGTTCTTCAGAAGTTGGAACAACTGTCAGATATGATGAAGGCCTTCGACAGTCGCATAGGAAAAGTTGAAAAGGGATTGGAGGAGCTGAAGAGGCCCAAGTCCAATTGGAATAGAGGATGGAAAGGACAGAACACTTCTGAAAGCCAAGGCCAGAACACTTCTGAAAACCAACGCCAGAACACTTCTGAAAACCAACGCCAGAATGCCCCCAAGACTGATGCAAGCCCTTTAAACTCCAAGGCTCCTTCTACCCAGGACCGGTAGAAGAAAAGCCTAATGACAAGGGTCCGCCAACCATCAATCTAGTGGGTAGTACAACTGAAACAGAGGTTGCCGTCAATGGGAAGATCACCATGGCATTACTGGACACAGGGTCAATGATTACCACTTTGAGTAAATCATTGTTCTTCGGTCTTGATCATAAACCTGAATTGCTACCACTGTCGGATTTTTGTGTAAAGGGTGCAAATGATACTGCAATACCCTATATTGGCTATTCAGTCCTAGACCTGTCTGTACCAGCTCTGTCATCTGGTTCAGTGCTTGTTCCTTGCTTGATTGTGGAGGACACTACTTACTCTTCAGCCGTCCCTTTGATTGTTGGTACAAACGTTATTTCCTACTTCAAGCGTTGTGGCTTAAATGTGCCTGCACAGTCGCCTTGGCATACGGCATTTTCAATACTTGTAGATACTAAACCGTTCCCTGTTAAGTGCTTTGAAAAGAGGCCAATCATACTTCAGGCTAACCAATCACGTACTGTCTCTGGTTTTGTCAGAGCTTCAGGTAGCTTGGTGCATGGGGTAATTGAAGATCGTGAACACCCCCATGACTTCGTGATTTGCCCTCGGTTAGTAGAAGTGCACCCAGAGAAATCATTTTCAAAGGTTCCCGTTCGGATCTGTAATATGACAGCCCACCCAGTTACCATCAAACCTCGCTCTTTGCTGGGATTCATTACCGAGGTCAATGTGGTCAGGGAGGTTGATCCCAGGGAAGAAACATCACCCTCTTTTGTCAATCCAGTTGAGAAAACTCTTGAGGAACTTGGAATTGTCATTCCCCCGTCGGATCTTTTGGCTGACAAAAGAGGAGAAGCCCTACAATTTATAGAAAAATGGAAGGACATTTTTTCAACTGGACCAACTGATTTGGGTTGTGCAAATCTTGTGGAACATGAGATCATCCTTACGGAATCCACTCCGTTTAAACAACCCTACAGACGCATCCCGCCAGGTATTTTTGAGGAGGTCAGGGAGCATCTCAGGGAGATGATAGCGGCAGGAGCCATCAGGGAGTCGAAGAGTCCATTTTCTAGCAATATCGTCTTGGTACGGAAGAAGGATGGCTCACTCCGTTTCTGCATTGATTTCCGCAAACTAAACGGCCGAACCATCCCTGATGCGTATGTGTTACCAAGGATCGAAGAAACCATTGACTGCCTTGGCGGTTCGTCTATCTTCTCTAAACTTGACCTTCGCGCTGGTTATTGGCAGGTTGCAATGAAGGAAGAGGACAAGCACAAAACGGCCTTTTCTGTAGGGCCTTTGGGATTTTATGAATGTAACCGGATGGCATTTGGTTTGACTAATGCCCCGGCTACATTCCAGCGTCTCATGGAAAGATGTATGGGAGATTTGCATCTTCAGGAATGTCTCATTTATTTGGATGACATCATCATCTTTTCCAAGGACCTAGAGACACACTTCAAACGGCTAGAGTCCGTATTTTGCCGTATTAAGGAGGCTGGATTGAAATTGAAAGGCTCGAAGTGTGAATTCTTTCTTCCTCAAGTCAAGTATCTTGGACATCTTGTAAGCAAAGATGGAGTAGAGACGGACCCCGACAAGATCGCTGCTCTGAAGGATTTTTCTGTCCCTAACACCATCAAGAAACTACGCAGCTTTCTTGGTTTTGCTGGATATTATCGGCGTTTTGTCCCTGGCTTTGCCCAGATTGCCAAACCATTAAATGCTTTATTGGTAGGACATAGTACCAACATAAAATGTTCTAAAAGAGATGCAGCTCCTTGGCACTGGGGATCAGAACAGCAAACAGCGTTTGAGAAGCTTATTGAAACGCTGACAACACCACCTGTGCTTGCTTATGCTGACTTCGCCAAACCGTTTGTTTTGAATGTTGATGCTAGTGGTGCTGGACTTGGCGCTGTCCTCTACCAAGAGCAAGCTGATGGCAAAGAACGGGTAATTGCATACGCAAGTCGGGGTCTTCGGCCTACCGAGCGTAACTACCCTGCACATAAACTTGAGTTCCTTGCCCTTAAATGGGCAGTTGTAGATAAATTTAGCGATTATCTTTATGGAAACAATTTCAAAGTCCGTACGGATAATAACCCGTTAACATATTGCCTTACGACAGCAAAGCTTGACGCTACCTCTCATCGCTGGCTTGCTGCGTTAGCTATGTACAACTTCAGCCTCCAGTACAGATCTGGAAAAAGCAACATAGATGCTGATTTCTTGTCACGACACCCTATGACGGATGTTATGGTACACACTGACAGTGTCCAAGCTGTAATTTGAGCGTCTTTGCTGCCTGCTGAACAGTCGCCTGCTTTCGAGTGCGTGTCATTTTCACAGCAGATTGACTTGGCTGCAACAGCCACACCTCTTTCAGACGTAGACTGGAAAGTAGAGCAAAAGAAAGATGCAACGATTTCCAGAGTGATTTGTCTTCTGTCATCTGGACACAAACCAACAAAAAGACTGAGTGCAAAAGAGTCTAAGCCAGTTCGCAGATACCTCCGGGAGTGGTCCCACCTATTTCTCAAGGACGGACTTCTTTATCGCCATGGTAAAGTCTGTGGACATGATGTTGACCAGCTTGCTCTGCCAGAAACATTTTTAGACTTAGTATTTTCTAGTCTTCATGACAGTGTTGGTCACCAAGGAATTGAGCGGACAGGTTCATTAGTCAAAAGTCGATTCTTTTGGCCCAGCATTGACAATTTCCTTGAGCATCGGATTAGGAATTGTCCACGATGCATTCGACGAAAAACTCCTTCTACTCGTAGTACTGGTCTAGTTCCAATCCAGTCATCTTACCCATTGGAGATTGTCTGCATAGACTTCTTAACATTGGAGATGTCAAAATGTGGGTATGAGAATGTTTTGGTCATTACTGATCACTATACCCACTTCGCTCAAGCCCTTCCTACCAAGAACCAAACAGCACGTACCACAGCTAAGGCACTTTTTGACTCTTTTATCTGTCACTATGGCTTTCCAAGCCGTTTGCATAGTGACCAGGGTCGAAACTTCGAAAGTGCTCTGATTAAGGAACTTTGCTCTTTGGCAAATGTGTCCAAGTCCAGGACCACGCCATATCATCCTCAAGGCAATGGGATGGCGGAGAGGTTTAATCAGACGCTTTTGAACATGCTTGGGACCTTAGAAGAGAAGAATAAGGAAAACTGGAAGGCGCACGTTCCTGCGTTAGTTCACGCGTACAACTCCACAAGACATGAAACCACTGGGTATACACCGCATTTCCTTATGTTCGGTCGACATCCTCGCCTTGCTGTTGACGCTTTTCTCGGCATATCTGCTGACGAGTCCTCTTTTGCCTCAACAAAGTCGGATTACGTCACTGGACTAAAGTCCAGGTTAGATTTCGCTTACAGAGTGGCAACTTGTGAAGCAAGGCGACAGGCCATGCGCCATAAGAAGCGCTACGACCTTCGAGTCAGGGAAGCAAAACTAGAACCAGGAGACCGGGTTCTCGTTAAGAATGTAGGGTTGAAAGGTAAGTGCAAACTTGCAGACCGGTGGAGTAAAGACATCTTTGTTGTTGTGTCCCAACCTAATCCAGATCTTCCAGTTTTTAAGGTCCAGCAGGAAGATACCAATGCGGACCCAAAGACACTCCATCGTAATCTGTTACTACCTTTCATGGGGTTGCCCTTGCAGGCACCCCGTTTGCCTCCAAAGGAGGATTCCGTCCCCTTACCCTCGAAATCAGGTAATTATGTGATTCCAGCCCGGCGTCCAGGGAATGTCGACCTTCGACCGGAAGCTCCGCCATTTGTTCCAAGACGTACCACACGGGATAGACAGCGTCCAAAATGGATAGACAACAACTGGAAAGTTGACTAATTCTTTTTTTCTCAGTTTCAGAGTTTCAGTATCCAGAACATGTGACTGGTTTAATTAATTAAATGCTTGTCAATTTAATATATATTCTATTTAAGATGATTTAATAATGAAAATCCTAAACATTTTTCTCAGTTGTATATATTTTACCAAGTACATGTAGTACATGGTAAACACGCATTTTTGCGCTGTACATTGAACGTTTAGGGTACAAAGTGTTATGCTTTAATAATACATGAACTGTATTATTTCGAGAGTAACAGGGCTTGTCGCTTTTACTTGTGTCTGCCCTTTTTAGCTATAAGGACTAACTAGTTGTTAGCGTATATTTCCTTTACAAGTATCTGTAAAATACAGGTTAGATTAAAAAAGTATCGTTTGTAGGCTATTAGTTGTAGCTATTTAGTACTTAGTACTAATAGGGATTTTATTTCTTATGCCTACAACGGTTAAGAAATGTCGGGACGACATTTTCTCCTAGGGGGGGAGTATGTCACAGGGATGATTTGTCTGTTAATCGTTATATGTGTGTGTCGTCTTATTGTACGTGTTTTCTTCAAACTTTCTCTTCTCATATTACTCACGTTCATTTGCATGTAGTACTTACCAATATTCACTAATATTCACTTAACGTTCATCTCTCATTATTATTAAAAGTACTCATGCCATGGCCTCATTTCAGCACATACCATTTCATTATTATACATATCGGGGCCTCATTGCACATTCTTTGCACGTGAACTTACCTAAACATCGTGACAAATGAAGCGCACTCTACGACACCTATCTTGTCACATTTTCATCGTACTCAGTCGACTAAGTCGCACTTCGTCGACCTTATATAAAGATATATAGAATTCTGAGTGCCTTCATTTGTTGCTTTTGCAGGTAAATACATTATCATTATTTTCATCTTCATTTCTTTTCAGCTGCATTGAATGTCTCATTTTGTAAGTTTATTCGTAAATGTTAATTTGTTCATTTATTTGTTTTGTTGCATGTTATCTTGTGAGAGATGAGAGATATACATTTCCATCGTACTCAGTCGACTAAGTCGCACTTCGTCGACCTTATATAAAGATATATAGAATTCTGAGTGCCTTCATTTGTTGCTTTTGCAGCCTACCCCGAAGAAGATTCCCTACGATAGAAATATCAGCGTAACATGACCTTGTTTTTGACCGGACATGACCCATATTTGAACTTAGCCTAGATAGCATCAAGACAAGACAAACATTCTAGTAAAGTTTCAACATCCTCAAGTTTAAAATGCGGCTTCCAGAGTGTTAACTAGACTTTCATTTAATTTCATCTAGTGACATAGTGTGTGACCTGACATGACCCAGTTTCGAACTTGGCCTAGATTTGATGAGAATTATTTGAAAAATCTTGGTAGAGGGTCACCCAAGGAACATTTGTGCGAAATCGTTTTCAAAGTGATGGCACTTTTCCCTCTTTCTGATGGAATTAAATTGTTTTACCATTTTAGAAAGAGGAACACCTAATGAACCTTCCTGTGAAATTATTTTGAACTTGATTCATTGGTTGTGGAGAAGTCGTTTGTAGGAAAATGTGAACAGGCAGACAGACAGACAACGAGGGACGCTGAGTGATCACAATAGCTCACCATAGCTCAACCCGCACTTCGTCCTCAGGTGAGCTTAAAATACATATTATTACTAAACAAGAGAGCCATGATGGCCCTAGATCGCTTACCTGTATTATGCAATGTGATTTCTAATCCAAAACACATCAAGACAATTATTCTGACAAAGATTCAAATGAAACTTCCAGTGTAAACAAGATTGTTTTTCATTTGGCCTAGTGATCTTAAATGACCCATATTCGAACATGAACTAGATATCATCCAGACAAACATTCTGACAAATTTTCAACTTGCTCAAAGTAAAAGTGTGGCCTCCATATTTTCAACACTATTTTCCTTCAATTTGGCCTTATTTCGACCCAATATGACCCATGTTTGAACTTGGCCTAGATATAAAACAAGAGGGCCATGAAGCCCTGGATCGATCACCTGAGAATGTTCAATTTAAGACTCTTTCAGAGCCAATGGCAATATCATCAAGACAAACCTTCTGTGAAAATTTCAAGATGCTGAAGTGAAAAATGTGATCTCTATAATGTTAACAAGATTGTTCTAAAATTTAGCCTAGTGACCTCGTTTTTTACCTGAATCGACCCATATTCGAAATGCGGATTCCAGAGTGTTAACAAGATTGTTATTCAATTTGGCCGAGTGACCTACTTTTTAACAGACATGACCAACATTCGAACTTGGCCTACATATCATCAAGACAAACATTCTGATAAAGTTTCAACATGCTCAAATTAAAAATGCAGCACCCAGAGTGTTAACAAGATTTCCCTTCCATTTGGCATAGTGACCTAGTTTCTCAGTTAAAATGACCCATATTCGAACTTGACCTAGATACAATTCAGAAAAACATTCTGACTAAAATTTTAAGCTGTTGAAGCAAGAATCGCGGCTTCTAGAATGTAAACAAGATTGTCCTTCAATTTGACCCTGTGACCTTCTTGTTGACCCAACGTGACCCAGTTTCAAACTTGGCCTAGATTTGATGGAGATGTATTTTCTGATAAACTTTCATGATGATTGGATGCAAAATGTAGCATTCAGAGTGTTAACAAGCAAATGTTGACGACGAACGACGTTGACCATGAGCACTTCGTGCTTTGGTAAGCTAAAAATGCGACTTCTAAAGTGTTTACAAGATTTTCCTTCAATGTGAACTAGTGTCCTAGTTTCTGCCCCAATATGACCCATAACTAACCTGACCTAGATATCATACAGACAATCATTCTGACATAATGTCAAGCTGCTTAAGCAAAGAATGCGGCCTACAGATAGTTAACAAGATTTTCCTTCAATTTGGCCAAATGACCTATTTTTTTACCTGGCATGACACATATTTAAAATTAGCCTAAACATCAATAAGATAAACATTCTCACCATTTGGCAAGCTGCTGAAGCAAACAATTCGGCTTCTAGAGTGTTAACAAGACTTTCTTTTAATTTGGCCTAGTGACCTAGTTTTTTAACAAATATGACCGAAAGTCGAACTTGGCCTACATTTCATCAAGACAAACATTCTAAACAAGTTTCAACATGCTCCATTTGAAAATGCAGCATCAAGTGTTAACAATATTTCCTTTCAATTTAGCCTAGTGACCTAGTTTCTGACCCAATATTACCCATAATTAAACTTGACCTAGATATTATTAAGACATACAGCTGAAACACAAATTGCGGCCTCCAGAGTGTTAACAAAATGTTCGTTCAATTTGGCATAGTGTCATAGTTATTGACCTGGCATGACCCATCTTCGAGCTTGGCCTAGATATCATTTATAAATTCTGACTAAATTTTAAGCTGCCGAAGCAAACAATGCGACTAATACAGTCAATTTGGCCTAGTGACCTAGTTTTTGAACAAACATGACCCAAATTCGAACTTGGCCTACATATCATCAAGATCAACATTCTTTTCACCATGCTCAAGTTTTAAGGGCAGCCTCCAGACTTTTAACAAGATTTCCCTTCAATTTAGCCAAGTGACCTAGTTTCTGACCCAATATTACCCATATTCGAACTTGACCTAGATAATAGTAAGACAAACCTTCGGACAAAATTTCAATCTGCTGAGGTAAAAATTGCTGCCTCTAGTGTTAAAGAGATTGTCCTTAAATTTGACCCAGTGACATAGTTTTTGACACGACATGACTCATATTCGAACTTGGCCTACATATCATCAAGACAAACATTCTGATAAAGTTTCAACATGCTCAAGTAAATGCAACCTCCAGAGTGTTAACAAAATGTTCCTTCAATTTGACATAGTGACCTTGTTTTTGACCTCATATGGCTCAGTTACGAACTTGGCCAATATTTGATGGAGATGAATGTTCTGATAAACTTTCATGAAGATAATATGCAAAATGTAGCCTATAGAGTGTTAACAACGCAATTGTTGACGATGGACGCCAGAAGGACGGAGGCGAAAATGTGATCACAATTGAGCACGAGCTAAAAATGCTTGATCATGAGGCAATTTATTGACTGCTTTACAAAACAAAATTGTTCGAAGTATCACATGTGTTGCCTGCTCGGATAAGGGAGGTCGCGGGTTTGATCCCCGGCAGGTTCATACCAAAGACTTTCAAAATGTTAGTAATATCTGCCATCCTTGGGGATCAGGGTTGCGGGGTTAGCATAACCACCGACTTACTGGTGTCAAGATAAATGGACCAGGAAACACGTTGATATAACACGTTGCCCTATAACATGTCAGAAAGAGAAAATGGGACAGGCAGATGGCAGATAAGTGATTCATAAATGTCTCCCTGCCAAGTTTGGCGACAAAAACATGATTGTCTTTTCTTTTTTGAAGCAAATAGTTAATCATTAAGATTATTCTGGATATTATAAGACATCAACATTGGAATTATTTTTAAGAAGATGAGTATAACAAAATTAAAAACAAATTGAACCCATAGTTTGGGACTATTCATGATCAACCTCTGTCTTAATCAAGAATATGAGACAGTAAAATACTAATGTTATATAAACACATTGTTTATAATTAATTTATGTGTGCATTAACATGAATAATTAAATCAGCCTTGGCAATACACTGGTATCCACAAAAATCACATTCAAAAGGTTTTTCTTTGGTGTGTATTCTGCTGTGCACGATTAAGAAACTTTTGTGACTAAATGAATATTCACAGACAGCACATTTATAAGGTTTCTTTCCCGTATGTGTTCTCCTGTGTTTGATTAAACTTGTTTTCTGACTACCTGAATATTCACAGACAGCACATTTATAAGGTTTCTCTCCAATATGTATTCTGCTGTGCTCGATTAAAGAACTTTTCAGAATACATGAATATCCACAGACATCACATACATAAGGTTTCTCTCCAGTGTGTATTCTGCTGTGCATCATTAAGGAATGTTTGTGACTAAATGAATATTCACAGTCATCACATTTATAAGGTTTCTCTCCAGAATGTGTTCTCCTGTGGCTGATTAAACTTGCTTTCACTGAACATGAATATTCACAGACAGCACATTTATAAGGTTTCTCTCCTGTGTGTGTTCTTCTGTGCACTATAAAGGAATGTTTGTGACTAAATGAATATTCACAGTCATCACATTTATAAGGTTTCTCTCCAGTATGTGTTCTCCTGTGGCTGATTAAACTTGCTTTCACAGAACATGAATATTCACAGTCATCACATTTATAAGGTTTCTCTCCAGTTTGTGTTCTCCTGTGGCTGATTAAACTTGCTTTCCAAGAACATGAATATTCACAGACAGCACATTTATAAGGTTTCTCTCCAGTGTGTATACTGCTGTGCACCATTAATGATTTTTTGTGACTAAATGAATATTCACAGTCATCATATTTATAAGGTTTCTCTCCAGTATGTGTTCTCCTGTGGCTGATTAAACTTGCTTTCACAGAACATGAATATTAACAGACAGCACATTTATAAGGTTTCTCTCCTGTGTGTGTTCGTCTGTGCACCATGAAGGAACTTTTGTTACTAAATGAATATTCACAGTCATCACATTTATAAGGTTTCTTTCCAGTATGTATTCTGCTGTGCACCACTAAAGACTTTGTGTGACTAGATAAATATTTACAGACAGCACATTTATAAGGTTTCGCTCCAGTGTGTTTTCTCCTGTGGCTGATTAAACTTTTTTTCACAGAACATGAATATTCACAGACAGCACATTTATAAGGTTTCTCTCCAGTATGTATTCTGCTGTGCACCACTAAAGACTTTATGAAACTAGATGAAAATTCACAGACATCACATTTATAAGGTTTCTCTCCAGTATGTGTTCTGCTGTGTCTGATTAAACTTGCTTTCTCAGAACATGAATATTCACAGAGAGAACATTTATAAGGTTTCTCTTCAGTATGTGTTCTCATGTGATTGATTAAATTACCTTTCTTACAACATGAATATTCACAAACACCACATTGATACGGTTTCTCTCTGGTATGCATTATGTTGTGTTTGATTAAATTGGTTAAATTGTTTCTGACATCATATTCATAAGGTCTTAATCCGGTGTGAATTTCTCATCTGATCCAATCACTATTAATTGATCAAATGTACGCATATTCACAAAAATCAAATTGATGTTCTGTAAGAAAATGAACTTCTGTATCCTGGAAAAAAAAGACAAGATGATAAGTTCTTTTGTTGAATTGAGAACAAATGGCTCAAGCAATGAAGAAGTTAAATGACACTACGGTAATCTTGGTAATGGTGATTACTAAGCTAGAAAGTTAACAAAGTGTTCTACATTTGACAAAGACTCCAAGATTTGTACCCCATTTAGCTTAAAATCTGGATAAGATCGGATAGAGATTAATCTTCTGCAAACAAGGGGGGGGGGGGGCATGCACGCCCTTATTGCCCTTCTAAGTATCATTACACATCAGTTCAAGGCATTGAAAGTATGTTAAAAGGTTTTGTCAGGATGATCAGACGCATATTATGAAAAATTCATGAAAAACTGTACACATATTCCGAGTTTTCGTTAGGATGAAATTGGTCCTGTGGATTAGGAGATGTCATTTGAAACCAAAATGTCATTTAACTCCTTTTCTGATGCTGTCAGGTTTCTATGTCTTTCAGTCAATCAATATGGCTTGAAAGAGCTTGATTGATTTCAAAATACATTGGTAGAAAACTGTGTAAAGAGTCCATATGGGAACATTTCTACCAATGTATCTTGAAATCAATAAGCACTTTCATAAGAATGGAATGAAAGTTTGTCATTTTCCCCATTTCTGATGCTGTCTGGATAACAACAGGGCTTTGATGGCCATAGTTCGCTCACCTGAATTATGTAATGTAATGCAGGACAATTATTCTGACTAAGATTCAAAATGCAACCTATATAGTGTTAATAAGAATTTCCTTCATTTGGCCTAGTGATCTATATTTGTTTTACCTGATATGACCCATATTCCAACATGGACTAGATATCATCAAGAGAAACATTCTGACACAGTTTCAATTAGCTCAAAGTAATAATGCGGCCTCTGACGTTTGAACAATGCGGCCTCTGACGTTTGAACAATGATGTTCCTTGGGTGACCATTTATCAGATTCCTTTCAAGCCATGTTGATAAGTCAAACAAGAACGCCAAATGTCACACAGGAGGGCCAAGATGGCCCTAAATCGATCACCTGAATGAAATATTTGAACAATCTTGGTGAAGGGTGCCCCAATGAACATGTGTGCAAAATAATTTACATATAAGGAAAACAGGCTCCTGGCGGCAATGTTTTTCAACGGATCGGAAATATTTGCACAATATTGGTAAAGGGTACCCAAAGGAACGTTTGTGCAAAATAATTGTCAAATCAGGCCAGTACTTTTGACAAGAAGATATTTAAAGTTTTAACAATGCACATATAATGAAAACAAGCTTCACCCCCTGGCGGCCATGTTTTTCAACGGATCGGAAATATTTTAACAATCTTGGTAAAGGGTGTCCCAATGAACATTTGTGGAAAATAATTTTCAAATCAGGCCAGTTCTTTTGGACAAGAAGATTTTTAAAGTTTTAACAATGCACATATATGGAAAACAAGCTTCGCCCCCTGGCGGCCATGTTTTTCAACCGATCGGAAATATTTGAACAATCTTGGTAAAGGGTGCCATAAGGAACATTTGTGGTAAATAATTTTGAAATCGGGCCAGTACTTTTGGACAAGAAGATTTTTAAAATTTAAACAATGCACATATAAGGAAAACAAGATCCGCCCCCTGGCGGCCATGCTTTTCAACGGATCGGAAATATTTGAACAATCTTGGTAAAGGGTGCCCCAATGTACATTTGTGCAAAATAATTTTCAAATCGGGCCAGTACTTTTGGACGAGAAGATTTTTAAAGTTTTAACAATGCATATATAAGGAAAATAAGCTCCGCCCCCCCTGGCGGCCATGTTTTTCAACGGATCGGAAATATTTGAACAATCTTAGTAGAGGGTACCCCAAGGAACATTTATGCAAAATAATTTTCAAATCGGGCAAGTACTTTTGGACAAGAAGATTTTTTAAGATTTGGCAATTTCCCCCTTTTCTGTTGCCGCAGCAACCAAAGTTCTTGATGGAATTTAAATCTTTGAACAATTTTGAAAGAGGTCCACCAAAGGAACATTCCTGTGAAGTTTGGTTGAAATTTGTCAAGTGGTTAAAGAGGAGCTGAGCTATTCTGATCACTTTTTGTCCGTCCGGCGTAGTCCGTCGTCGTCCGTCGTTAACATTTAGACATTGAGCCTTTGGCTCTAGGTGATCTAACAATACGCCAGTCCTGTTTTTTTGAGACCAAGTATAGTGATAATTGGTTGTACGTCAGCCAAACTAAGAGAGCGGACACTGTTAGTACAGTTTTGGTCATTTCTAGGGACATGATTGTGTAGTGACTAAGATAACGTTGTAAGTTATCAAACATTACCAAGATATTCTGCCCATCAACATATTGTCTAAATTTGGTGATGATCGGACAAAGGCTTCACAAGTTATTTAGCTGACAAGATCAATTTTAGGTTATTTCTATAAGGGCAATAACTCACTATCGACTGGAGCAATATAACTAGTTATCAAACTTATCAGAGATATTACGCCAATACACATTCTGACCAAATTTGGTGATGATTGGACAAAGGCTCCTAAAGTTATTGAGCTGACAAGACCAATTTTAGGTAATTTCTATAATTAAACAGCGATAATTCTCAATTGACTACTGCAATATGACTAGTTATCGAACTTGTCTGAGATATTATGCCAATACACATTCTGACAAAATGTAATGATGATTGGAAAAAGGCTTCTAAAGCTATTGAGCTGACAATACCAACTTTAGGCAATTTCTATAGTTAAAGAGCGGTAACTCTCGATTGACTAAAGCGATATGGCTAGTTATCGAACTTGTCTGAGATATTATGCCAATACACATTCTGACTAAATTTGGTGATGATTGGACAAAGGCTTCTAAAGCTATTGAGCTGACAAGACCAATTTTAGGTAATTTCTATAGTAAAAGAGCGATAACTCTCGATTGTCTAAAGTTCTATGGCTAGTTATCGAACTTGTTCGAGATATTATCTAAATACACATTCTGACTAAATTTGGTGATGAGTAAACAAAGGCTTCTAAAGTTATTGAGCTGCCAAGACCAATTTTGGGTAATTTATATAATTAAAGGGCAATAACTCTCGATTGACTTAAGCGATATGGCTAGTTATCGAACCTTTCCGAGATATTATCCCAATACACATTCTGACAAAAGACGCCACCCGTACGCCGCAAGCCCGCCCGTCCGTACGCCGCAGGTAAAACTATAATACGATCCTTTTTTTTTTTCAAAACGGGCGTATAAAAACATGGCCGTCAGTGGGCGGGACTTTTATGCCTCTTCTCTTCCGAAGCCAGAGTGTTTACAGGTTTTCTCTTCGATTTTACCTAGTGACCTAGTTTCTCGATTTAGATATAATTCAGATAAAAATTCAGACAAAATTTCAAGCTGTTGAAGCTAATAATGCAGCCAAGATTTTCCAATAATTTGGCAAAGTGACCTACTTTTTACCCGGCATAACCCGTATTTAAGCTTGGTCTAGATATAATTAAGCTAATGAAGCAAAAAATGGGGCTTCTAGAATTTTAACAAGATTTCCCTTCAATTTGGCCGAGTGACCTAGTTTCTGAACCAATATGACCCATATTCGAACTTGACCTATATATCATCATGACAAACAATCTGACTCAATTTCAAACTACTGAATAAAAAAGTGCGGGCTTTTAAGTTTTAACAAGATTTTCCTTCAATTTGAACTAGTGACCTACTTTTTGAGCCAGCATGACCCATGTTCGAACTTGACCTACATATCATCAAGAAAAACACTCTATTCAAGTTTCGACATGTTCAAATTCAAAATTAAGTAACAAGATTTCCCTTAAATTTGGCCTTGTGACCTAGTTCTTGACCTAATATGACCCATATTCGAACTTAACCTAGATAACATTCAGAAAAAAAATCAAGCTGCTGAAGCAGAAAATGCGGCCTCCAGAGTATTAACAAGATTGTCCTTCAATTTGGCATAGTGACCTAGTTTTTAAACCGGCATGACCCCTATTCGATCTTGGCCTAGACATCATTTTGAAAAACATTCTGACCAAATTTCAAGCTGCTGTAACAAAAAATGCGGCTTGTACAGTGTTAACAAGCTTTCCCTTCAATTTGGCCTAGTGACCAAATTTCTGACCCATTATGACCCATATTCGAACTTGACCTATATGCCTTTAAGACAATAATTCTGACAAAATGTCAAAATTGCGGCATCTAGAGTGTCAACAAGATTTTCCTTCAATTTGACCTCCTGACCTACTTTTGGAATCGAAATGACCCATGTTCAAAATTGGCTTACATATCATCATGACAAACATTCTGATTTCAGCATGCTCAAGTTGAAAATGTGTCCTTCAGAGTGTTAACAAGATTTCCCTTCAATTTGACCTAGTAACCTAGTTTTTGAGCTCATATGGCCCAGTTCCTAGCTTGTCCAAGATTAGATGGAGTTGAATGTTCTGATAAAATGGTATGTAGATTATATGCAAAATGTAGCCTGTAGAGTGTTAACAATGCACTTGTTGACACAGTACGACACACAGACGTCGGACAAAATGTTATCACAATAGCTCACCTTGCACTTCGTGCACAGGTAAGCAAAAAAACACTTATGTTGTCTGTCTTTTGTAAAGATAATATGACTGAAAAGTTCACCAAAGAAATTATTATGTACCAGTAGGCAGGGCTCCGGAAATTTTGAAATCTCAATCGGTCCGGTGAAATTTATACCCCTATTAAAAAAAATGATATCGGAACTCTTTTAAAACAAGAGGGCCAAGATGGCCCTAAATCGATCACCTAAATATTTTTTGAAGTGTTTACCTAAACGAGTCTATGTAAAACAAGCGCTCCCCAGGCTGGGGCCTTTTTTGACACCAGGGCTATAATTTGAACAATCTTGGTAGAGGTCAACTAGATCAGTAGATGAAGTTAGATTTTAAATATCAACTTTGAGACAAGATTTTTTAAAGTTTTTCCCTATACAAATATAATATTATGTTAAACAAGTGACCCAGGATGGGGCCATTTTTTACCCCAGGGCTATAATTTGAACAATCTTGGTAGAGGTCAACTAGATGAAGCTACAGTACAGCTCAAGGGGGTTTTCCCAAAAACCCTCACCCCCGCGGGCTGATAAGGCAGCCCACCGCGTTCCCGCTCACCTGTACGCAGGGTTTCCCCTACAATAACCCGGCGGTCCCGCGGGGTTTGATCATTCAACTATTAAGCCCGCGGAGGGGAATCCGATAACAATTTATGACGTCACGATGATTGACAGCTGTGATTAAGGCAGCCCCCCGGCGTTCCCGCTCATCTGTATGCGGGGTTCCCCCTACAATAGCCCCGCGGTACCGCGGAATTTCATCATTTTTCAAACGGTAGTTAATATACAACATCACACTATTGGACTAAAATGTTTTTAAATCAAGAGGGATATCCTATTCAGTAACCCAGACGCGACATGTAACATTAACCCATCTGTAATGCGATCAAAGCAAGTGAACGTCAATTATTACTTTCAATTAATAGGTGTTAAAAACATGTCGACAATCTGAGTTGTTTGGTATTATTATGTTATGGTTAATCACTTATGCTGTCGGCTTTATGAAGCATTCATGTATCATAAATTCACAAATCAATTCTACCACCCGGTGTCCTCCCCTATTAATATAGGCGAATCTTTGATTGCCGGATCTGTAATAAAATGACAACTGGACGCTTGTTAATGAGAATCGAAATGTTTAATTCACAATACTCGCATTTGGTACGGTTTCGAATATGGAAACTTATACACAATATTGACTGGAAAGATGATGAAGTTCAATTATGTTGTCGTCTATATGTTTTCCCTTTTCCACTTGCAGACGCTTTCTGACGCAGCTACAAAAGAAGAATTTGGAAACATTGTGACAAAATACAAAACTGTCTCAATGGTTTCAACCTTATTCAATAATAAGTCTACTTCCGTTTATAGAGTTTCCAAATGTTTACCTACAAGTTTTCAAATTGGCTACTGCTGATGTGTTGCATGTGGAAAATGGTTAATAAGAATAGCATTCCTCTCAGTGGCATAATACAACTTAGTTGTAAAGGATGTGCATGTAATGTAATTCAGAAAAAATATATCACCATTCGCATACGCGCAATAAGATCATGATGTAACCGTCTCACTACATGCATCTAGGCTTACAAGCCTCACAAGAATGGTTATGACCAAACACTAACTATAAACGTACGTTTTTTATTGTAAATTCTATTTATGTCAATATATCCGAAGGTCGGTTTTGGCGTGACGTGAAACATGTATTAACAAAACCCGTCATGAGCAAGTTCTCCATTTGTCAAATGTTTTCATCTATAGTCCATAATAGATATATAAGTTTTTGATATATGTTTCTGTATTATATGTAGACGTTTTGAATGTCGTCTACTGCGGATTTATCATATGTTGGAAAGGGGGGTTAAAGAAAAAATAAAAAGATGAGCGCTTGTTAGCTGATCGTGTAATGATCTTATCAAGTTAACCCCTTTCCAACAAACACCAAGCAGACGACTTTTAAAACACTTTGTCAATCATTATTTTCAGCCCTGTATCCATTTGCCACAATGCTCTTTCTGACCCTTATGTTCCCGTCTGCCACTTGATTCAATAGTACATAGTGCTAAAGAGTGGAATTACACTTGTTTTTCCCCCTCTGGTCTTTTCTTAAAAGAACCTTCTTTGTCATCTTTTCGTCTTAGTCCCTCGTTTGTGCGGCTCACGATGGTGTCTTCTCAAACAAATGTTTTACCTGCAGCGGAGTAAAAGGCTTTGACATATCTTCTGATGATGTTTTCCTTACCGAGTCTAGTTCCTCCTTAATCTTCACTCCACCACCGAACCAACTACTCCCCCATCTTATATTTCCCAGACCGAATAACTCCGGAAAAAAAGTCGTGTTAAGGTTAGTCCAACATTCCCTATGCCGATGGAATCATCCCTTAGCTTCCGAAGTCACATTCTGTTTTGTATTAGCCTTTTTAAATAGGTTGTAAACAGTAAAGTAGATAGGACCATGATGTGACCATTGTACAGGACAGTGATCTATGAATTGATTGATTGATTGATTGATTGGGGTTTAACGCCATTTTTAACAATTTCTCAGTTATATCACGGCGGCCAGTTCTCCTACTCATGCATTTCCTGGGTTTCTCACACCAGTACTCCACACAACAATCTTCCCAAGCAACTGGCTGCTTTTCCACATAGACTAAGCCCATTGGTGGAAGACTAATGACGCCATCTGTGAATTGAAAATGAAATGTAAATATAGTTCAGAACGGCAGTTATTTTAAAAATCATTTATTTTAAGTCACTCTTTTACATGATGTTTAATGATGCACAGTTAATAAAAATGCGCTTGTTTTTCAGGAATTATCTTTATACATTATAATATTGTCACGCTGATTAACCAACCTACTTTTGAGATATACCACTCTTTAATACGGATTAAGATAAAGTGGCTGTTTATTACAACACATGTCAACCCTTTACCCAGACTTTCTGTAGATGACTTTCAACTGTATTTCAGTTAGATCATGGTATTGTATTGTTAAGTTACCAATACTCACGATTTTATTTACCCTGACACGATAACATATATTTTACCGAATCTATTAGCGCGTAAGATGGAACCCATTAATACGTTTTTTAAAGTGTTTGGTATGCCGCTAAACTATTTTGCCCTTTTACCGCATACAGATGCTGTCGACGCCTCTACAGCAGACTTATGAAAACATTGTGACAAAATGTAAAATTTCTCATGTTTCAACTTTATTCAATATTGATTCATTCATTAGGGCTTAACGCGGTTTTCAACTATTGTTCAGTATATCATGCGTGCCGGTTCACGTACTTAAGCTACCAGTTCTACTTACAACATACATCAAAAGTAGCTGACTGCTTTTCAAAATTGACTGTTAGCCCATTGGTGAAACACGAGTGACGTTTCGTCAAACTTCGAAAATGTTGGCGGAGCTGGTATTCGAACTCATAACCCTTGGATTTACAGCCTGTGTCGCTACCGACTGAGTTATCGGGGCTCAATAATTAAGCTTTTATTTATTGTAATATCACGAAGTTTTGCGTAGATATTTTATATGTCGTCTGCTGCATACATGTATATCAAGTATACATATTCATTGAGCGGGGCGGGGCGATCACGCACCGGTTTATGATGTAACTTGGATCTGTTTACGATAGTCGACGTATCAGATGGCAATTTTAAGATACACCAGCTTTTTCCATGATGTTTTATTTTACTGTATGCATATCTAAACGAAGTCCACTATGCACAGGTACAAAATATTACCTATAAATGAGGCGTGTTAGGGGATATTGATGCCAATTCGAACAGTATAGTGTATGTACACCAGCAAACTGTTGCAACCTGTTATACAGTCATAAATGGCAAAAACACAACATTAACAGAATAGTTGATTCCTTATTTAATGCAAAAATAACTTTGATGTCAAATCAACAATACCCAAAGTCACTAGACACTACTAAAAGATGAGGATATTATGAGCTTGTGCATGTCACAAGTTAAAAGTTGGCTTTTGTGCAAAGTTTAGATCCAGAACAGGGATGCACACAGCTCATATATAACTTACAAGATTGTTTGACGAAACTGTCAACTTTTATAGATTCTGATTAAACTGACCAGGTTCACAAGACAATCTGAACATACACTTAAAATAGCTTGTTCCTTTTCTCATACACTCGCTCTGAACTAGTGTGCAGCGGTTGTTTTGTGCATGTTTTATTTGTTCTTGCCTGCGCAGGATTTAATTAATCGCATTACAGTAAGAAAAGCTTAACGCCGATTATACACTATTCAGTCATATCACGGCGGCCAGTTCAGATACTCATGTGTTTCCTAGCTTTCTTCGGGACAGGTCCTATGTTCGAGGCTTATGATACAGGCATATATTGGTAAACGTAAATAAATATAAACCAGAAACAGACCTATATTTTGCTCCGATACAATTAGTTTAAACATGCAGACTATTGGAATATATTTGAAATCTCTACTCCAAATTAAATGATTTCATAAAAGTTTCCGTTTATTTTTAAAATGAGCATTTCATCATATGCTTTTAACATTGCTCAATGTTGATTAATTGGGATAAAACGTCGTTTTCAACAATTGTTCAGTCAAATTACTGCGGCCAATTCACATATCTCGACACTGCAAACAATCATGATTAAGGGCACCCAACGTTATGGCATTTGCTAAATGTATATATAGAGATCAGCACGCACATTCATGCTATCCAATGTTGTTGTACATAGTTCGAAGGAATTTCTGGATTTGCCTGCGTGAATACGCATAGTAGTTTCGATCTACACTTCACTGCCTACGCTAAAAACAAATTATATTACCTTTGATCATATATACTTTATGTTGTCGTTTTACATTGTTCTAATATCTTTTGTGTTTTTTAGGTGACATAGATAAATTTCTTTTACATATTTCTATTGAATATAGCAAAATGCAAGTTTTAAGCCGAATCTTATAAAATGTATGTATATATGTATCAAATTTGCTTGCCAAAAAACGATGTTATTTAAACGACGAAACAAACTGTCAGATTACCAGCTGGTTAGTCGGGTCAATAAAAACAATGCCCTGTGATCTATATGCACGTCACCGTCTTTCAATCAGCCTGACAACCAACACAAAATATATCACACGTTTTTCATCTGTCACGTGCTTTATAAAGTGCTACACCCTTTACACGCAAACATTAATGTTTATATTGAAACGAAATCTGTTTTGCGATTCATTTGTCTTCAATGTAGTGTCGTATAAAAAGTGATTTTTGTTTGATTTGGTAAATGAATATAAATTTGTTAATGGATTTATCATAATCGTGTTGATCTTAATAGTATGTGAATGTAAAAATAGGATTATCATTCTCAAAGGTAAGGCTTTATTTCTCAATTATGCTGTAGAACAATGAATTTGATTATAAATGTTTGCAATATGCACATGCAGATTTCATCGCAATATAGCTCAGACAACTCGATGTTCAAAGTATTCAAGTAAGGTATTTTAGCGACTGTTCCAGTGTTTCTTTGTTTTGGTCTTAGTTTCAGCATATAAAATATACTCGTATATATACATGATGAGTCAAGTTTGCACATATATGCGCATACAAATCCAGGTCTACAGTGTACATGGTACATTTAGTAACAGTGATTTATCTGATCTGACTCAATTGTCATTATTTGATTTAGGCATTGGTTTGCTAATATCCGAGGAAACATGTAATGACCTGAAAATTAGCAGTATACATGTAGATTTGAGTAGGGGGTCATATTTTAAGAGACGTAGAAGTCGCTCCCTTTTCAGTGTTCTCTCTTCCGTCCGTAATTACATCATAAATCGACTCCTGTAGATGCGTTTACAGACTTCTGGTTCGGATTAATGGAAATGGGTTACAATATGAAATATAGTAAATGAAATATAGTAACACAAGTTAAAAGCCAATGAAAAGAGGGAACGTCATCTAAAACATTTAATCTCGAGGAGCTTGAGAAAGAACGTAACTATTATTGAAATTAAATTGCAATATATTGATTTTTTTTATTAACACTCGCCATGCAGAATAATCAATCTGGCGAGCGATTATTTTGAAAAGTAAACAATCGCTCGTGATGAATATGTCTGCAAAACTTACTATTTGGGAAGCAGAGTAAATAATATAGAATAGTTAACATAATGTATAATCGGAAAACAAATTAAAACACACCCACTCGCATTTGTTCGCGGGGGCTCCGCGAAAGAAATATAGGCCACTCCCATTTAACATTTTCTGCGGGGGGAACCCTGCAATCCACCTCAAGCGGGCATATCTCTGAAATACCTGTAAAACGCCGGGTTAAGCCGGGGGAGCGACTTAACGCCGGCGGTTGATCATTTTATCGATACCCCCCTCAACCCGGGGGTGAGGGTTTTTGGGAAAACCCCCTTGAGCTGTACTGTACATACCAAATTTATATCAAAAGCCGGGACATTCTACCTTCAGACAAGTTTTGGTTAATTTCCCCGTTTTTGTTGCCGTGGCAACCAGAGTTTTCAATGGAATTTAAATCTTTGAAGAATTTTGAAAGAGGGCCACCAAAGGAACATTCCTGTGAAGTTTAGTTGAAATTGGTCCTGTGGTTAAGAAGGAGATGATGTTTAAAGTAGGGATGGCAACGGTTACCGATATTACTAACCGGTAACTCATACAATTTTGTAATTGGTTACCCGGTTAACCGTATAGATTCATAGACAATGAATATCCCCTGTTTTAGTCGAATATGGTTGCGCATGTTACTGGTTCCACCAGTCCAAGACAGATCATTACCACACAAACTGCACTTGACTTTGTTATCATCAGCACAGCGTTTGAAATACTTCCATACAAAGGATGTAGCAAGCGGCATTATGGCAATATATTCTGTAGATCTTTGTTAACGAAGTGACTGTAATACGATTTATAATATGATAAAATGATATCGGAACTCTTTTAAAACAAGAGGGCCAAGATGGCCCTAAATCGATCACCTAAATATTTTTTGAAGTGTTTACCTAAACGAGTCTATGTAAAACAAGCGCTCCCCAGGCTGTGGCCTTTTTTGACACCAAGGCTATAATTTGAACAATCTTGGTAGAGGTCAACTAGATCAGTAGATGAAGTTAAATTTTAAATATCAACTTTGAGACAAGATTTTTTAAAGTTTTTCCCTATACAAATATAATATTATGTTAAACAAGTGACCCAGGATGGGGCCATTTTTTACCCCAGGGCTATAATCTGAACAATCTTGGTAGAGGTCAACTAGATGAAGCTACATACCAAATTTATATCAAAAGCCGGGACATTCTACCTTCAGACAAGTTTTGGTTAATTTCCCCGTTTTTGTTGCCGTGGCAACCAGAGTTTTCAATGGAATTCAAATCTTTGAAGAATTTTGAAAGAGGGCCACCAAAGGAACATTCCTGTGAAGTTTAGTTGAAATTGGTCTTGTGGTTAAGAAGGAGATGATGTTTAAAGTAGGGATGGCAACGGTTATCGATATTACTAACCGGTAACTCATACAATTTTGTAATTGGTTACCCGGTTAACCGTATAGATTCATAGACAATGAATATCCCCTGTTTTAGTCGAATATGGTTGCGCATGTTACTGGTTCCACCAGTCCAAGACAGATCATTACCACACAAACTGCACTTGACTTTGTTATCATCAGCACAGCGTTTGAAATACTTCCATACAAAGGATGTAGCAAGCGGCATTATGGCAATATATTCTGTAGATCTTTTTTAACGAAGTGACTGTAATACGATTTATAATATGTCGAATGAAAGAGGTACATAGCTGCATTCAGGAAATGTGTTACAAACTTCAAATTACTCTTTAAATCTTCTAATCGTGTTGGTAAATAATAATTTACAAAAACAACAATTCAAATGTATCACACTCACTCCAATTAGTTGTATTATCAAAACAAACGTCGGATATAATTAATAAGCCATTATCTTAATATGAAAAAGGCAAAGCCTCATCACGAGCACAGCGTCAATAATGGGTCTAACCTGTAGGTATATATGACTACCATGATAAAGGAATCTGTTTCAAGCTGGGTTAAAAGCAATGTTCAAAACTTCTATTCTGTCAAAGTTTCAACATGCTAACATTAAAAGAACAGCTATCAGAGTGTTAACAAGATTTTCCTTTAATTTGGTCTAGTGACCTTATGTTTGAACTTGGTCTAGATATCAATAATCATTAGGCGAACATTCTGACAAAGTTTCAAGATGCTGAATCAAACCTTGAGATCAAGCTGTTTACAAAGATTTTTCCCAAATGTTTTTCTTTGGACCTCATTGTTGTTTTTATCCAACATGACCTATATTTTAGTCTAGATTTCACCAAAACACCAATTCTGACAAAATTTCAACATGTTAAAATAAACAAGAGGACCATGATGGTCCTACACCGCTCACCTGATTTAATCAAACTTAAAACGTTTTCAGTGTTCTTTCCCCTATATGAGTCTATGAAAAACAAGTGACCCCGGGGAGGCGTCATTTTGTTAACAATCTAGGTAGAGGTCCACTAGATGATGCTACATACCAAATATTAAAGGCCTGGGCCTTCTACTTTGAGATAACCAGTTTTTCCCCTATCTATGTCAAACAAGTGACCCCTGGGGAGGGGTCATTTTTGACCCCAGGGCTATAATTTGAACAATCTTGGTAGAGGTTCACTAGATGATGCTTTTTTGTCTCTATATGAGTCTATGTAAAACAATAGATCCCAGGGGAGGGGTCATTTTGACCCCAGGGCTATAATTTGAACAATCTTGGTAAAGGTCCACTAGATGATACTACATACCCAATATCAAAGGCCTGGGGCCTCTACTTTTAGACAAGAAGATTTTTTTCCTCTATATGAGTCTATGTAAAACAATAGACCCCAGGGGAGGGGTCATTTTGACCCCAGGGCTATAACTTGAACAATCTTGGTACAAGTCCACTAGATGATGCTACATACCCAATATCAAAGGCCGGGGCCCTCTACTTTTAGACAAGAAGATTTTTAAAGTTGTTCCCCTATATGAGTCTATGTAAAATAAGTGACCCCTGGGGAGGGGTCATTTTTGACCCCAGGGCTATAATTTGAACAATCTTAGTACAGGTTCACTAGATGATGCTACATACCAAATATCAAAGGCATGGGCCTTCCACTTTCAGACAAGAAGATTTTTTAATTTTTTCCCGTATATGAGTCTATGTTAAACAAGTGACCCCCAGGCAGGGCTATAATTGGAACAATCTTGGTAGAGGTTCACTAGAAGATGCTACATACCAAATATCAAAGGCAAGGGCCTTCTACTTTCAGACAAGAAGATTTTTTAAGTTTTGGTTAATTTCCCCTTTTGTGTTGCCGTGGCAGCCAAAGTTCTGCATGGAATAGAATTCTTTGAACAAGTTTGAGAGAGATCCACCCAAGGAACATTCCTGTAAAATTATTTTGAATTTGGTGTAGGAGGAGAAGTCGTTTGTAGGAAAATGTGAACGGACGGACTACGACGACGTACGGTGAGCGATCACAAAAGCTCACCTTGCACTTCGTGCATTGGTGAGCTAAAAATGCAGCATTCAAAATGTCTGAGTGTTAACAAAATGTTACTTCATTTTGGACTAGTGACCTAGTTTTTGACCCACCATGACCCTTATTCTTACTAAGTCTAGATATTGTCAAGACAAACATTCTGACAAAGTCTCAAGCTGCTCAAGGCAAAGTGTGGTTTCTAGACCAACAAGATTTTTCTTCAATTTGGTGGAGTGACTTAGTTTATGACCCAACATGACCTAGTTTATGACCGAATATATTCAAACTTAGCCTAGATATCATCAAAACAGTTATTCTGAAAACATTTCAACATGCTTAAGTTTAGAATAAGGCATCCAGAGTGTTTTCAATATGTTCCTTAAAATTGACATTGAAACCTAGTGTTTCACCTCACAGGACCCAGTCTATAACTTGGCCAAGATTTGATGTAGATGATTTTCTGATAAACTTTCATTCATATTGGATGTTGTAAAATGTTGCCTGTAGATTGTTCACAAGGCAATTGTTGATGGCGTGTGACCAAAGGACATCAGACAAAACCTGATCATAAAAAACACAAACTGTGCAATAAAAAAAACAGGACTTCCTTTATATACCACATTTAATTAGATAAAACAAGCTTGATATGATTTTGATAAACTTATCCATTAATAAAGATTACCTTGTATGAATCCATTAGTAATATATGTAATCAGCTGAAGTTCCTCTCCTGTCCTCGTCATAACAGCTGTAATTCCATCAGTAAATGGGTTTCTCTCCATTTATTCCCTTGTTTGATGTTGATGCAGGAAGTTATATCCCACAGTCAAAGATGCATGCAATTTTCATTGTTTTGACAGGCACCAATGACCAAAGGGTATATCACTAACTGCCTATATGAACTTCTTCTCCCATAATCGCCATAACTGCTGTGATTCCATGATTGTACAGGTTGATCTCAATCCATTTACTGTTTTGATGTGTATGCAGGAAAGAATATTACCCCACAGTCTAAGATGCATGATATTTTCATTGTATAGACAGGAACCAATGACCAAGGGGTATATCACTAACTGCTTATATGAATTTCCTCTCCAGTAATCGCCATCAGAACTGTTATTCCATGATTGTATGGGATGTTCTAAATCCATTCTGTTTTAAAATAAAACTTGATGCAGAATATGATTGACTGCTGTTATAACTAGAGATTGCTTTTTTGAAAAAGCGCTTGTCTCCCCATTTGTGTGGTCGTAGGGGAGGAAAAGAAATGATGGAGATGAATTTTTTAGTTTTGGACTGGAGATGAAGCAACAGTGACAATCCTCAGTTATTGAGCGGACCATTTTTCAGCTGAGGGTTACCATGACCTCGGTCTTTGACCTAGTGACCTCAAAATCAATACGGGTCATTTGCTGCTGGTGACCAACCTGCACACCAAGTATAAAGTTCCTGGGCCCAAGCAATCTTCAGTTATTGAGCGGAAACCATTTTTCAGCCAAAGGTCACTGCGACCTTGACCTTTGACCTACTGACATCAAAATCAATAGGGGTCATCTACAGGTTAGGACCAAGCTGCACACCAAGTATGAAGTTCCTGAGTATAATCGTTCTTGAGTTATTGAGTAAAACACAGCTGAAGGTTACCGTGACCTTCGACATTTGACATTGTGACCTCAAAATCAAACAAATTCAATAAAGGTCATTTACTGGTTAGGACCAACCTGCACACCAAGTATAAAGTTCCTCAACATAAGCATTCTTTAGTTATTGAGAGGAAACCATTTTTCAGCTGAAGGTTACCATGACCTTGACCGTCAAGCTAGTGACCTCAAAATCAATAGGGGTCATCTACTGGTGGTGACCAACCTGCACACCAAGTATTAACTTCCATGGCCAAAGCATTCTACAGTTATTAAGCAAAAACAATGTTTCAGCTCATTATCACTGTGACCTTTCAGCTCAAGGTCACTGTGACCTTGACTTTGACCTCAAAATTAATAGGGTCTTCTACTGGGCATGGCCAACCTGCATACCAAGTATGGAGTTCCTCGGCCCAAGCGTTCTTCAGTTATTGAGCGGAAACCATTTTTTACCTCACAAGGTCACCATGACCTTGACCTTTGACCTTCTGACATCAAAATCAATAGGTCTCATCTACTGGTCATGACCAACCTGCATACCAAGTATGAAGATCCTATGCCCAAGCGTTCTTCAGTTATTGAGCGGAAACAAGTGTGACGGATGTGACCTTGACCACTGTGACCTTGACCTTTGGCCTAGTGACCTTAAAATTAATAGGGGTCATTTGCTGGTGGTGACCAACCTGCATATCAAGTATGAAGTTCCTGGGCCCAAGCAAAAACTATTTATCAGCTCATTGTCACTGACCTTTCAAGCTCATGGTCACTGTGACCTTGACCTTCGACGTACTGACCTCAAAATCAATAGGGGTCTTTTACTAGGCATGGCCAACCTGCATACCAAGTATGGAGTTCCTCAGCCAAAGCATTCTTCAGTTATTGAGCGGAAACCATTTTTACCTCACAAGGTCACCATGACCTTGACCTTTGACATTCTGTTATCAAAATCAATAGGGGTCAGCTACTGGTCATGACCAACCTGCATACCAAGTATGAAGTTCCTACGCCCAAGCGTTCTTCAGTTATTGAGCGGAAACAAGTGTGACAGACGGAAGGACGGACGGAAGGACGGAAGGACGGACGGACGGAACGGGCAAAAACAATATGTCACCCCCATGTAATGGGGGAGACATAATAAATGACATCAGACAATAACTGCAAATAAAAGTGGCTTTATATAAAATAAAATGATAAATTAAAGAATGAGATTACAAACACTATTTATACCTTTTTCCTTTTAAATAGCCTAATATTTAAAAAATAGACCAGAATTGAAAACAGTATACATGTATATTAGTTATGCCAAAAAGCCAAGCTTTGTTTTAGACCAGTTTGTACCTCTGTGCAGTCTTATCTAGATTATTCCTTTAAACCAATGACTTTAAACTTATCTTTTTTACATCAATTGTGAAACAAGCTTTAATCTTATATTAATCACGCTCAATGTCCTGGAGATACAACCAGTTCTCGCCCAATTTGTGCGGAAAATCCTAATCTTCACTGAATTCTGATTCAAATATTTGGGGCATTTTTTTAAGAATTAGGTAGACTGAGGATTCCGGTGTATTTTGGTATTTTTATACATTTTTCATTTGAGTATATTTGGGCAAAGATCCTTCTATAATTTTTTGAAAAGGGGTCAATTCCCCACTTGTGTTCAGAAAAAGTAGCCATTGAGGGGTTTATACAGATATTGTTGACAATCAAAGATAAATCAACAATTATATTGACATATGATTATTATAATTACTGATGATACAGATGTAACTTACATTTGTGTTTATCTTATGAAGATGACATTTGACCTTACAGCATATGATGTTTGAAAGCATTGTGAAAGAAGGTCAAATTGTTGACAATATGCAATTATACTTCTCACAATGCTTTTGAATTAAAATCATTGTGCATTTTCTAATTCTTAAGATTTAACTGTTTTGCAAGATGTGGTTTCTTTTAAAGCATCGCAGTGGTCCTGACTGACGGCTTCCAGAATTATCGACCCCAATTTCCTAAGAATAGTCGACCCCAATTTAGACCCGAGTTTATATAGGTGTGAATGGATGACGGTTATTTTGTTGTATAATCACTACATTTAGATAATGGTTAATGTAATAATGATGTATGTTTTAACATTGTTATAAATTATCCTATATCATGGTTTTCAAAGTATTCTTAAGATTTGAAGTATTGTTTGATAGAGGACATTTCCTCCTTTTCTCACAATCTTCCTTATTCATTAATATAACAATACCTTAGTCAGAAGTCAACCTGTCATGTACATATTCTCCTTTTCTCACCAAATGTTTTCAAAGTCGTCTGCAGCAGATTAACTATTTAGAACACATCAAGATCATTTAAATAATCAATCAACAGGTAAGTATAAGTATCAATAATCAGTCTTTTGTTTATGACACCTGTGTGTTAAACCATCCATTCACACCTATATAAACCGATAATGCCAATGGGGTCGAGAATTCTTTGGGTCGAGATTTCTGGCTACCATCCTGACATTCACATAATTTTTGATTATCACATCCTTTTTTCACTTGTAAAAACATTTTTAAAATCTTTGTTCACATCCTTTTTTCACTTGTAAAAACGTTTATAAAAATTTTGTTCAGATCACACAGCACAAGGCATGCCTATATAAATCCGTCTCGGCCACGGATATGTGTCTCCAGTCAAGTCATTTAAAAAACTTGTTCAAACTTCCTTGTTTGGACACCGATATGTCTCTTGAATACACTGGGGACGTTTCTTCTTGGGTTCTTTTAGCCTAAAAAGCTGTTAGTTTTAACTGATTAGCCATTAGTCTTAAATATTCCGTCCACATTGCAAATACGGAAGCGTCCTGGTGCCAATTCATAATGTTCTATAAAAAAAAATAACTCGTACGTAGGAGATAAAAAAAATTGTTCACCACTAAAAAATAAAGTGGATGCCATGCAGTAGACACGTAAGATATTACGTCATTAAATGTGTAAACAATCTGCACTGCAGAACTTCGAAGAACACTTCTAAAAATAGATTTTTCTTTCTTATGTGTTATTTTTGTGATATTTATGCATAGGGACTTAGGGTCATATTTATTTCTTACATCATACAGTAAGCGTGGGAGTTTCTGATCACTAACGAAACAAATAGTGATAGCTAGAATAAAGGAATTGAGAATTTAAAAGAAACTTTTGCAGTTTAATGGCAAAAATATCCCACCTTTCATCTTATATTTGTTGTCTGTCACACACATGAACATTGTTTTAGTGTTTAATTTAGTTTAGTTATAAATACATGTCTCTGATTTGGGTCACAGGTTGTATGTTCAACCAATTTTTGCATCGATTTTTGACCGTCCAAAGGAGTTTTGTCAGAAGGACTGACGACTTTAGTAGGTCTGTAAAGCATTGCCATTGATCTAGTGAAACAAATTTACCACGAAGAGCATCTTAGGTCAGACAGTTGTCCTATCAACAGGAACATTCGTCTATGAATGCAAAACATTCAAATTTACAATACAGGTCAGCTAGATCTTACCTACAAGAACGCCAAAATGATATTGCTTGTGTTAATATATGTTACGAAAACGAGAGGGATATCAATTCTTACCTAAAACAAAGGGAATCGTAGCCGATAGGTTCTGGTTATCAGCCTTTACTGTAAACTAAAAAGTTATTGCCGTTATCTCGGGAACCAGCTTGATTTTGACGGAAGTGACGTCGGCCGGATATGAATAAATGTCGGCCATGGTTCCCTGCTTTGTCCTATGTAATTTCATTTGGATTTCATGAGCTGGGCCGTTGTATCTTTGCACCCAATTTGTTTCCATACTGAATATAGCAAATTTCCCCTTATTAAGGTTAAACCTCATAACGAGCTATGCTCGTTATAATTTCTGCCTTTATTAGACATCAAACTTTTTTTAAAAGAAACAAAGCGTCGAGTGCGGCTGTTATCGCAGTAATGTAAACACGGGCCGATCGAGGTGTGAATAATTAACTTCTCATGTCAGATACGTGTGACAAATTGAAAAGAACAAAAGGTGAAACACAACTGTGTATATATTTTATCTTTTCTTCCGGGTACTCGGTTACCGAAATTACTAACCGATTAATCAGAAAACGTACGGTTAACCGGATAACCGATTAATCGTTGCCATCCCTAGTTTAAAGCTAAACGTTAACGACAGACGACGGAGGACGGACACAGAGTGATCAGAATAGCTCACCTTCAGACTTTGGCTCTAGGTGATCTAAAAAGGAATCACTTGCATTATAGGTCAATCCATAATATTTCCTTGTTACAGACAAACTTTATTATTACCCTGGATTACAACAAATCTGCAGAAAAGGCCGTTGAAAACATCTAGATAAACATATGTAAACTCTCTATAGATCAAAAATATTATTACAGAAAAGAGGTGACAACATTGTGGTAAAAGGAGAAATTGCATGTGACATAAAGTTGGGAAAATATGCAAGTTTGTAGACATCGTTGTCTTATACCTTAATTTGCGTTGCTATAGAAACAATAATAATTAACACAAAGATTGCATAAAACAATTTTTATGATGGCAAGGGAGATAAATATGTAAACTATGAGGCTTCGTTTATTCCTTTCCGTCATACAACAAATCTTCAGCAGACGTCGATGAAGAAATTTCCATATATACATATCGCATTATCTTGCAGCCCCCACAAAAATGACGATCTCATTTCACGAGCTTGTTACGAGCTAGCCACGAGCTCGTCACAAGCAAGTATTTGGAACAATTACAACTTCGTGACGAACTCGTGACAAGCTAGTGACGAGCTCGCGACAAGCTAGTAACTTGCTCGTGACGAGCTTTTGACGATCAGAAAACAAGCTTGTAATGAGCTCGTCACGAGCTCATCACAAGCTTGTAATGAGCTAGTCACGATCTCGTCACGAGCTTGTTGCAAGGTCGTATTTGTTGCAAATCCGACTTTGACTGCGCGCGAGCTCCAAATCAAGATCGTTACGAGCTCAACTCTGAAACTAGATTAATCGACTTTGACTGCGCGCGAGCTCCAAAACAAGATCGTTACGAGCTCAACTCTGAAACAAGCTTAATTATCACCTAGGATCAGGATATAATAACCAATATACATGATTTGATAATGACATTATACTGTATCAATATACATGTTTAAATTGTCATACAAGTTATAATTAGAAGTTCATTTAAAACCATGAATAAAGAAATAACTAACATGATTTGCATGACCTTTTAAAATATAAATTTTTAATAATTATTACTTTCAAGTAATTGAAAGTAAAATGAAAATCAATGACTGTCAAACAATTGCTAGTGAAATCACAAAGAAATCTATAAACCCTTTCCTATTTGCAACAAATATACAGGAGAGGACTTTGAAAACATATATGAGAGTATAATTACTAAACAGAGTTGAAAACATTGTGGCAAAAGGAGAAATTGTTCTTTATAAGAAATTTCTCCTTTTGCCAAAATGTTTTTAAAAGTCGACTGCTGCAGAGGCATCAGAAAGCATCTGTATGATGTGGGAAAGGGTTAATTTAAAGATGTTCATCCTCTTTACACAGTGTTTAATTAAATGTTTGCTTCATAAGTAGTCTCCAGTACAGGACACTTCCATTGCAAGGCAAAACACACCATCGTTTATCACAGGTGTAAATGAATGTCAAGCACATGCAGGCATTTAAGGGAAAAGAGAACAGACATATTTTTTAAACTGCTTATTACAAGTAACATGAAAATTTAAAAAAGCACCTGAAACTCAATTGTAAGAGTACAATTAGAGCTAAAAATTCCAGGTTTGGTTTGAATAGTGTTTTACACGGCTTTCAACAATTATTCAGTTATATATCCCAGCATTTCCTGGGTAAGTTACCATGTAGTAATGTTGGTGCTCAGCCTTAAAATTATGACTGACTTGCTGATGTCAGGATAAATGGACCAGTAGTATTGGTAACAAACCAAGAAAACGCCATGATATAACTATAAAAAAGAATTGAAAATGGCATAAAACACCATACAAATTTTATACTACCATAAGGGCGAGCATCTAGTCATGGTGATTACATGCTCACCCATTTGGTAGAATAAAAACACAACACAGTAAACATTTCTTGAGTTGTCACTGTTTTAAGTATCTCCTTGCTGTGCCACACTTGCTGTTAATAATCGAGTTCATGTCTTTGGCTGATTTAGAAAGCTCCTCCCCCTTTGACCAGTGCTTTTGTAAATAGGCTGCAATGAAAAAAATAGGAATGTATGCTTCACTGTTTAAAGAATTAGTCTATTTTTAAGTACAGGAAAAAAATATGATCAGAGCATCTGTCTTGAGAGCAGAAGGTTGTGGGTTCAATCTCCAGTCAGGTAATTTAACACTATAGACTTCAAAAAGGTGCTCAAGCTTGTGAAAACAATTTTTTTTCTAATGAATTGTCAATATAACATTAGCCGAGCCCTGGTAGCTCAGTCGGTAGCGACGCATGCTGTCAATCCAGGGGTTGCGAGTTTGAATTCCAGCTCGGCCAACATTCTTTCCGACGTTTGACAAAAGTCATTGTGACCTGCATCATTCGTCTTTCACCAATGGGCTGTTTGACAATCCTTGTGGAAAAGCAGCCAGTTGCTTGGAAAGTATGTTGTGTGGTGTACTGGTGTTGGAAAACCAGGAAACGCATGCATAGGTGAACTGGTCGCCGTGATATGACTGAACAATTGCTGAAAACGGCGTTAAACCCCGATCAATCATTATAATATTAAAACTAGATATAAATACCAAAGAGATGTAGTGATTTATATGTGAGCCGTTCCACAAGAAGACCATCCTTATTGACTGTGCGTAAAGTATTGACCTGGATTCATATGACACTTTCAGCCTCCTGGTTATTTCTGTTTTAGGAATCATTATTCTATACTGACATCCCTAAGAGGCGGAAAGTGTTGGCCCGGATGAGCCGGTGTGGACTGCGAAAATGGATCCAGGATGATACTTTATGCACAGTCAATAATGTTTGTTTTCTCGTGGAACGGATTGTATATATTCACACATGCAAACAAAATATTTTCTTTTGCATGGTCCAACAAAAAAAGTACCTGAAATTCCACTTTTAATTTCTAGAGGAATAGGTACTGTCTGTCCCTGTTCCCTTTTTTTGTTAATGGCTGACCTCGAGCCCAATGCACTAGACATTGCTAAGGTCCGTTGGTCTATTAGCATGTCCAACAGCCGCAATAGCACCTTCCTTGGGTTGGCATACCAATGCATGGTCAATTGAGCATGCTGAGATTTTGTTATAAAAACACCAGTATTCTCACCGAGCTCAATTTTGTGATCTCCATTTTTCTGTAAAAATATAAGCATTTTTTTTAAGTGAGCCAAAAGATAAATTATTTCATAATTTGAAACAAATGACCTCAAATATTTTGGAATAATCTCAATAAAAACGTGTCACTTTAATATATTCTAATATATCTATAGGTGCTACCTATTTACGAAAAAAAACACCGCAAGATAATTATAAACAAAAATTAAAGAGCATACTTTGGCCATAAAAAAGGATTTATAAGTAATTGACTAAACAATAATAATGTTAATGACATGTTTCTTGCATTATTAAAACATATTTGGAATTCGTATTGATGTTGTCTATTATTTGAACAGAAAATTATAATGAACGAGGTTAAAACATGAGGGCCAAGATGATCCTTAATCGATCACCTGCATTATGGCAAAGAAGCAAATAGATCAGCCCTTTTCTGATGCCACCTGGCGACTGCCTTTTTCAACCAGTCAATATGACTGGAACAAATTATGTAAGGGATCACATTTCTGCTAAACCCTTTCCCTATTAGAGACGGTTTCTGAGGCCTATGCAACAGACGATTTAGGAAAAGATTGTCGCCACAAGAACAATTGCTTCTTATGAGAAAGTAATCCTTTTGCCACAATGTTTGATAAATAATTATACTTTGAATGAGTGAGTCAATAGCTCATGTATAGGAATTTGGGGTCTTTCGTGTTGATACCACTTTTTAGCGGGAAACAACGTCGCTCCATTGACGTTACGCCAAGATGAAGTGTAACGGAAATGACGTCACGTCCTTCTTTGGCTACGATACAGTCAAAATTTAGTTTCGGGCGTAGAAGGCTAATGCTGTCGTTTTTTTGACGAACGGGAAAAACATAATTCTTACAGATTTCCATTTATTTTTAACTTTTCGTACAAATGTTAATTGCCACATAACACAGCACTTAAATGATCTTAACCCTTTCCCTCATATAGACGCTTTCTGACGCCTCCGCAGCAGACGGCCTTTTGAAAACATAGTGACAAAAGAAGAAATTGCACAAAACGTGCAATTTCTCCTTTTGCCACAATGTTTTCCACTTTTTGTCATAAGTTATCCATTCAATTAAAGAGATTTTCTATGTTTTGACAAAATACGTTCAAAGTCGTCTGCTGCAGAATTGCCGTATGAGGACAAGGGTTAAATATTGATTTTAAAAAAAATTATTAAAAAGACGACAATAATTTTCAATCCGTGTTTTTCTGCTCATTTATACATACCCAAAATACCGATTTAAAAAAAAAAAAAAAAGCCGACAATAATTTTCAATCTGTGTTTTACGTCTGCTTTTTATACATATCCAAAATGGCGGCCCCCATGGATTTTTCCAGTTTCATTTCAGAAAGCTTCACGGGTTATTGAAAAAAAAAAAAAAAAAAAATCTCACACCTGTTAACTATAAGCGAAAAATGGTTTTTTTTTCGTATAATTATATAATAATATACATTTTCCTTCAAATATTATAAATCAAGTTGAACTTGTGAAAAAAATACACCGCCATCAACTGGTCACTGTCAATAAACAATTACATGTATTTATCATTTGGAAGGAACCTTTTAACTTTTAACTGCTAAAGGCTTGTTTCACTCTGAAATTTCAAAATAGATTGTTAATTGTCAGAGAGAAACCAGTAATATTTTCTTATTCTAAATTATTACTTACTGTAATTGGAGAGCTCCAATCAGAATTGACTGCAGTCTGAAGTGGGAACTGTAGGGACTGGCTTGGTGTAAACGGTACATCTTGTATAGCAGTCTGAAGTGGGGACTGTAGGGACTGGCTAGGTGTAAATGGTATAGCAGTCTGCTGTGTGTGAGAGGGTGTTATGTCTTGGAATGTATGCGAACTTATTTGTGTCTGAGGCTCATTGTAAAAGTTTGAAGTGAATTGTGTTTGTTGGGGTGGGCTGACATCTGTGTATGACTGGGAATAGATATGTTGTTGTGGAAAGGGTGAGGTGTTGTGATATGTTTCAGTTGTTTCCTGTATTGTGTAGTGATTTGTTGATGGTGTAGCTGGGTATATTGTGTTTTCGTGTATGGGTATGAATGGAAGCTTCCTCCGAGTGTCCGGTAAAGATGTTTCAGAAGACTGCAACAAGAAAAGTAATTAAGTTGTGTAAATACAAATTAAGCTGATCACCGTGTATGCATGTACCTGACTATAAGTCAAACAGTATACAGCTACTTAAGCTGTCCCACCTGCAGATGCATTTTGAAACATATGCAGCAGACCTAAAAAAATTGTGACAAAAGAAGAAATTGCACACAAGATATTTCTTCCTTTGTCACAATGTTTTCTACTCCATTCAATAATTATACTTTCATTAAAGAGATTTTTCCATATTTTAACATAGATGTTATCAATGTCTGCTGCAGATTTGTTGTATATGTGAGAAAGGATTAAACTGTATGATGCTTATATAAAAAGAACTGATTGTAGTTTTCATTGAAAACCAAATAAGTCCATATTTTCAAAATGGATTAGAATTTTGCAAAATTATTTCTATAGGCAATATATTTGTAAACCAAATGAAAGCTGCTTAATCCCTAAATCCGCTGAAAATATAAGAATTTAAAACAAACACAATATGGAGAGTAAATGGTAAAATGATGCTATTTGCATATGTTCTATATATATATATATATATATATATATATATAGTACCTTTTTGCAATACTTCTTGGTATGTCCATCTTCTTCACAATTAAACTTACGATACAGTTTTATTGAAGCGGAGTCACTGGTGGCTGAATAATTGACCAGACACAAAATCACAGAGTCAAATAACAAAGTGCCATTATAACTGTCAAATCAATACAGAATCTTCCAGTAATGTTTTGTTGAATTTAACAGTGAATGCTTAGAAATAGCCACAACAATAAATGTTAAGTGGGGCAATTAATTGGAAAGGGGTGACTGTATGGACAGAGCAAGACAAGCAACTTAACTGGTTCTGGAAGCAATGATGTCCCTTTGCTGTTACTTGAGCACACACTATCATTTAGCAAAACATGAATAGCATAATTATACAATAATTTATTTGAAGTATTTTACTTACCCAGGAAGAGCTCTGTCCCTGAATCAAAGTTCTATCACTTGATTTTGAAGCAAACAAATCAACAATTGACCTTAAAAAGGCTATTTTATTTGGTGTTGCAGCTGTGAAGAAAGGTGCAAACAAATAAGGTGATGTTTAGGCCGATTTAGACTGGGTGTAAAAATTGTGTTAATATATTGTATATTGTAATGTATATGTGCTTTACACAAGTCAATTTAATAAAAGATTTCTTATATTATATACACATTAACCCATCATCATTGTAGCGCTGGTGTAGTGGTAGAGTGTTCACCTCGGGTTCGATATTCGGTCGGGTCATACCGAATAAATTAAAATGGTAGTAATCATGTCTTTCCCTCCTTGAAGCTCAGCAGTGTGGGGTTAGCATTATGACCGGCTGGCTTGTATCAGGATAAATTGACCAGAAGTACTGATAAGTTATTCAGGAAGCGCCATGATATAACTGATTTTTTTTCCAAAGCAGCTTAAAATACCATACAATTAAATTAAACCATCATTCCTAAATTATTACCTTGAAATGGCATTCTATTATTGGCCTCTTCCAGTTCATGCTCCAGTTGCTGTACTCTCAGTAGGGCCTGATCCCTCTCAGCAGTAACTTGAGCCAATTGCTCATCAAACTGCTGGTATGGCAACTGCACATCTGACTGCAGAAGCTCCAGACAACTTGACTCTTGCCATGTATCATCTGGAGCTGCCGCAGTCCATTTACATTCATTTGTCCAGGATTCCAGAGTGCCTGATTAATAAAACAAATCATTAGTTATGTGTTGCATGACATCCACTCGAGATATTGAACTTGAAACAATAAATTTGTTTAACTATTATCACATAGAACAAATCTGCAGTCAACAACCTTTTGAAACATCAGGAATAAAATATAACACAAAGTAAAACATGGTTCAAAAGGGGCAAATTCTGAACCTACTTAATTGGTTCAAAAATATGTTTTGCACACATGCATGTCATGGTTAACCGGTAGTACACATGTTAAGTTTCACTGAAATAGCTTGCCAAATGAGAGACTAGGTACATATACGCTATATGTAAACAGACAGTTTTTTTATCTATTCAAAATTCATGGCGAAAATAATTTATTGAAACAGTTTGAAAAATAAGAAACTATTAAGTCTAAGCCACAACGTACATATCAACATCTTCATTTTAAAAACAAGATGTTGTTTACACCTTTTTAGAATGAAGCCAACAAAAACTTATGCTATCAAGTATAAAGCAGACTGAGCAACCAACTGTGAACGACTATATACCCCTAACAAACTGTACTTGTAAATAATGACCCTTAATTGTCACCTTGATTTTAGTAAAAGCTTAATTTAAAATGTCTGACAAAAAAGAAGATTATTAAAAATGTTAGTGTTTAATTTTAAGGGTCTTGATCAGTTAAACAATAATTGCGAGAAAAGTAGGATTATGATTGTCATTATGATTTTTGTTTTCCCTTTTAATATAATACAATACAGAGTTTTCTAAGGTAATCAGCTGCAAAAACCTAAAAAGGACTGGCAAATGTTTAAAACGTATTTAAATAGTATGCCTACCAGTCCTGTAATCTTGGGTTATTGATATATCGACCGCTTTCGATATATCAATTGCTTTCGGCAGGGGTACAACCTTTTGTGAATTTTGGCTGCCCAAGATTTCTCCACAAATTATTTTGGCAGCCTCTGCTTTTGCTTTAATAATTTGTTTTGAGGTCTCCAATCCCCCAGACTCTCTCTTTTTCATTTTTTTAGGAGATGCACATTTTGATGAAGCAGCAGAGTCATCTTTCCTTTTTTTCAGAGGCTTAGAACCCTTTTTGTTTGAAGACACCTGAATAAAAATTAAATTAAGTTTTCATTGGGTAATAACAACTGTAAATAAAGAGCATTTATCACTACCATATTTCTTTATTCCACCTCTAAACCTTGTATTCTGTGTACTCAAAAGAAAGAATTTTCTCACTGAGACTATTCTTTTGAGTACCTGCAATACAGTGTTGAATAGTTTACTAAGAGAGATGCATTTGGAAAGGAGTGTTCATTTTTTTCTCCTCTTTTCTAGATCTTTGCAAAAGCTTTTCCTCTTTAAATATTAGCAAAATGTTACAATAAGCAACCATGGAGTTCAGAAAAAACATTTAAACATCCCAGTAAATGGAGAATCCAGTATCTAAGCATTTGCAACAATTAACTGCTCTGAACAATGTACAATAAGTTGACGAGCAGTTTGAATTACTTTCAAAAATGGATATAAGAAATAAAATAAAACATTAATGTTCAGTCTTTTTCAACAAAAAGATGCCAAATACTTTACAAAATATGCCATTCTGAGGGCATACACTCTCAACAATCTATAAAGTGACCTAGTTAGCTGGTTAAAACAATTTACTTAGATATCATAATGTTATATGCTTTAAACATGTATTCAAGAAAATTGGATAAGAACTTGTCTATTTACAGAGTTGACAAGGTATATTTTACAAATTTCTTTGTTCATAATTATATATAACGCTTGTTTTAAATATTTTATATTATGTCACTTTAATTATGTCTCACATTTGTCTCGGAACTGGATTCTTTAGCAGTACTATCACCACCACCTTCTTCATTCAACAAGTCCTTGCACAATGAAGACTGCATTTCTTCAAGTGTTTTCATGTCATCTAAATAATAAAAAAACATCTAATTATTTTTCGATAGAGTACAACTGATAAGCTTCTGATGTTGTTAATTGACCCATATTCGAATTTGACCTAGATATCTTTAAGACAAACATTCTGACAAAATGTCAATCTTCTGAAGCAAAAAATGCGGCCTCTAGAGTGTTAACAGGATTTTCCTTCAATTTGACCTAGTGACCTACTTTTTGATCCAACATGACCCTTGATCGAACTCAAATTACATATCATCAAGACAAACATTCTGATAAAGTTTCATCATGCTCAAGTTAAAAATGCAGTATCCAGAGTGTTAACAAGATTTCCCTTCAATTTGGCCTAGTGACCTAGTTTTTAACCTGGCATGACCCATATTCGAACTTAGCCTAGATATCATGTAGATAAACATTCTGCCTAATTTCAAGCTGCTGAAGCCAAAAAAGCGACTTCTACAGAGTTAACAAGATTTTACTTCAATTTGGCCTAGTGACATAGATTCTGACCCAATATGACCCATTTGACCTTGGCCTAGATATCATCTAGACAAACATTCTGATAAAGTTTCAACATGATCAAGTTGAAAATGTGGCCTCTAGAGTGTAAACAAGATTTCCCTTCAATTTGGCCTAGTGACCTAGTTTTTTAACGTGGCATGACCCATATTCAAACTTGGCCTAGATATCATTCAGCTCAACATTCTGACCAAGTTTCAAGCTGCTGAAGCAAAAAATGTGACTTCTACAGTGTTAACAAGATTTTACTTCAATTTGGCCTAGTGACCTAGTTTATGACCCGACATAACCCATATTCGAACTTGGCCTAGATATCATTCAGCTCACCATTCTGACCAAATTTCAAACTGCTGAAGCACAAAATGCAGCTTCTACAGAGTTAACAAGATTTCCCTTTAATTTGGCCTAGTGACCTAGTTTCTGACCCAATATGACTCTTATTTAAACTTGACCTAGATTTCTTTAAGCCAAACATTCTGACAAAATTTCAAACTGATGAAGCAAAAATTGCGGCCTGTGGAGTGTTAACAAGCGCAAATGTTGACGATGGACGGATGCTGGACAAAATGTGATCACAACATCGTGCATAGGTGAGCTGTAAAAAAAAATTGTCTGTAAATATTTAATTGCATCTAATAATTTTTTATGGAGCAAAAAGTTTTAATTAAAATGATAACAAAAAAAATGCAACAATCCTCTAATTAATTTTTTAATTTATCCTGATACCAGCGATAATCAATGCTTTGAATCTAATAACATTTTATATGCATTTTCACTACTTTTTCTCAGTTAACTTCTAGGAATCCGCTGTGGTCGAGTGGTTAGCGTCGGGGATTTCGAACGGGTGTTCCGGGTTCGATCTCCGGTCGCGGCACAACGGTCATGGTGGAGTGCCCTTGGGCAAGGCACATTTTCTAGCCTAGTACTGGTTTGTTTACCCAGGGATCATGGATAAGTGAACTGTCGCCGCTATATTACTGAAATAATGTTGAAAGCGGCCTTTAACCCTTATAAATCAAATCTACTAAATTTATCTTGGAATCGGACAAGCAGATTATTGATGTAAAACTTTCAATAATTTTAAAAGGGAACCAACAAAGGAACATTTCTATGAAGTCAAAATGAAATTGGTCCTATGGAACGGTAGGCGTTATCATTTGTAGCTAAAAGTTCAATGCACCCTTTCGTGATGACGCCTGGTTGCAATGATTTTGTATACGGCTTGATCAAATTAAGTAGAGCATCACTGAAGTAAGACTCCTATTAATTTTTCTTGGGATCAGACAAGCAACTTAAATACAAGAGGGCAATAGTAGCCATAGATTGCTCACTTGAATTATGCAATGCGATTTCTAATGCAAAACACATTAAGGCAATTATTTTGACAATTCTGCAGCGGACGATTTTGAAATATTTTGTCAAATAATAGAAAATCTCTATAATTGAATGGATAACCTATGACTCAAAATGTTTTCAAAAAGCGTTCCGCTGCAGATGCGTCAGGAAGCGACTATATATGAGCAAAAGGTTAAACGCAATTTTCCTTCATTTAGCCTAGTGCCTTTTCTTTTTACCTGATATGATCTATTACTTAAACATGGACTAGATATTATCAAGACAAACGATTCTAATCAAGTTTCAGCTCAAAGTCAAAATGCGGACTCCGGAGGTTTAGCAATATTTTCCCGTCAATTTGGGTATCGTGATCTATTTTTAACTTTATACATTGTCCGTACAAAATCGCGCAACTGCGGACCTGTGTGTATAGGCGCTAGTGCGGGTTGAAATGGCAAACACACTCTGGTCCAATACAATACGATCAATTGAGGACATATTATACTAAGCAATGATTTCGCCTGAAAAACACCGGGAAATACAAGGAAGACGATAAAACTCTTTTTTAAAGGCTTGATCCAACTGGGGACGTCCCCACTTGACGTGCGTCCCCATTTGAACGGTTTGATACAAATGTGTGTTCGCATTTTGACACCACACACACACACACACACACACACACACAATGGTGTATATTCAATTGATTTTGTTTACTAATGAATTTAAAATTTTGAAATTATCTTCCATTTGGGAGGCAATAAAGAATACTTGTAATAGTAAGAGAAATCAACTCAACAACAACAACACAAACCTAACAAATCGAACAAAGTTCTAATTATACACCCAGAGAGTAGATAATTACAAACAAGTACGCACATGGAAAAACCCAAAATTCATGGGAACCCACAATTATGTAGTCACTTCTAGAAGTTGACTTTATACTGTTCTGTGGATTATAGTTGTGGTAAGTTATGATTCTTATACCGTAAATTTGTCATTTCTTTTTCTGCCATTGTGATGGAAATATAATCGAATAGTATGAATGTGTGAGTGTTTTTTTAAATATTGCCCGGCTATTTTTAGATTACCCTATATACCTTATTATTGATAGAATTTCTGATTCCTGTGTTCTCAAAGCAAGTGTCTTGCCGCATATCTATAGACACTTTCTAACGCCTCTGCAGCAGACGACTCTTTCGTTTTCGTTAATAAAAAACCCATAAACAAAGTTATGTCTATGTTAAAAGCAAGTGTTTTCCCACATATCCATAGACGCGTTATAACGCCTCTGCAGCAGACGACTCTTCAAAACATTGTGACAAATGCACAATTTCTCCTTTTACCACTGTTATCACATTTATTCAAAAACTTTTCTTAAATCTAATGAGCATATGCAACAATTTGTCTTCTACCGATCAGTCAAAAATCAATAATCGGCTATATAGAAATAAGAAGGGCAGTGTAACAAATGTGGGCATAACTTTCTTAATGTTTATTATATTTTAAGTTCGCATTCATATTTGGGAAGAACAAAATCTCTCGATTTCAAATATGTTATTTGTTTTAATTAGAAATAAAATTTAGGTGGGGGAATTTATATAAACATTAGGTGACCCTATATTCCTATTGAATTACATATGATTTTTGATAATTACACAGAAATTGCCATCAAATTTCGTTGTTTAATTAGTTATAACTTGTTTTCCTTTAAACTTTTTATAAGTTCGCATTCACATTCGTAAAGTATATTCATTTGTTTAAAGAAGGATATCATTTTTTATGAAATTAAGAAAAATTTAGGCGGGGGAATTAATGCTTTTGTCAAACAACATGTAAGTATTTTTTGTGTTCGGTGGAGTCCGTCAAACAGTAGCGGAAACTTACGAAGTTAATCGGATTTCACCGCTACTGGTTTTATGACTTCGATGTTTTATTGCAGGGCAATACAATCTTACTCCTTCAGGGCAGGTTTTAAACATCTGGATAATTAAGGATTGAATTAAGAGTTTAATCAAATAGTTTTTATCCTCGCGCAATAACAATAGGAATATTATTAAATAATAGCCCGCCGTTGAAATAAATATTACCTATAAATTAAGGCCAATTATGTATTTGTCATATTTAAATGTGTTAAAAGAATAGGAATAATAATTAATTTTGAGTATCAGCGAAAAATAAGTATACATGATACGTTGTCAATCTCACTAGGATTGATTATCCGATGTTGGTTATGGAAATAATACTGACCAAAAACTGTTAAATACATACGTTTGATGCGTAATAAAAAACAAAAACAAAAAATCATGTAATCTACACAAATGTTATTAACTTTACTAAAATCATCTTAGATTAATACACTTTATTGTTCACAAAGTGTTAATGTATGTTGACAATATTTCTGTGCAAACGGAAATGCAGTATACACTATTCCTGATATTATAAAAACTGTTTTCATAATATACAAATAAAAACATTTTAATTGCTACCTTTTTGCAATAAAAATATGCCAGCTTCTTGTAATTGTTATATAAAATGTGAAAAGAATTAAGGAAACACAATTTGTGTTATTAAGATAACCCTTTTGTTATTAACACACTATTATTTCTACCCAAGTTAATTAAAACTACAAAATGTATTTTCTTTTGTTTAATACTGTTTATGAGAACTCTCAATGGATACCGTTTTTATTTTTTAATGCTGTTTTTCAAAACATCATCTCAATTTTAATGTATTATTATAAGTGTCAAATGTGTGTATTCAGGTTAATCTGTAATGCTCTAATAGACACTGCCTCGGGCGTTTTATAAGTTAATTGGGTCATAAAAACCAGGATTGACATTTTCTGCCATTTGTTATTATCAGCGTGACTTAAAATAGATGTACTTGTGTTAAATTAAAAGTTACGACATAATATTTATTATTATTGTTATCAGCTTCAATGAAAATATTTAATATCATTTCTGAATAATATATTTTCTGTATTGTTTATTTTGATACAGGTTGGATTGAATTTATTTTCAAACTTATGAAGTATGTGTTCTGATCTTCGTATACAAAATAGCTAAAATCTGCATATTAAGCTGAGAAGTTAAAAATCTTACATTATCATTTTTGATTTTTTTTTTTTATATATATATTTAGCGACTTTCAGTTTTATATTGGTGGTTGAAGTCAGCCCTAAGTGAATCTCTTTGTTTTTTAATGACCAAAGTATAACTGCTCGGATTATACTTTTTAATTAAACACTTTATTATAAATTCATGATTCGGCTTTTTTTTAATTAAATTAATGGTTATTTTTTTATGAAAAATCAATTTTAAACTTGATTTTATATTAAAACGTAAAACACAAATTTTGCTATGCTCGTTTAAATATAGCATATCCCTATAATAACACCGTTAACCTACCAAGATTAAAACTGCTAAATCCGTTTGAATTACCCTGATGATTTATGATTTATGACCCCTACGAATTGCGTCGGTTATCTTCGTAAACTGCCGAAAGATAAGAAACTCCGGCGATCGATTAGGTGAAATATCGATAAAAGTTATTGAGTGAAACCGGAGAAGACAGATTGTTGGATATGGTTTCCATGTTTTTGTTTAAATGTTTCCAAAGTCGTCCGATACCGATTTGTTATCAGCGTGAAAAGTTTGAACGATGTAATGTGTAGTTTTGCCAGTTCCCTCTTTGAGAGAATTTAATTCGGAAATTGGAGGATCTAAACATTTGGGATCCTCAAATTGGGTGACTGATCATGAGTTATATAAATAGACTCATTTTGTATATAAATAAACCCGGGTTTTCTGTGCGTGTACTATTTTTAGATTTTACTTCTCTCACTCGGCTGCTGGCTTGTTTAGTTTCTTGACGATTTTATCATTGTGATATTAAACGTTGTGTAAAAGGAAGCCCTAGTCAGTATTGTACCCCTGTTTCGACACAATCTTAAGGACACAAATTACCTTCGTTACCTTCTATTTATTAATGTTTCTTTCATTTTCATTTTTTGTTGAACTCGCTTGCGGTGAGTTTTTATTAGCTGTCACAATGGCGTTACGGTGTATGTCCGTGCGTGCGTCCGTGAATCCATCTGTTCGAACCTTGTCCGGACCGCATCTTAACCATGCATCATAGGACAAAATTGTAACAAATGTTTGCCATGATGAGACAGCGTATCGCGTACAGTATTCGCACACAAGACTCAGGCCTGTACCTCAAATGTCAAGGTCACAGTTAGGGGTCAAAGATCAAAATGAGTGCTGTTTGATAGGACTGTACCATGTCCGGCCCACATCTCAACCATGCATCATAGGATTCCAAAGTCACTGGGCACACATGATCACTATGATGAGGTGAAGTGTCGGGTTCAAGACACCGGCCTATATCTTAAATGTCAAAGTCACGCTGAGCGGTTAAAAGTCAAAATGAGAAACCATGCATCATAGGATTCCCAGGTTAATGGGCACATATGTTCATCATGATATGGTGTAGATGGCAGTTCTAAGTGAAAACAAATTTTGCATAAAAGGAGACTATTCACACTTTTTGACACGTTTGTGCACATAACTAACTGGGTCCTTAATTAACTGCTACAGGTAAACATTTTGTCAGTCTGTGTTGCAACTGCATAAAAAGAGCACTATCAGTATGCCTGTGACAAAACCTTTGGAACAGACTCAACATGTTGTCTGTGGGCATATAGTCAGTATGTGTCTGCCAATTCTCGAAGACATGCTTTACTATGTGAGCTGTTGAGTAATTCAGCGATCGCTGCAGGCCCGCCCGTCGATTCGTGACTTAATCATGTTTAAAGTTGATGACTTGAAGGCTATCTTCTTATATGGACAATGTTCGGTCAAAAACTAAATCAATAAGCCAAACTTAAGAACAATCGTAATGCTTATCTAGATGCAATAGTTGTCACTTAAGATTGTTGAAAATTTTAGCGAATTCACCAGTTTTTGTCAAAAACTAGACCACTTTGCCAAATTTGAGTAAAATCGTGTTGCTATTTTAAAAGCCACAATGGTTATTTAAGAATGTTGAAAAACGGAGCGAAATCACCAATAACATTACAACATGTGTTATTACATATAAAGGGGTTGCGTTGAGAGAAAAGAACAACACAGCAGCAAATGACTAGCTATACAAATTAATATGTGTTAGTATAGAATCCTTAACAGTATAACTACTATGGACATGTCAATGGTAAGTTCTTGATAAATTTAAGAATATGAGTCATTTCAAAATGTTTAAATGTGGCTTTATACGTGAACTTGTTGTTTCGCAATCAATAGTATGAATAAAAGTAACTGACAAATCAAAAAAAGTTATTAATTATACATCAATCGAGTAGATAATATAAAACAAGTAGGCAAAAATAAAAACTCTTCATGGAATGAGCCGTACTTTACATGTTAAGACTCAAAGCTTTTAACAATATTTTGTTCTGTGATACTTAAAGACTATTGAGAAATAGATGAGGTACGATATGAATGTTCTTTCTTAAATTGGAGATTGTGTAATTGACATTAACATAAGCAACATATTCCAATGTGTGAGTGATACATCTACAATCGTTTTCTTTTATCCAATCACCAATGAAACAAACATCAGGTCGATGTTCACAGAATGGGTGTGTACTATTTTAAACTGTACGGTAACTGTTGAGTGTCCCTGGGCAAGGCACATTGCCTAGCCTAGTACACATTTGTTTACCCAGGAATTATGAATAAGTGAACTGTCGCTGTGATATAACTGAAATAATGTTGAAATTGCCGTACAATCCCTATAAATAAAACTATAAACTGTGTAGTATAAGAGTTCTCTCTACATATACATGCGTATGAAATTTAAGTCCGTGTGTTCTCAAATCGAGAGACCTTTTTATACTGAAATTGATTAAGTTTAAAGAAAATATAAATATACTCCGTTTATGTACAAATAAATCAACATTGTTTACAAGTACGTGAACTAATTTAGATAACAAGTAAATTAAGTATAGTTAAAATTGAAATTATCCATTCTATGACAGATTTAAACTGTGTGTAAAAGGAATTCATTTTTCATTAATTCAAATTTAGCCTTGTTTAGTTTCATAAGTGTAAGCACATGATTTGTTCCTTTGCCTTTCTATTAATGAACATTTCTCTCGGTTTTAAATGTTTTCTCAATAAAAACCTCTTTTGCCCCCGTATCAGACATTTTGAAGTGTTTTGCGCGACCTCCAATTATATTCCAGTTATATCACTGTGAGTCCTGTAATACGGATAGTTGTAACTTGGCATCGGTTTTTATGTCGGATTGCTTATATATCACGTGTAATTTCGTTAACCTATTGAAACTCGCCACCAATAAAGCGCCCAAACTTGCCTTCAAATTATATTTAGACGTCATGCGGGGTCAATCGACGAATACAACACATCTGGTATTTAAACAGATTTCATACGAAAGCAAAACTTGTTAAAATCATCGATTCTTAATTCAAAACATAAATAAATGTCCTATATTTTAAATAGTGCAGAAGAAAATGTGGATCTCGAATTTGGTACGATGCATTTTTTTCATGATCACACAATTTCCCAATTGCCATATTTAATTTCAGAAAGATGTCCTCCACTAAAACAGATCACTATTTTAGACTGATGACCTTACTGCAAGAGGGTCCAAGAAAGACATTATTGGAGTTTTTGCTGAAACAGGCTGGCTGTCTTTTTTCTAATTTAGACACTTATCTAAATAGTTACCAATCCTTAATTAAGAACAGTTTACCCAGGTATCAATATCATCGTCTGTTTGGACCCGGAACAAAAATTGAAAAGAATTTCTTTGATATTTCGTTGTCATGCATCTTGTTGACCAAACTATTCACTCTGTCAAATCAAGAAAAACAATGGATATCTGATATAAAAGATATCAGGAACGATTTGAACCATCGCTGTGATTTGTTTGAGATAAACGAAACTGACTTCATGAACATGTGGCGAATTATAATGGATGCAACAAAAGGGTTGGCAGGTCAGATTTCACAAAGTTATTTACAAGAAATCACAGAAATAATTGAAGATGTGAAACAAATATTGCCTGGAACAAATACGGAGAAACCCAAAGACTGGTGGAGTACAACGAATGGTAAAATCTATGAATTAAAAGATAAAATCACTGAACCAAGGGATGGCATGAAGACATTACAAAAGTCAAGCGAGAAAGGTACCAGTATCCTCGAGAAGGCAGTTCATGTTTACACAGGAGAAATAGGTGAGTCAATGTTTTATTAAATCCAATTGTTTTAATTTGTTTTTCGATAAACATATTCCAGAGAATATTTCAATTTGATGTAGTTAGGTCCACGTCATACAATCCCATGATAACTAGTTATATTTAACACGTTGAATAAAGTTATCGTTTTCGGTATGAGACCTTAGACTTAACTTGTAAACATCATATTTGATTTTCAGGAGTTGTTTTAAAGGTCATTAATCCATTGGAGCGAAATAGTAAATAATGGGCGAATATAAATACAAATTAAGGTTATGTACGGTTTTACAGAACACAAGTCGCCAATTGGAACGTTAACGAAGTTAATCTTACTTTTACATCGGTATGTGCTAAATTATTCAGCATACAATGACCATACATATCGATTTTAAAAATGATTGACTATACGATGATAATGTTTAAGTCGTGTTTTTTTGCATGACCACTATGTATTTGGTATTATTAAAGTTGTCGTCTACTATGAAGTACAGAAAATAATAATAAATAAACAGGAACATTTTTTACCCTCCAAGTCATTTTTAGCTCCACTGGCTGAAAGCCAATCGAGCTTATGTCATGGCGAATTGTTCGTCGTGCGTCCGTGCGTCTGTGCGTGCGTTAACTTTGTCCTTTAAACCACTTCTTCTCCCTAACCACTATGCCAATTTTGGTTTAAACTTCATAGGAAGCATCCTCTCAATGTCTTCTCATAAAATCCTTCTTTTTTTTTTTTATCCATCCACAATTCTGGTTTCCATGGCAACCAAAAGAAGACAATAGTGAAAACTTAAAAAATCTTCTCCGAAAGTGTCATGCCGATTTTCAAATAATTTTGTAGAAATGTTCCTTGGGTGACCCATTATTAGATTCCTTCAAGAAATGTTGATTGGGCGAAAAACATGGCCGTCACAGGGCGGGGCCTTTTTGCCTATATGGCTAAATAGAAAATTTAAAAAATCTTCTCCAAAAGTTTCAGGCCGATTTTCAAATAATCTTGTAGAAATGTTCTTTGGGTGACCCTTTATTAGATTCCATCAAGAAATGTTGATTGGTTGAAAAACATGGCCGCCAGGGGGCGGAGCTATTTTGCCTTATATAGCTATAGTGAAAACTTTAAAAATCTTCTTCTCCTAAAGTGTTCAGCCGATTTTCAAATAATTTTGTAGAAATGTTCATTGGGTAACCCTCTATCAGATTCCTTCAAGCCATGTTGATTGGTCGAAAGACATGGCCGCCAGAGGGCGGGGCTATTTTGCCTTATATGACCATAGTGAAAACTTAAAAAATCTTCTCCTCCTAAAGTGTTTGGCTGATATTCAAATAATCAGATTCCTTCAAGCCGTGTTGATTGGTTGAAAAATATGGCTGCCAGGGGGTGGGGCTGTTTTGCCTGTCGTGAAAACTTATAATATCCTCTCTTCCGAAAGTGTCAGGCCGATTTTCAAAACATTTTGCAGAAACATTCCTTGGGTGACATTCTACAAGATTCCTTTAAGCCATGGTGGTTGCTAAAAAAAAATAGCCACCAGGGGGCAGGGCTGTTTGGAGATTTTACTTTTGCCTTATGGCCGTGGAACGATACTGGCCCTCTTGGGCCTCTTGTTTTTTAAATTCTATCGTAAGAACTTAAGTGAACGAAAATGTTAACGCATTTCTATATCCATAACATTCGGTTTAATAAAATGAATAGACCATTTAAAAAAATAATTGACAACACTAATTTTCAGTCTGTTTTGTTTTTGCATATCCACCTCGTGTATGGCCGTTATTTATACATGTCAAAAATGGCAAACTTCATGCGGAGCTGCCATTTAGGTCATTTAATAAAGTGACATAGATTATTGATGTTTTTCCTGCGTGTTACCTATAAACGAAAACACCGATATTTTCAAATTAGTTTTTTATTAGCTCACCTGAGCTTTGCTCAAGGTGAGTTATTGTGATCGCCTTTTGTTAGGCGTCCGTCTTCCGTCGTGCGTCGTGCGTCAACTTATTCTCCACAGTAACCAGTGGGTCGATTGGGATGAAACTTCACGGAAAGCATCCTCTCAATGACCTCATCAGATTTCCTTTATATTTTTGGGATCCATGCATAATTCTGGTTTCCATGGCAACGAAATGAAATAACTTCAAAATTCTTATTCTCCCAAACTGGTTGGCAGATTTTCAAATAATGTTGTTGAAATGTTCCTTGGATGACCCTCTATCAGATTCATTCAAGACATGTTGATTGCTCGAAAAACATGGCCGCCAGGGGGCGGGGCTATTATGGCTTATATGGCTATAGTGAAAACTTAAAAAATCTTCTTCTCCGAAAGTGTCGGGCCGATTTTCAAATAATTTTGTAGAAATGTTTCTTAAGTGATCCACTATCAGATTCCTTCAAGTCATATTGATTGGTCGAAAAACATGGCCGCCAGGGGGGCAGGGCTATTTTGCCTTATATGGCTATAGTGAAAACTTAAAAAATCTTCTTCTCCCAAACTGGTTGGCAGATTTTCAAATGATTTTGTAGAAATGTTCGTTGGATGACCCTCTATCAGATTCCTTCAAGCCATGATGATTGGTCGAAAAAACATGACCGCCAGGGGGACGGGGCTATTTTGCCTTATATGGCTTTAGTGAAAACTTAAAAAAAATCTTCTTCTCCGAAAGTGTCAGGCCAGTTTTCAAATAATTTTGTAGAAATGTTTCTTAAGTGACCCACTTTCAGATTCCTTCAAGCCATGTTGATTGGTCGAAAAACATGGCCGCCAGTGGGCAGGGCAATTTTGCATTATATGGCTATAGTGAAAACTTAAAAAATCTTCTCCTCCAAAAGCGTCAGGCCGATTTTCAAATAATTTTGTAGAAATGTTCCTAGGGTGACCCTCTATCAGATTCCTTCAAGCCAAGTTGATTGGTCAGAAACTATAGCTAAAGTAAAAAAAAAAAAAAATCAGGTGAGCGATCCAGGGCCATCATGGCCCTCTTGTTGAGATCCGTATATCAATTGATTGATTGATTGTTTGTGTGGTGTTTAACGCCGCTTCAACATTTTTTTCAGTTGTATCACGGCATTTCTGGAGTAAGTTAATAGTACTACTGGTCTTATCTTGACACAAGCCAGTCAGTCGTTATGCTAAACCCACAATCTTGAGCGCTAGGGAGGGCATTATCAAAGTATTTGGTATGACGCGGCCGGGGTTCGAATCCGCGACCTCCGACCCGAGGCGGACGATCTTCCACTACATCGTCTTATATCGAAGTAGCTGGTTTGGTTATTTCTACGGATATGCTATCCATGTCAAGTTAATAATTCGAATTAGCTATTCATATCGGTATGTGATATTAATAAGTGTATCTAACTTAGCTTTTTATGTCCGAAAGAAACAAATCATATTACATGTGTATTTCAATATACGTGCTTTTATAATATTTCAGAGCCTGCTAGAAAAAGAATGAAGATACTTTATCCAGATCTTGAACAAATGCAAGGTGAGAATAATCGTATGCCTATTTTATTGTGCGGTGTTTTTTGTTTTTTTTAATTCGTTCGAAAAGTTGATCGAGCAAAAACTTCTTAAATAAAGCAGTTTTTAGCTCATCAGAGCACGAATGCTCAAGGTGAGCTTTTGTGATCGCCTTTTGTCTGTCGTCCATCGTCCGTCGTTCGTCATTCGTCGTTCGTCGTCAACATTTGCTTGGCAACATTTAGCATCCAATCTTCATGAATGTTTATCAGAACATATGTCTCCACCAAATATAGGCCAAGTTCGAAACTGGGTCATGTGGGGACACAAACTAGGTCACAAGATCAAATTGAAGGTAAATCTTGTTAACTTTGTCATCTGATGATATCTGGCCAAGTTTGAATATAAGTCATGTCCGTCGGGTCATAAACTAGGTCACTATGCCATATTGACGGACTATCTTATTAACACTCTGGAAGCCGCATTTTAAATCTCGAGCATGTTGAAACTTTTTCAGAAAGTTTGTTTTGATGATATCTAGGCCAAGTTCGAATTACGGTCATGTCCGGTCAACAACTATGTCGCATTTTTGGCTTGACCATGTTGAAACTTTGTCAGAATATTTTTCTTGATGAAACAAAATCCGAATATGGGTCATGCCTAGTAAAAAAGTAGGTCACTAGGCAACATTTAAGGAAAATCTGGTTAAGACTCTGGAAGCCACATTCTTGGTTTGAGCATGTTTACACTTTGTCAGAATATTTGTCTTGATGATATATAGGCCAAATTCGAATATGATTAATGTCAGGTCAAAAACTAGGTCACAAGGCCAAATGTATGCAAATCTGGTAAACACTCTGGAAGCCATATCTTTGGCTTGAGCATGTTGAAACTTTTTCAGAATATTTTTCTACATGATACCTAGGCCAAATTCATATATGGGTCGTGCCTAGTAAAAAACTAGGTCAGTAGGCTAAATCTAAGAAATATCTGGTTAACACCCTGAAAGCCACATGTTTGGATTGAGCATGTTGAAACTTTGTCAGATTATTTGTCTTGATGATATCTAGATTAGTGTACAATATGGGTTTGGTCGGATAAAAAACTATGTCACTGTGCCATATTGTAGAAAAATCTTGTTTACACTATAGAGATCGCATTATTTACTTGAGCCGCTTGAAACTTTGTCAGAAAGTATGCTTGATGATATCTAGGCCAAGTTCGAATATGGGTCATAATAGGTCAAAAACTAGGTCACTAGACGAAATTAAAGAACAATCTTGTTAACACTCTGGAAGCCGCATTTTTGGATTGAGAATGTTGAAACTTTGTCAGAAAGTTTGTCTTGATATTTGGTATTTTCTAGGCCAAGTTGGAATTTGAGTCAAGTCTGGTCAAAAACTAGGTCACTAGGCAAAATTTAAGGAAAATCTGGTTAACACTCTGGAAGCCATAATTGAAGCTAAAAGCTTCATTTTAAACTTGAGCATGTTGAAACTTTGTCGGAATAGTTGTCTTGATGATATCTAGGCCAATTTTGAAAATGGGTCATGTCCTGTGAAAAACTAAGTCACTGGGCCAAATTTAAGGAAAATCTTGTTAACACTCTTAAAGCCACATTTTTGGCTTGAGCATGTTGAAACTTTGTCAGCAAGTTTGTCATGATACAATGTAGTATCTAGGCCAAGTTTGAATTTGGGTCATGTCCGGTTGAAAACTAGGTCACTAGGCTAAATTTAAGGAAATTCTGGTTGTCAGAATGTTTGTTTTAGTGATATTAAAGCTAAGTTTGAATAAGGTTCATGTCGGGTCATAAACTAGGTCACTAGGCCAAATTGAAGAAAAATCTCGTAAACATTCTGGAAGCCGCATTTTAAACTTGAGCATGTTGAAATTTTGTCCAACAGTTTGGCTTGATGATATCTAGGCCAAGTTCGAATTTGGGTCATGTATGATCAAAAATTGTGTCACATGTTTGGCTTGAGCATGTTGAAACTTTGTCAGAATATTTATCATAATGATACCTATGCCAAATCCGAATATGGGTCATGCTTAGTAAAAATCTAGGTCACTTGGCCAAATTTAAGGAAAATCTGGTTAACACTCTGGAATACACATTTTTGACCTGAACATGTTGAAACTTTGTCATAATGTTTGTCTTAGTAATATCTAGGCTAGTTTGAATATAAGTCGTGTCAAGTCGAAAACTAGGTCACTAGGCCAAATTGAAGGAAAATCTTGTTTACACTCTAGGAGCCGCATTTTAAATTTGAGTATGTTGAAACTTTGTCAGAAAACCTGTTTATAATATGTAGCAGAAATTCGAATGTAGGTCATGCCTGGTCAAAAACTAGGTCACAAGGCCCAATTTAAGGAAAATCTAGTTAGCACTCTGGAAGTCGCATTTTAAACTTGAGCATGTTGAAACTTTGTCCAAAAGTTTGGCTTGATGATATCTAGTCCAAGTTTAAATTTGAGTCATGTCCGGTTAAATACTAGGTCACTTTACCAAATTTAAGGTAAATAGTCAAAGGTCATTTCTATTGCCTGGACAAAATAAGTAGATAATAAAAGACGTGTTGAGCACAAGTAAGGGTACAATCAATGAATGACATGAAAACTTTAAAGAAGTCAGTCGAGACAACTACCAGTATCCTTGAGAAGGCAGTTCATGTTGGCAAAATGAAAAGAGGTGGGTCAATGGTTTATTAAATCATCCAATTATTTTAATTTGTACTTCGACATCAATATATTCCAGTTAATATTTCAATTTGATGTTGTTAGGTACATGTTGTCATGCATTCCCATGATAACTAGTTATATTGAACACGTTGAATAAATCGGTTTCAGTATGGGACCTTACACTTGACTTGTAAACATCATATTTGAATTTCAGGAGTTGTTTTTAAGGTCATTAATACATTGGACCGAAATGGTAAATAATGGGCGAATATAAGTACGAACTAAGGTTATGCATGGTTTTACAGAACACAATATTTATTTTAAAAATGATTGACTAGACGATGATAATGTTCAATTCGTTTTTTTTTTGCATGACCACTATATATTTGGAATTATTAAAGTTGTCGTCTGCTATGAAGTACGGAAAATAATGATAAATAAACATGAACACTTCTACCCTCCAAGACATTTTTTTAAAATTATTTCGTAAGAACTTAAGTAATCGAAAATGTTAACGCATTTCTAGATCCATAAATATCGATTTAATGAAATGACTAGAGGATTTGAAAAAAATAATAGACGACGATAAGTTTCAATCTGTGTTGTTTGCATGACCGCTATTGATACATGCCCAAAATGGCAACACTCATGAGGGGCTGCCATTGGGGTCATTTAATAAAGTTACATAGGTTATTGATTTTTCTCCTGCGTGTAACCTAATTATAAAGGAAAACACCGATATGTTCCGTATTAGTTTGTTATTCAAATTCGTATATCAATTGATTGATTAATTGTTTGTATGGTGTTTTACGTCGCTATAACATTTTTCCAGTTATCTTACCTGTTTTATACCGAACGATTTAGTAAACGATAGTTTGGTTGTCTTAAGCAAAGGTCAATCGGAACCGACGTGAATGGGGCAGTCATCAGATATATATATAAACGAGCGAACGAAGATAAGGTCTGATTTTAATAAGATTATCTAGGATCGGGATAGATATCAACGGAGCTGACAACACTTACTATTACACATGACAAAACTCGGCATGGATTCGTTTGTCACATAGAATTATATGCTATGATTTCCGTACTCTGACTAGTCTATTAAATCAAGAATACCTAAATTTTATGAAATAAAATATAATCCAAAATATGCCATTTTTTGCAGAATTATTTTTTATCGATTGTTAAACGATGTTATTCAGTGCGGTTTTCGCCTTCCTATATCGAACTAGAACTCATGCAGTAGGTGGGGAAAACCCAAAAGATTTGTCCCTTTACAAGTCACTTTCACGATGGCAACCTCCATTTTGACCAGTAATACCTTTGTCTAAATCATAACCCAGTACTTGCCAAAATTACAAAGTGGTTGAAAAATAAGGGTTCAATAACACAGTTAATACTTATCTCTGTAACATTCAGCTTTATGTTGGAAAACACGATGGCAACCATCATTTTGACAAGTAATACGTTTCTCTGACGGTGAAAAGGAAATACTTTGGTTCTGTGACACTGAAGCCATTCCAAACTTACCTGACATCTACGGTTGGTTAGTGAAATACCAATATTAATTGTGTATGCTTTCAATCTAAACTTTCGCAGATTCTTTAGGACAGTTCATTTACATAGTTTATATTCATGGTACCACCTGTGCGATTGATAGTTTCAGTGGCGGTCAGAAACCTATTTTGAAAGCATAACAACGTTATGCAATTAATGATCAATGGTGCCGGTCAAAGAGACCTGATAGTGCTCCGGTTAAACCGGGAATATTAGCAACCTCATTTAGAATATCTTCCATTAAGCAGCACATGCACGACATCTCGAAGCTGTTTCGACTTAATGGTCTTTTAACGTTGAGCAGTTACTTAGCCATACTAAAATATTCACCTTGAAGTAGCTTTAAACCAAAGCATGTGTACTTCTGCACATTGGAAACGGATATTTAAAGCAACATCATTGTAGCATGGAATTCAAGACTTCTTTTCGGTTAATACTGTCGTATACTAATTGTAAATAATACATATCACTGCATTAAGACGGTGTCTATTTAACTAATAAATCTTAAGAATTTAGTGGGTTATGTTTCTTTATCGTCTCAGTATATAATAGTAGTATTGGGGTGTGTCCTATATTAATAGTGGTTTTGGACATGACACTCAATGGTAAAATCTGTAAATTACAAATTACATATTGCATTTCAGATGGGAGGCCTTCACTGACTCTTGGAAAAAACGAAAACGATGTATTTAAAACGTTACAAGGTAGTACTAAATTGTGGAAATAAATACCATATATTCTATATTAGTATACACAGTATTGCATTTTGACAAGTACATTTATATATATTATGACATCATTAATCGTATATGTTAAAAAGTTTACCTTAATGCAGTGTTTCGAGTGATTTATGCCGTTTTACACATTGAGTCAGTCATATCACGGCGGAAAGTTCTACCACCAATAAGTGTACATACTTTCTCACACCAGTACGCCATACAACATTCCTTCCAAGCAACTGGTTCTCGTCATAGACTGAAGTCAATTGATGGCAGACGAACTTCTCTTGCCATGTTGGCTTTTGCCAAACGTGAGTAAGAATGATGGTCGGGCTTGGTTTCTAACTCTCATCCTCTGGATTGACAAAATGCGTCGCTACACACATATTACCGGTGCTAGAATGCAATATATCTAGACATAATAGTTTGCTGAAAGATACACTGTATAGGCGATAATCTTCCATTTAGTATATATGTAATTGTGTAGACAAAATATAAGATTTTTAGCTCAACTTCAGCACGATGTGCTGAAGGTGAGCTATTGTGATTACAATTTGCCCGTCGTCCGTCCGTTGCGCGTCGTGCGTCGGCCGTCGTGCGTCGTCAACAATTGTCTTGTTAACACTCTACAGTCTAAATTTTGCATCCGATCACCATGAAAGTTTATCAGAATATTTGTCTTCATCAAACCTTGGACAAGTTCGAAACTGGGCCATATGATGACAATAACTAGGTCATTAAGTCAAATTGAAGGAAAAACTTTTTAACACTTTGGAGGCCGCATTTCAAACTTAAGCATGTTGAAACTTTATCAGAGTGTTTGTCTTAATGATATCTAGTCAAGTTCGAGTATGGGTCATATTGACTCTAAAACAAGGTCACTAGGCCAAATTGAAGGAAAATCTGTTCAACACTCTTGAGACTGCATTTTTTTTCAGCAGTTTGAAACTTTGTCATGTGTTTTGCATTAGAAATCTCATTGCATCATGACCCTCTTGTTTTTTTTTTTTTATAGATCTTACCAAATTGTACATAAAATACAACGATAGTCAGGGAGTTTCCACCGAACGATTTGAGGAGGCAAAGACGAAATTGAGACAACACAAAATGTTGGCAATCATTGGACCAAGGTATTCCGGAAAAACATCACTAGCGACTAAATTGATGGCTAACTATTCACCAGATCGACAAGTTCATTTACTCAGGCCAAGTGACATGAGATACGTACGGCTTGGGGATCTGTCTATTTTGCTTGTCGAAGACTTTGCGGGTAAATTCGAGCCTAACAAACAAAAGGCAATTGAATGGTACGACGTATTTGATGTTCTGTTACATGTAGTGCAATCTGGAAAACTGAGCGTGATCATAGTTTCAGAGGCGGACTCTTTCAGAAAATGCGAAATACCAACCCATGGTTTACTTCGTCATTATATAACACTGACCTCTCTTAAACTACCTGTTATCAAGCCGGAGCCTGGACTAGATCTTGCAACAGGTATTTATAGTTCAATTGTCATACAAAATATGAATCACCAGCCATCGATGATGGAATATCATTTGTCTGAATAGTATATCCACTGATTGTAGCTTTAAACTCAATTTCAATTTAACTCTTTAACTAACAATAGGCAACTCAGTCGGCCGGAATTATATATTTACATATTACGATGCTAATGAGATTTGTAGCCATCGGACATGGCTAAAACGTGAGTCAATAGAGTTGAAGCCTACTAAAACGCTGGATCTATTTGCATTGCCACGTCGTAATTTGTAACGTTTAAATGCATAAATATAGTGTTTTTTTCGGATTAAATAAATGGAATATTTGTTCACCTAAATGGTTTATTGGAAACAATTCGATGAACTTGAGGTGAAAGGGTCAAGGTCACAAATTAATATCTTATCTTTTGCTGTTTGAACAATGATGTACAATTTGGCTATGCACATATGTTTAAAAGGTTTCTTACAAGTAATATTTCATATTTAAAGAAAGAAAATATTTGTTAATCCTGTTATTTGTGGCAGTTCATGACGTGACATTGTCTAACAAAGTTAAATGTTACAAAATTACAGAATACTTTAACAAGTCTTATTTTAAATCAGTTTCGGCTGGTTGAGGCCTCTTCTAAGAAGTATTTATTTCTCACGGTTGTTCTTGCACATTCACACGATACTGCAATATCTCGGCAGACAGTATCAGATATTTGACGACATTTTTAATAATTTTACTTCAGCAAACATGATTCGGTTTCCACATAAGTTTGCCAAATCAATAACTTAGTAGAGGTATGTCCAATTCAATGTTCAGGATTGCAGCTTAGGTCACAGTTCTCTGTTGATGAAAAGTTGTTTCAAAACGAAAACAAAATGAAATATTTTTATAACTAGCACAGATATTCATCTTACATGTAATTAGATGATAAACTGCATGCAATTACACGGTCAAAGTCATAGATAAAGTCCAACACGTTATTGATGTATGATTTTCATAACATAAATTACTCATGTTTTTGTCCACATAAGACACTTTGACAAACAGCAGCAAATGGTATATGTTTGAATATACGTACAATTTAATTCAATTCAAATTTCAATTCAAAATTCTATTTGTAAAGGATGGTTTCCAGCCCATAATACAAAATACAAAATATAATAACATCAAATATCTGACTTGTGTTTTCTTATATAAATATAATTGAGATTATTCTTTACCTTTGAGTTTCATTTTTTCATTAACGAAAAAGCTATGTTTTTTATTTTGTCATCTTTTAAACTTTGCATAAGATTTACAAAATTCTGGAAATCCTGTCTTCCATTATACCATGCATTCATATATAATTGTCTTTCTTGTATGTATTTAAATCATTTAAAGAATACATGAAATTCTTTTCTACAATTCTAATATCAAAATTGCCAAACAATATCGACATATTTGATCTTCTCTCGGAATTCCCAAATGTCGACCAGTTTCAAAAACAAATTTATCGAAATCTCGATAAAGATTTTCTTATATAAAACGGTAATTTTATAAATAAGTATTTTTTCTGGGTTTAACAGACATTTGAAATGTTTATATGTGTCACATCGAGGTTCTAACATTTTCGAACCAGTTCTGCGTTTTACAATCAATCAATCTTTGCTTAAAGCAAAGTAAAACGGCCTTAAGATTTACAACTCCTTGACTTAACCAAACAAAACCAAAGCCGTACAGGTATAATACTTTTTTTACAGATGTCGCCCAATCATTTCTCCCAATGTCATCATGGCTTTTCAGCATTAAATAGCAGTTTCTCGGATCCTTTCATTATACATACATAGTAGTTTGCACCAGTACTTAATACATTTTACATGATGATCAATACATAAGAGAAGTTTGCTGCATTCTCCCAATACCACAGAATCATTTGCATAATTATTAACTCCAAGAAAATCTTTACAATATTGAATTTGAACTTGTTCGAGAACATGAGACATTTCCGTTCTATATATTTCAGCTCCATAATTTAATATATGTTCACCATATAATCAAATAGTTTGAACTAATCAGTATGGGAAAAGTTTCCAAAGTACCTTTGACAGGACTTAACAGCATAAATTGATTTCCGGGCCTGTGTAGCAAGTTTTGTTTGTGCCTTTGTCCAGCATAATTAGGAGTGAATATAAGCCCCATGTATTTATACAACGGGGATGCCGTTATAAGACCAGTGCTCGTACGAGCGCAGGGGTCCTTCGTTTCTAAATACTATTATTTCTGTCTTTTCCCGATTGATGGCCATACTGTAGTTTTCACAGCATTCTGAAATATGGTTTAATTGTAATTGTAATTACATAACGGTATCAGTGCAGTTCGCCACGTCATCTGCAAAGAGTATACATATTATGTCAGCGATTTGATCCGTAACAAAAATACCTCTGTGTTCCTTGCTTCGTAGAAAGGAAGATAACTCATTAAGGTATAAATTAAAAATGATTGTACTTGTAATGTCCCCTTGTCGTATGCCAACGTTACCATTGAAGGGTTGAGTAACCTTTTTCGTCGTCGATTCGTACCGTTCCTTGCAGATTAGAATACATAGACGTTAGTACACGAAATAACATTCCCTGAATCCCATTTTTATGCAAACTAGCGAATAACTTATGATGTATCAAGCCATCGAACGCCTTTTTGAAATATACGTTCAACAAAAAAAAATCTACCTATGGGTTTACTGGTATATTGTACCATGCTTTGTAATGTAAATATATTATCCGTCGTCGAATAACCAGACCGAGAACCAGTCTGTGCCTCATAAATGTTGCTAAACTGTTCAGCCCATGTACATAGTCTATCATGAATTATATTTGAAAATATTTTAAACATAACGTTGATTAGAAAAATACCCCTATAATTTATACAAATGCAAATGAAATCATGAATTCTTACATTGTCCGCCTGCCGAGTCCCGGTAGCTCAGTTGGTAGGGACACGGGCTCTCAATCCAGGCTTGCAAGTTCAAACCACAGCTCGGCCAACATTCTTTCCGGCGTTTGACAAAAGTCTTCCACCAATATACTAACAGTCTTTGTAGAAAAATAGCAAGTTGTTTGGAAAGTTTGTTGTGTGGAGTAAAGGTAAGAGAAAGACAGGAAACACATGGATAGGTGAGCTGGCCGCCGTGATATGACTGAAACATTGTTAAAAACGATGTAAAACCCAAATCAATCAATATTTGTCCCACTGTCAAGCTAATATGTGTCATTTGATCCTCTTTAAATATAGAGAGCAGCATGCGTAGCCCTTCAATGTCAGGGTATGTTTATCGTCAAGAAAAATAGTAAACGTTTAAAAGTATTTAGTATTTCTGCCCAGGTACTCGTAAACTCTTCATTCATAGAAAAACAAAACGTTTGTTAAATTAAGATAATTATTCATTATTAGTATACAATCATCTGCAGGACTTCTTGTAACACATTAAAGGCAAAACCGTCGGCTTTGTTTTGCAGGCTGGAAATATTGCACAGTAACGACAATAATATTGATTTGTGCTACATATAACAAATGATAGTTAATTACGGCATTTTTCTGTACCCTCAATGCCTAAAACTGCAGTTTCGCACCCACTTGAAACAATGGAGCAGCGCAGAGAATATAGCAAAAGGTATGAGCGATTGTTGTTTGTCTGAATAACATGTATCAAAAAGAACCAAACAGCCTGTCCTTTAATGACTTTCTAAATCAGATTGGTATGAATGTTGAGAATTGTGTTATAGCCATTCGATCTGTTCTTGATCGCTTCTTTGGAGCGATCTCTCTCAGAATGTAGAATCAATAATTCCACATAGCTTTAATGAAGTGCTGGCAGGCAAATTATTGGGACATCGAGTATGTATAAGATCCTTTAACTTGTGTATCCTATATTGTTTCTTACATATCTAAGGGTCAAAGGGGACAATCAAATACGTTCCATGATGCATGCCACGAAGCAAGTGAACTAGATAGTGATATCAGACAACAGGTTAGGCGAATTGTAAAATCAATTTCTATCCAATTTTGACATTGGAAGCACAGGTTGCGGCTTATTTGGTTTCGCAGATGACACTCGGGCGGTGCACATGAGATCTTATTTACGAAGACACTAACACGCCTGAAGGCCGATCGGCCCTCTTAAAGTCTATACACGACCTGAAACAGCTTCCAGTAAACTAAAACTAGAACTATCACTGAATGCGATTAATACCCCCGAACGTCACCCTGATAGGAAAGGTAGTGGAATATTAAGAAACCCCACCTTAAATTACAACTTGTAGTTTTAAAGATAATCTCCGGACAAGAAAAAAGTAAGAAAGGGCGATTAAAATTATTCTACGAACAAGAAAATGTAACAAAGGGCAATAAATCTGTAATTAGCTAAAATAGAGTTATAATTCTTGATCACTGCATTCCCTCTCAATATAAAGTTTATTAAATTCCATCCAATAGTTTTGAAATTATTCTACGCTCAACAAAAAGTAACAAAGGGCAAAAATTCTGTGTAAAATATGTAAATTAGAGTTATGATTCTTGTACACTGCACTTCCTCTCATTGTGATCTACCATTATAAGCAGTTTTATTAGATTCCATCCATTAGTTATTAAGTAATTCTCCGGACAAGACAAAGTAACAAAGGGTAATAACCCTGTATTTAGCAAAAAATAGTTATGGTTCCTGTACAAAACACTTCCTCTCAATGTGTTGTTTCATCGTTTGAAGTTTTATTAAATTCCAACAACAGCGTTTAAAGTTATGCTCCGGAAAAGACTCTACGAACAAGAAAAAGTAACAAAGGGCAATAACTCTGTAATTAAGTAAATTAGAGTTATGGTTTTTGTACACTGCACTTTCTGTCATTGTGTTCTACCATTGTCTGAAGTTTTATTAGATTCCATTTATTAGTTATTAAGTTATTCTCCGGACAAGAAAAAGTAATAAAGAGCAATAACGCTGTATGTAGGTAAAGTATAGTTATGGTGTCTGTACACCGCACTTCCTCTCTATGTGTTGTATCATCGTGTGAAGTTTTATTAAATTCCAACAATTAGTTTTAAAGTTATGCTCCAGACAAGACTCTATGAACAAGACAAAGTGATAAAGAGCAATAACTCTGTAAATATGTAAATTAGAGTTATTGTACACTGCACTTCCACATGTTTTGCTCTACCATTGTACGAAGTTTTGTTCGATTACATCTATTAGTTATTAAGTAATTATCCGTACAAGAAAAAATAACAGAGGGCAATAACTCTGTAATTTAATTAAGTAGAGTAATGGTTTCTGTACACCGCACTTCTTCTCAATGTGTTGTATCATCGTATGAAATTTATTTAAATTCCAACAATTAGTTTAAACGATTTGCTCCGGACAAGACTCTACGAACAAGAGAAAAAAATAAAGGGCAATAACTCTGTAAATATGTAGATTAGAGTTATAGTTCTTGTACACTGCACTTCCTCTCATTTTGCTCTACCATTGTATGAAGTTTTATTAGATTCCATCTTTTAGTTATTAAGTAATTCTCCGGACAAAAAAGGTAACAAAGGGCAATAACTTGAGAGAATTTATAAATATAGTATCTGTTATGCTGACTTTTCTTCATGGTACAAAATGTGTTCAAGACAAAAGCCAAAGGAAAAAGTGATGGTTAGTCAGGTGGAAGATGAATTGCCAGAATCTGAATATGAACATGACACAGCAGATGATTTACATAATTATTAAATGGACGATAAAGGAAACTTAATTGCTTTTCCGTGTGGCTTACATGTACATGTTAAGAAAAGACTGACACAGAAAGTAATATACACCAACTTGACGAATGTAAATAAAGACAAAGAACGACATTTTAAGGAGAAAATCATGTGGTATACACATTGCAGGAGTGAAACTGATTTAGTCCACGGACATGCATCTTATAGCGATAGTATTTAAGCTAAACATGATGAAATATGTAGAAACAAAGTTTATTAGGAAAAAATTGATGGCAATGCATTGGACCAGGTAATCCTTGAGGGTAATCATTTAAACAGTGGTGATCAAAACCCATTAGTGCATCCAAAAGAGGCAACATCAGGAATTAATTGATGAAGATGAAGGTTTGTCTGCTTCACAAAACGTTGGCTGCTTTGATCAAGGATTAGCCCCTGGATGAAATGTAGATGCTTATGATATTGGACCAGATTTAGGTGTTGGAAGGAAGCAGATTTCAAGTGATATTTTCCCTCACAAAGAATTGGAGAATGATAAATACTGACAATCTTTCAGGTGTCTGTACTCTGAGGAAATTTGTTCTATCATATCCTTCATAGATAAAAAAACAAATCTGTTCCATTTTATACCTTCCTTTAAGGAGGTGCTGGTGTCGGTAAACCTGTTTTGCATCAGGCAATTTTTAAATACTATGCTCACTTGAGAGATAAAGATCCCAATTCTGTTAAGGTTTTGCTTTGCTCACTAACAGGTAAAGCTGCTCACAACATTGGTGGGAGCACTATACATACATTCTGCATCTTGTATACCGGTCAGTCAGGGTTTTAAATACATTGCGAGTCCAATTTCATATCTTAAAGGTTGTAATCATTGATGAAGTTTCAATGGTAGGTAGGGGGATGTTGAATTTTATAAATGTGAGGGTACAATAGCTTATGTGTGTTAATAGGTCATTTGGTGGAGTCAGCATTTAAGCAGTTGGTTACTTGTTTCAGCTGAAAGCTGTTGTAGATTCATGGATATTCTCACAAGTATTCAAGAGCACACAACTTGGTTGCTTATCAATAAATGTATGGATTGATATTTTGACTGCTTTGAGCTTCAAGGGGTTATGCGACAAAAAGATGATCAGGAGTTTGCTCTTCTTCTTAATAGATTAAGAGATGGTCAGCATACAGATGATGATTTAAGCACTTTAAAAAGTAGACAAACGTGATATTGTAAAACATCTGCCACAATTATTTTGAGAAAAGCTAGATGCTGCAAACCAAAATGTATCCGTTCTGGCAGAAATGCACCCCTCACAGTTATAAAACATCGAAGCTTTTGATACTGTTTCTGGTGATTTGACATGCCATTTTAGAGAAAAGGTCCTCTCTAAAATCTAAGATGATCCAAACAGGATAATGGGGCTACAGAAAGTGCTGTCACTTGCATTAGGTGTTCCCTGTGAATTGTGTTTAAATATACACACTACAGATGGCTTCACTAATGCTGCACCTTGCATCATTAAGAAGTTTGACTTCCGGGTTGAAAATGCAAGAAGTTGTAGTATAATGTGGGTTCAGTTTGAGAATAATTATATTGGCAGTGCATGGAGATCTAAATACAAGCATTTTTACAGATCAGACAATTTGGCAACATGGACACCCCTTTTGGAAACTAAACGACATTTCACCATTCAATATTTCAAGACCTATCTCATCAACTGACATCAGTTTTCAATCCATGTTTCAGCTTCGAAAACTACTCATCAATTACAGGGTTCCACACATAAGGAAGCAGTTGTGGACTTTGGCACACTATGTTTGCCTAAGCAGAGCCACAAGTTTAACTGGTATTTATATTCTGGAGTTAAATTTCCGAGAAAATAAGTGTTTCAACAGAAGGTGAAGAAGAAATGAATCGGTTTGGACAACTTAAAATCTGTTTCCAAAATTGCAAATCTTTACACAAACATATTGAAGACATTAAAAACGAACACAATATATATGATGCATGCAGATGTGGTTGGATGTGTAGAGACTAGAGTCTGTTACCCAGTGGAATTAAAGTTTAAATGTCAAATTAATGGCTTCAATGTTGATGGCTTAACACCTGATATTTCTAGTCATGGGATTGCTATATACAACAACAATTGTGTTCTAAGTGTTACATTTCATACTTTTGAAGGTATTGAGTGTGCAGTAGTTCAGATTAGCAGAAAGTTAGTTGTGTATTGCCCTCCCAGAAAAGCAACAGTTGCAAAATATAAAGTTTTTTTAGCAAATCTCATAACAGTTGTGGCAGGACACGTTGTTTTAATGGGAGATTTCAATTATAACTACTGCGAAAAACATCTTATTTCGGAACTTTTTGAGAATGTGTATGTTTTAAAACAGTTTATCAATGTAAAAAAAACAGACCATGATACTTTTTTGGATCATATGTATACAAATATCAGAAAATATCAAGTAAAAGCAAATGGCACTCTGGAATTTTACTATTCTGATCATAAAGCCTTGTATCTGGTGTTATCAAGTTGAAGTATGAAACGGCATTAATGTTTCGGGTTGTTGAAAAATCGGAACAAGCAGTAGTATCATGATTCTTACCTTAAAATGCCAAGATAACTTATATTGTTTCAACACTTACAACACTCGTAATATACATGTTTCACTTAACTTAGTTCTGTGATACTTTGCAACTATTACTTACCCTTTTTAACTAGTCATCCCAACATTGCAAATGTTTGAGCTAATATGCTCAGAAGCCTACCTATATGATCAGTTGAAAAGGATAGTTCTGTTTTGGCTTGTTTTGTTATTTTTATATTTTTTTTGACTATGCAATTAAGTCACATAAAATAAAGCCAGGAACAAAATTAACATACTTTTATTTTTAAAATCACTTGTATTGATTTGCTGCAACAGCATATAAATTGATTGTATCTTATGTAAACGACAGTAAAAATGATATACATCGTCATTTTATGTAAACTGAAATTACTGTTACTACAGAAAATAACAAGAGCTGTCGGAGGACAGTTCGCTCGACTATATGCCGTTTATTCGCTTAATGCACTATTTCATTATATTGCACTTAAGTGCAATTCCACATAATAATCAGGCAAACGGTGCTACTTAGGGGTCAACGGATTTCGATTACATTTTTCACACAGCCTAGCTGTGTGTCCAATAAAACAATCTCATATTCATTTTTGAAAACAAATTCATCTGGTTGCTATGGTAACCAAAAACGTGTCAAAAAAGGCTCATTTTTGGCCAAAAGGGGCTTCCTCGCATCCAAACATAAGACCAGCAACAGAAATTACACGAAGAAAATCTTTATGACAGGAAAGGATAACACTTACCCTTCATAGTTACATAATAACTTAAAGCAAATAGTATTTATAAATAGTATTGAAAAAGAAGCAAAAATGGTAATAACATTTTCCTTTCAGTAAAAAGCAAATTTTGATATATTTCGATCCCTTTTTTTCCATATTTCAGATAAATAAAGGTTTGAATTGATACCGGCAGTGGATATGTTGAAATTGAACAAAATAAAAAAAGTGGCAATACCTACAGGGAAAAATATGACAGTCAAACAGGGAGCTAACTCTAAACTTTGTCAAATTTGCCATTTTTGCCCATTTTCAACATAAATGTTCACAATATAGGCAGTTTGATATGGAAAATTGATTACTACCATCTCATGCGGCCTATTCTACAGAACAAGAACCAAATTTGAAACAACTCCGACCCTTTCGTTTGACAGAAATATGTCACATTGAAAAGGGAGATAACTCTTAAATAAGACAAAATAGAGATTTTTGACACTTTTCAACAAAAATATTGATATCAAACAATGCTTCAATTTCTACAATTTTACTTTCGTTTATATTTGTTTTTTTCAATTGTTAAAGGGAGATAACTGTTAATTTCGACTTAATTGCCATTTCTGTCCATTTTCATCTTAAATGTTCACTTATACATCTAATAATGCATCTTCTAAACAGAAACCTTTCACGTTGAAAAGAGAGATATCACTAAAATTTCACAAAATGGCAAATTTCTGCCCATTTTCAACAAAGATTTTCAAAATCAAATATATGAAACAGTATCCCATTCTCACATACAACTCATTTGCACGACTTTGAATATATCAAACCAAAAATAGGGAACATTTCTTTAAAATGAAGATATTATTACTGGAAAAAGTTGAAAACAATATGACAAAAGAAGAAATTTCGCGTCATAATATCGAACAGTGATTACTTTCAACTTATCATACTTATTCTACAGAACAACAAGAGTACCGCAAACGGTACATAATACGCCCGTCAGGAACTTCTTTGTAAGTTTCCTCTTTGTTTTGATATATTGTTTGTTTGTAAAAAGTTAATAAAGTTGTTCAGGAATAAGTTGTTAAAGAATAATGGGAAACTATGAAAAATGCATAACTCATGCAGAAATTGACAAATATTCTAAGTCCAAAAAGGGGCATAACTCATTCAAAAACTGACGAAATTCCAGGAAATATGAACTTGATCTGTGACACATCACTACAAAGCCTTATACAAAATTTCAGCTTGATCTGTGACACATCACTACAAAGCCTTATACAAAATTTCAGCTTGATCTGTGACACATCACTACAAAGCCTTATACAAAATTTCAGCTCAATAGCTCAAAGTATGTAAAACAAAAGTGCGGAAAACCCGAACGGACGGACGGACGGACGGCGGGACGGACGGAGGGACATGACCATACCATAATACTTACCGTTTTTAAGAAGTCTCTTTTGTTTATCCCTTTCCCATATTCAACAAATTTGCAGCATACTACTTACTTAAAAAAAAGTTTTCGAAATGTTTGACACAACGCAAAACCCGTTTGACATGTTGAAGAATTATATTTGATAAATAAATGATCACAATTAGAAAGGAATGTAACCAAAAAATATGAATTGATCTAAAATTCTCAAAGTCGAACAAAAATCAGGTTTTTTACCTCAAAATGATGGTCACAACTCGGCATCTTCAGCATACAAAATGAAGAAAGGTATAAGATGTAATTATATTCCAAATATGAAAGTCCAAACAAGAGCTTATTGAGAAAAATTAAAAACAAAAATGAAAATGCCAACTTGCCTTTCAACTTTAACCACACAAAATCATGTTTTTCACCCCAAAAAGAAGGAAACTCAGCATCTTCAGCATTCAATGCAAAGAAAATTATTAGATGTAACTATATTCCAAATATAAAATCCCTAGCACAAGAACTTATTGAGAATAGTTAAAACAAGAGCTGTCGGAGGACAGCGCTCTCGACTATATGCTGCTTATTCACGTAAAGCACTATTTCATTATATTGCACTTAAATACAATTAAATCATATTATATACTCTATATGTAAAAGCAACTGAATAGATACATACAATTTAAAAATCAATCGAATTTCCTAAGTCAATCAAGGGCCATTACTACATATTTAGAATACAATGTTATTTATCCTAATTGTACGATGGTCCTTAAACATTTAAGAAATATGAAGTGATTTGAATGATGAAACTTTAACGTTGAGCTAAACGCAAATGTTAAAACTGACCGAGTCCAAAAAAAGCAAAACTTTAAAAAAAGCTTTTCCAAACGTTTGACACAATGCGAAACCCGTTTGATAATTATGTTGAAGAATTATATTTGTTAAAAGAATGATAACAATTGGAATGGAATGTATCCAAAATTATGAATTTATCTAAGATTCTCAAAGTCGAACAAAAATCATGTTTTTTACCCCCAAACAGTCACACTCAGCTATTCAACATACAATGTAAAGAAAGGTATTATATGTAATTATATTCCAAATATGAAAGCCCTAACACAAGTACTTAGTGAGAAAAAAATATTGAAAATGCCAACTTGCCCTAACACTTTAACCACCCAAAAGCATGTCTTTTACCGCAAACAGAAGGTCACACTCAGCATCTTCAGCATACAATGTGAAGAAATGTATTAGATATAATTATATTCCAAATATGAAAGCCCTAGCACAAGACCTTATTGAGAAGAAGTTTAAAAAAAAATACTTGCCCTTAAACTTTAACCGACTAAAATCTTGCTTTTTACCCCATTTTTGTATTTGACATATTAACATATTTGTGAAACAATATTAGGGGAAAGTAATTACGTATGAAGGATGTTGAAAGTTGAAACTTACTAAATGACAAAAATATAAAAATAGGAATACAATGTGGCCACGTGGTTATCTTTGGGGATTGGAGAACAGGTCATCTCAGGTTCCATTCCCACTTGCAAAAGTTGAAGTGGAGTGCTCTTTGGCAAGGCAAAAATTCTTGCCTAGTATTGGTATGCTACCCTGAGATCACAAACAAGTGTACTGTCGCCATGCTATAACTGAAACAATGTGATGAAACAGCATTAAAGTTTAAAACCCATTTCAACCTTAGTATGGAAAATAGTTTGTGACCCCTAAATAGGCTTATTTGTATAATAAAAGTTAAAATTGCATCTCAAATAATGTTACCTGAAGAAAGCTTTGTCTATTTCATATGGTTCCTCATCAATAATTTGCCATACATTTCCTGCAAAGTTTATATGAATTTTGTAAAGAAAATTAATAAAAACCAATAGGCCTTTGCAGGACAGGCTATCTACAGCTGGGGGTTTGATTATGAATCTTAAACTAATGTAATTTTTTGTCACTGCAAGTGCAAGCTAAAATGGAGATATTATAAATAACTACTAGATCTAGAACTATGTTTTGCAGACATACTCAGAAATCTGACCAATAACATAAACATATGACACTAAATGGAGAATATGATTATTTGAGCTATTTATCATGTATTCACAAATATTTCAAAAGCAGTCTGCTGCAGAAAGTGTCAGAAGTTATCTGTATCAGAAAGGGGATTAAAACGTTTTCTTAACTGACATGGACTACACGTCATGTTTTCAAATTGGACAAACAAATATTATCACTGTTGTTATAGGCATGTTTTTTAAAAAATATTCTTTAACATTTTGGAAAAATAACTGAAATTCACATAAGATCCGGCAATGAACTTGGTTTTATTAAAATGCGTAGGGGTTACGATAAATGAAATGGTCACTGATTTTGGACTGTTAATTTGACTGCTTTCGTCAGATCACACACGTGGATATTGTTCAGCATTATTTGTTCTGTCTGGTTGCTCCATTCTGTGCAATCTTTCAGTTGGAAATAGAATATCATAAGTGTTGACACTGAGTAAAGACACTTCGTCAAGGGCGCCGCCATGTTTGAATAACGAAGAAATTCGAACGACACCGGCTTGTTCCGTAAACATGGTTTAACACGAACAACTATACGGACAATTCCGGCATTTTCCGAAAAGTACCGAATTCGCACTCGGTGAAAGATTGTCGTTAGTTAAATTAATTATCATTTAAATATTTAAAGGGGGTCAGAGTTATTTTTTTAAATAAAGTATTAATTCAATCACTCCGTATTCAAAAGATGATATAGTACAGTTATAACCTGGTTGCCGTTAGATGTTATTTGTATTTCAAACGGGTCGTATTTCTATGAAACAAAGAAGGAATTTTGATTTGATTACAATTAAAGGACAAAAAGCTTATTTGTTCACAAATTGTTGTAAATTGTCACCTGATACTTGGCAGTTACATGTTTATGTATATAAGTAAAGAAATTAAACAGAAACAATTCAAATCGGAGGGAACCCATGTAGCACCCAGCAAACAATTGACGTTGGATAGACGTTGTAACAACGTCAGAAACTGACGTTGGATAGACGTTGTATATTGGTTGAAAATGAAAGTTTGTTAGACGTCAGACTACGACGTTGGAACAACGTCGAAATCACGACGTTGGAACATCGTAGGAATCACGACGTTGTATCAACGTCGTGATAATGACCAAAATCCAACGTATAAACATGCATACCACACAGGCATCATGTAATAAGGAATTATCCGCACGGTCTTATTTCCTATATCTGGAGAGTATCCCAGACTGTAATTAGAACAGGATTTACTACATTCATTATATAACAAACAGGACTAATATTTATCTCTAGATAGAGATTTTATGGCTTATTTAAGAGAGAAATCTTTTTCTCACACAAAATGGTACGAATCGGCGCGATGCCGAATCGGGTTGAATTGTGCAAGGAACTTTACGCTAAGTTTTCATTGAAACAGCCGTGAGAGCTATATACATTTAAACATACATTGCATCAACTTACCTAGTTGTATTATTTTAAATATGAACAGTAGAGCTGTAATTGAATCTTTCTCTTTCTCTCTCACACACAGTTAACAAAATGGCGGTCAAAATTGATTCAAAAGCGGCGCGCGGCGATCTATTTTTAGGAAAATATTATTATAAACCATCCTTTGCAATTCAGTTTTCAGTGAACACTGAATTGCAATGTTTATTTTTAGTCATACTATATTAACATGAGGCCAGTTTCCTGTTTTCAAAACAAATTGTTCTTCACAGATTGAAATTTTGTTTCTGTTCATATACATGTACTGTTGTTCCTGGAAGTTATTTCCATCCCTTAACAATCAACATTTTAAGTCATTTCACAGGGTATGACATTGGGTTTCCCTTTCCCTTTACCAATTCACAATACAAGAAGCTACTTTAAAGGTTTTCACTTCTTAACATTACAGATATTATAAAACCTTTTTGTAGTAGTCATGTTTGCATGCCATATTACTGTGTAAATACTTATAATGCATGCTGATTAGATATTATTTGACAAAATTATAAGTTGTTTATTTGCTGTTTATATTTTATATATCACAATTGTATAAGAGTATTTGAATTGGAATTAATCTGCACAGAGAAATAGGGTAAAGATAAAGTGTTATCATGATTCAATATGTTATATCAAAATAACATTTCTGATCTGCAGTAAGCCCCTTGCTGTTAGCACGTTCAGTGCTTTGATTATGTTTACTTTGTAATTTTTACATTGCAATTAAATCTTAATTCAAAATAATCGTACGTTGACACATCGACGACAGCCGAGCAAACGGAGCATCGGGCCGTCATCAAATACTGTGTTAGGACTGAAATGTATCCAATTTCACAGACTGTCTATCTAGTACCATTTTGAAGAATGTCTGTTTCATAAATTTGTCACATGTTGCTGTCTTTAGTGGTTTGAATTTTGCCATATTTTCAACAAACAGTTAATTTTTTGTATACATATTCGAGACATCTCATAGGACTTACCAACCCAAACAAACGAGTAACTTCTGCACAATTTCTCAGAATATTATTGTAATTTTCAGTGCCTGACTGCCTTAATTGAAACGATCAAAACGCTACCAAACGGTTATTAATTGAATACATACGCATACCACTGTGCAGATGATTGATATAGTATTCAGTTATATAAACATTAATGTATGATTCGTCGTAGACAGTGCGTGTTATCACATAATACAGTACATAATAAGTAATATTTTGAATCTTCCTCGTACATACTTCTTTGGAGAGACTGTGGGTCATGCACTAAAATAATGTCACGTTTACATTGGCATTGAACTTATCACTATTGTGAGACTTTGGATTGTCTATTTAATGTTAATCATCAACAACACATCCAAGCAAACGTATGTGTATAAGTACATTTGATGTAGAAGCCGGCCATACAGAGTGGTTGTTATAGTGGTTGGCTTTTTCTCGAAGTTAAGCAGCGTACATTGTGATTAATGCCTAGATAAGGGACCCGCGGTAGCTTAACTCCGTGAATGACCCATACATGTTACAATTGGCGTCAGCAGTAGGTTTCCATTCACTTTTATCCCATACCCCGGTGCACGTTACAGGGTAATATTAAATATTTGAAATAATGCAGCTTAAAGAGAAACTGTTCATCATTAACAATTTTACTATTTGTCACAGTGCTATTTAAAGTTATATAATGCAGATGTGTAACTCAACCGATGTGACTATGGATTGTCTACAACTCTTTTTCCTCATTTATCTATATACAGACATAACACCAAGGCATGGACCATACAACGATGAAAACAAAGGAACATCTTTTGGAAGATCTAAAGATGGACTTGCTCATGGAAACTTTGCACACACACATACAGAATCAGATTGTCGAGTACAAGGCGTAGATTACAGCAAGCTAATAGTGACCTCCGCAAGATCAATCTGTCTTATTCATTACCCTAAAGGTCATGGGTCAGGATTCCGAATTGGTTCTCCGGGTATGAATCTTATCCTAACAGCTGATCATGTACTAAAACAGATTCGCAATTACAGTGGTAAGCTTCAATATAGATATGAGCGTTTTTCTCAAAATTGAAAAAAAATGTGTTCATTTTGGTTTTCAGGAAAATTATAAATGTAATCCAAGATTAAAATTTATTTATAACATGAATAAACATGAGCTATTAAAATAAGGAAAATTATCGTAACAAATATTTAGTTAAGTCTATTTATCGTTACAGGTCCACCACCATTTGAGCAACACAGTACCATTCAACAGGAGAACAACTTGGATAGTAGTGATGTCTGGTGCGTTTTCAACCACGACACTGATGAATACCAAGAAGAGGAGAAAGACAAATTCTACTTCAAAACAGTTGTTCACTTCAATGACCTTGAAACCGATACAGCCATATTGGAACTCAAACCAAGCGAATGTGGCACACCCATGCCTACTTCATTTACAAGATGGTGTAAGCCGAAACCCAGCCAACCCTTTTATCTTATTGGTCATCCAGAGGGAGGCAAGAAGAAGTCATGCCTGACTGACCTCAATATCATTATGAAGTGCAAAGAAACATCCGACCATCTAATGGAAATAAGAAGGTGGTGTAATGAAAGAAATGTAAGTTGCGAGCCGTCTGATAATCATCGCCTCGATAATCCTGCACGATGGTTATTTCATGTCCCCGAAAACTTTATGCAGGGAGCTTCTGGTTGTCCTGGACTGATTTTTAATCCACCACACCGTGTAAACGTTGTTACAGTATTCTTGGGAGGGTACCCAAATTGGTTTTATGATGAAAGAGCCACACGGCAACATAAAGCTAAATTACCTATAGGATATCGTGTTGAACAAGGAGCTGATTTTTGTGCTGTGTTAAAAAACATCAAGGCCAAAAAGCGCGATCTTTACAATCTATTAAAGATGGAAGAAACAAGCCAATAAAATCGTGCAGCAGACATTGATCGAACAAAAGCGTTCAGATTAAAAATGAAAACGCGATCACAATGAAAGGAATGGTAAAAAGCTCTTTAAAATATTTTGGAAAAATAACGGATTCAGTTGTTTTGACACAGCTGTGACTATTTATAAAGTCATGCTAGACGGACCCCCTAAATTCTCATTTCCGATTAATTGAATTGTTTACGGTAAAATGAACCTTAATTAGGTCTTGTCCATTCTATTTTTATTATTTTATAAGTTAGACACAGCAACATAATGTTGTTTTGACTTTATTAATACAATGCAAATGTTAATTTAAAACCATGATTTAATATATTTTAAACAAGGCAAGACAATGATGCCACCAACTTTTGTTATGTATTTTTATTCAAAATAATAAGCAGAACATGTAGATACAAATTGGTGTGCTTTTCCGATGATGTAAGAATTGGACTCTCATTATAGTTACCAGTGGTGTATAACGGCCTTCTTTTGATGTCGATATGGGACGTACCAAGGAATGTGTTAACTTGTCCACGACCCTTTGGTAAAAAAAGTGATTTTGCTAAAGACCACCATTCATTAAATACAATATTGTGCTTTCAACTCCAATATTATTTAAAAAAAAAGAACATAACAGAGTGCTGTTTTGAAGTGTTTTTGATTATCGTTTGTGATTAGTAAATCCTTGCGCAAATGTAACCCGTAATTTGCAGTTAGCCCCTTGCTGTCAGAACTCTCAGTGCTTTGATTACTATGAGTTATTTTACTTGTTTATTACAGAGCGATTTGGTAAGCGAAAATTTCATTGACTAACGCAAATGGTAATCTGAGCCGACCTATACGGGGCAGTCATGAGATATAATTACAAGCTAGCGTAGTTACGGTCAGGTCCTAGCGTGATTGTCTAGGATCGGGAAAGTAACCAATGGAACCGACACCAATTCTTCTTACAATTTACAAAAGGCAACGTCGTAGATTCGTTTGCAACATACGGTACTATGCTATAACTTCCGTACTCAGACGTGTCTATTAAATCCACAATAAAATATAATCTAAAATGTGCTCTTTCTTGAAGAAATATTCTGTATCGATTCTAAGCCTATATTATCAGTCTATTGTTCTGCTTCCTATATAGAGAACTAAAACTCATTCTGAGGGTGAGGAAACTCCCCAAAGATTAACTCCGCTCACACGGGATCGAACATAGAAACTTTTGATATTTTGTTCTTCGTTGATTGGTAAACTTAAATATACTGAAACACACTTTATATGAGCGGTGCTTTGCGAAAGCCAACCGTAATGTTTTTTGCGACCAGTTTAGAACCAGATCGACTTGCGCATATGTGCACTCAAATCTAGTTCGTCAATGTTTATAAGTCATAGAATGTTTCCATAAATGTCCAATGCATTATCTTTCTGGATCTTGAACAGAAATGAATAAGTTTAACTCTTTCCAACAAACAAGAAATACTATGGCGCTGTCACACTATTGCGTATCGTACTAGCGTATGCCAGCGTATGAAAGAGAAGCACGCATACGCTGGTATACGCTGACATACATGTACGCTAGGGGTACGTTAGACATTGGTTTTATACGTTTCAAGCACGGTCGCATATGCTGGCATACGCTGGCATACGGCGAGGTAGATTTTTTTCTTAAGCATGCTTAAAGAATGTGTGCGTATTCGGACGTATGGTTTATACGCAAAGCAGACGCAAGGCATACGATGAAAACACTCAAGTTACGCTCGATTTACGTTACTCATATGTCGAGTAATCTAGTTGTACGCTGGCATGAATGTGTACCGTACAGCTAGCGTATTAATGGCGCATGAGTAACGTACTTCTAACGTATGTCTGACGTACATGTATCTGCAACGTATAAACACATATTTGCGTATGCCTGACGATTGAGTAACGTATACAGCGTTTTGATAAAGTGTATATGGAGGTTCCCATTTCTAGATCATCTACAGTTCTTCGTAGACTTATATGGGCACTTTTTCTCGTGATAGCGGTACGCTGTACATGCGCAATTAATACGCTAGTCATTAGCTAGCCATACGCATTCTACATTGTACGCTGGTAATACGCCGGACATACCCTGGCGATACGCTTCTCATACGCTACTCATAGGTTTAATACGGTATGTATACAAACAATTCTGTATTTTCAAGGGCTTTTTGTGCGTATGAAAATTAATTTATGAATTTTCATACGCAACTAATTCGTTTCTCTCATACGCAATAGTGTGACGAGGCCATTAATCAGACGACAGCTGCTCATTAACTATTTTAGCGCCGAATTGTTTAAAGTAGACTTTTCGAAATCTGAATTCTCCATTTCTCATGTTATAACAAGTTTGTACTATTTTGTTTACTAGAAAAAAAACAATGCTTTATTTAGGTGAGACAGTTTGTTACGAGACTCATCCGCATCTGTACTGTTTACAAAAACCCAATATTGCCTTTGGCGCTGAAATAATTAGGAACATTATTTTTTTTTCAAACAATCCTCTCAAAGTCCGTCTGTTGCTGCAGATGCGTCGAAATACGTCAGCATGTGTGGAAGAAGTAAATAATGTTTCAATGACTGGATGTCGATCGAGAAAGATCCTGATTAGACGGAGTAGCGGTACATACTCATCAGAACCATTCTTCTGTTGGTCATTTCCAGAAAGACATTTGTTTCAGCGTCTTATTGCATTTTTTTTATCTCAAATTCAGAGAACATCTGGGATACCACATGTGTACATCAAACGTCTAGTCAGACACATACTTGTACATCAAGCGTCTAGTCAGACATACACGTGTACATCAAGCGTCAAATCAGAAACACACGTGCTCATGAAGCGTCTAGGCAGACTCACACGTGTACCTCAAGCGTCTAGTCAGACACACGCTTGTACATCATACGTCTATTTAGACACACACGTGTACATCATACGTCTAGTCAGACACCCACTTGTACAGCAAACGTCTAGTCATACGGACACTTGTACATCAAGCGTCTAGTCAGACACACTTGTACATCAATGCAACGAGCCTGATCTAATTTAAACAAGACCTTACCTTCGTTCGCTCTGATATATATACAAACATCGAAGCATTTTGATCTGATTTACATCCCGGGAAAAAACAGACGCTCAATCCGTCAGATTAGTCGTTATCTTTCTCACTCATCTAACATATATACTCCATTTTCTATTTGCTACCTCAAAAACATACACAAGTACGAACTATCAAATGCCAGCCATTTTTGTAGCATATTGCCCGTAGCAACTGTGTCGTCATTGTATACAGTACGAATTCATATTGACATTTCGGCCATTTGTCATGGAGGGTCATCTAGGCTGATCGTATCGATAAATTTACTCTATCGCTGATGCAGACGAACTATGAAATTCGAGGGGAGACTGCACTTCCTTATACATTTTATAGTACAACGAAGGAAGCTATACCTCTTGCATTGTATCAATAGGTGCTTTTAAGCTCATTTAGTTTTTATAGGTGGACAGTTATGGCTTAGTGAGAATGTGTGCTTGTACAGGATCTTCACCGTAAAAAGATGCAACGGCCCTCTTAATCGTCTTACGCTGAGAGAATTCTCATTAATCAGCAATATCCCCATCCCTTTGTTCAGATGTCATTAAAGCCGTCTAACAGATAGGGTAGGTTGAGGGTTGTAACCTTTGTAATTGTTCCAGGGAAAAAGAATGTGTGACAATTAGAAGATCGTCAACGGTCGTCATACAAAGAAGATATTTTTCTGATTTTTACAATATCGCCTGTTTTGTTCGAAAGTCGTCTATATATCAGAGAAATTGTTTGAGATACAGTGGACTTCCGAAAACTCGAACATTTGATATTAAGATTATAACGATTATCAAATCAATTATCGGAACGGAACTGTCTTTTAAAATAAGCATAGCAGCAGTTTTTATTGTTCAGTACTTGTTATCATAATAGAAATTAAATTATATAAATTAAATTATATAAATGATTTACAAAGTTAATAGTACATAATAAATAAAATCATAACAAATTGATAAAGGTCAGTTTGTACAGATGTAATATAGTTACTGTGATTTTGATCTTAGACATTGGCCACTTATAAGAAGAATATGAAAACGTTTAAGAGTAATGACGTTTATGCTTTGTTTTAAGAATATAAGTTATCTCGAGTCTTTATGGTCAATTAAGCGTCTGTAAGACTGCAATATGTTTTACATGTTATTCTGTGTAAGTCTTTTTTGATTTTCTGTCATCAAAATTATTGTTTTTATTCGTTTATTTGCATTTAAGTCAAATGCATTCTACTATGTACATATATTTTAGAATAGAGTCAAGGAATATAGGCTTTATCGTATATTGAAGTACAAACAGGCACATCATTTGCATGCATTTTAACATAGTATACGTTATTGCTCATTGAATACATGTTAATGTGAAAATCGGCGTTAAATCCAATAAAACAGTTTCAGTTTCAGTAAGTTGGTGAAACAAAAACTCGCCCTAGCTCCTTTGTTACTGAACCATTGTATTAATTATTATTGGTGTGTTAACATTTTGCATTCCGATGTTTTGAACAGTTAGTTTTCAGTTATTCCACCGCGTTTTCTGTGTAACTTACCAGTACTAATGGTCCATTTATCCTGACACCAGTCAGTGAAATGTACTCGTATGAAAGTCGATGATTGTGAACATATAATGTTTTAAGTTTCATTACAATCGTATTAAAAATGAATACGCTATAACGATGATGTCATTTGAACACATACGTACGAGGGGATAATAGTAAATGGCTCCCTTCATAAATATGTAGGACGAATGAATTTAAAATCAATTCTTCTTAATATTTAAAACCTTCTGTGTATTTCAAAGTGTTTACAAGAAACAAAAATATGCTTAAAATATATATGTGTAACTTTAAGGAATATGTTATGAGCCGCATGTGTTGCAAGGTGGTCTTTTTAACTGCGAAATGTGAAGTTGTATTGTCCGCTTGCGTCTAGCATCGACCGGGGTGTAACTTCTTATACAAATAAGATTGGTTGTTCTACGAGTATTAAAGATTGGTTGTTCTACGAGTATTACATCCACTTTCTTTCATTTCTGTCATTTATCTTACGATCTGAACAACAAGAGCTGTCCGTAAGGCAGCGCGTTCGACTAATCCACCGCTTATTAACTTCTGATATATGGACTCTTATGTAATTGTATGTAAAACATTAATCAGAATTTCTTAAAGGGTGATTATTTGCATTCATTATATGCAATATATAGTTATCTAACTTGATTGTTTACATAGGTATGATGGTTGGGAAGGGTTGTATAAAGATATAATGCGATGCATTACGTATTTACTAAGATAGTGACTCTTAATGTAGTTAATGGGGGTTGCATAAAGTCTCAATACAATGCTTCAAGCAGTTACTGAGATATGGACTCTCACGCAAAACTTTAACCAGGTTTCTAAGTAAAAAATGGGCCATAACTTGCATTAAATGCAGGATAGAGTTATACAACTTGATTATTTACATAGGTGTGATAGTTGTAAAGCATTGTAAAAAGTTCCAATGCAATACATCTAGTACCCAGTAAACAAAAGACGTTGTATAGACGTTAGACCCTGACGTTGGATTGACGTTGGATTTTGGTTGGTTTTGCAAAGTGCCTAGACGTCAGATTCCCGACGTCTATCCAACGTCAGAATCCCGACGTCTATCCAACGTCAGAATCCCGACGTCTATCCAACGTCAGAATCCCGACGTCTATCCAACGTCTGAATCCCGACATCTATCCAACGTCAGAATCCCGACGTCTATCCAACGTCAGAATCCCGATATCTATCCAACGTCGGAACCACCATCCAACATAAGAATTTGACCATTCTAGACGAATATCCAACCATTGCCCAGCAACAATATGACCCAAATCGAACTAATTTCCAACCATGTTTTAAACCTTTCCGACGTCCTGATAGCCTAGTGGTTAAAGCATCCGTTCTGGAGCGGGAGGTCTAAGGTTCGAATACCTCATTTTACCCCTTATCTGATATGGCCAGTAGGTTAGCCGCAGCTAGTTAAATAATGGTGCCAAAAGCCCGCCTGCCCTGTGCCTGACGAAAAGATACGACTTGGGATGTAAAAAAAATGTTCAGGACATAGGTGTCTCATGAGCTGGCCCTTTCAATTGAGTTGACACTATAATAAACAAACACTTACTTTAACAACAAATCTGCAGCAGACAACTTTGAAAAAATATAGGCAAAACTATGGAAAACCTCTATTAATGACAGTATTATTATTGAATAGAGATGAAAATATTGTGGAAAATTGGGGAAATTGCTCATCATGAGCAATTTCCCAATTTGCCACGGTGTTTTTAAAAGTTGTTTGCTGCAAAAGGCATCAAAAAGTGTCTATATGTGGGAAAAATAAAAATAACTTTTCATCCATTAACATTCTCTTTATTAACAGTTCAAACAGTTCAATTGACATTTATCTCCCTCCTCCACCACGCCTATCTGGGGCATACTTTAAGCAGGTAGCAACTGCCGTCAAGACTTCCTGCTCAGTAAAGGATCCTTTCCCTGTTTTGATGACACTAGCTGTAACAAAAAAATAACTTATGCAACAAGAGGGCCAAGATATCAAGATATGGCTCTAAATCAAATCGATCACCTGAGTGATGGTATATATAGTAGCAAATGTTTATTTTAAGAGTGGACACTGAAAATATAATAGCTAATCAGTAAAGAACATTTGTAAAAAGGCATTAAATCATTGAACAATTTGAAAGAGGACCACCAAAAGAACATTCCTGAGAAGTTTGGTTGATATCGGTCATGTAGTTGGGAGATGTCCTTTGAAGTTTAAAGTTAGAAGAATGGAATTATAAAGTTTTTGAGGATAAGTTTAAAGCTAAAAGTTAATAACGGACGGACAACAGAGAGTTATCAAAATAGATCACATTGAACCTTCGGCTCAGGTGATCTAGAGAAGTATTTTATTTTAATAGCACTTTTACATCATACCAATATATAAATATAAGTAAGAGATCTTTAAATTAAATTCTTTTTTTTTCAGAAATGCAGGAATAAATGTTTATGGAAGAACAATCAGAAAATAAGAAAACTACTTTATAATGGCGACTATTGCACACACTCCTCACAATCTATCCTACAAAGTATCTAACAACCATTATATGCCTTTAGTTACCTAACCCTAGTTACCTTTTATTAATTCACATACTCCAGTCGCCTTAAATGCCTGTTTCTGTTTCCCTCCTTTCATGTTAAAATGAGACATAACCTCATTAGTCATCAACCTGAATAAAAGAATGTAAAATACCTATATCTTCTCATAAAATTTCACATTACCATTCCAAAAGCAAAGAATAAGAGTTATCTTCCGTGTAATATCACATTGAGTGGGACCTAAAAGTGATATTTAACTACATTTGGTGTTCACAATTAAAATTAATGTGATATTTCACCGATACAAACATTCTATTCTTTTTATTTTATGTTTAAATTCTACTTGTTTGAGCTTGTTTCAATAAAAAGTAAAAAATGACAGGAAACGTCATCATAAAGCATAGTACATATATCATGACTTCACTATTATATGGTTTCCGTCATTCATTAGTCATGAGTGAACAGTGAGTTTATCAGGATATAATAAATTATTATATGGCAATAATGCATTATGCTTAACACATGCCTTTCCATAATCTTTTTCACATTGTCCTTCAAATTAAAAACCCCAATCATCGACAGTATCTGCACCTGTAAAGAAAACAATTACATGTTTATAAAATTGATATGGCAAAAGTTGTGAGTAGCTGTCTGTGATAACCTCCCAAATCTTCTAACATTTTCTTGAGACATGATTTTAAAACCCACCTGCCATATAAATACTTGAGTGGTTACAAAAAGGAAATTTTTAGTATGAACAGAAATATACCCCCAACAAAACTTGTCAACCAGAACTATGAAAATATCATTTAACCCTTTCCCTCATACAAAAATTATGCAGCAGACGACTTTGAACATATTTTAACAAAAAGTAGAAAATCTCTATAATTGAATTGATAACCTATGACAAAAAGTGGAAAACATAGTGGCAAAAGGAGGAATTGCACGTTTTGTGCAATTTCTTCTTTTGTCACCATGTTTTCAAAAAGCTGTCTGCCGCAGAGGCGTCAGAAAGCGTCCATATGAGGGAAAGGGTTAAGAGTTTAATCAAGTTTACCAATCTTACCATTTTCTGCCTTTCTTGTGGGTCTTTGCACTGTCCATTTATCGCATTGAATTCCTCCATTGTAGAGGCTTGAAATGGTATAGCCGATTCATCTTCAATCGGTATTAAATTTGCCTCTACACCTTGCTTCATATTAGCATTGAGCTCAGCAAGTTGATAAAGGACACGTTTCTGAAATCCTTGAATAATTGATGAAAGAATTTAAGAAATTTTGTTAAAACTTAACCATAATTACCATCACATATGCAAAATTTTATAACAGTATCATCAAACTGAAGAACCCTTTCACAATCTTAATAGTTTGATATTGACTGGTAAAACATTTTAGTCACTGATCAGAGAGACCTAATTAACTGAATAAATCATGTTAATACAAGGATTAATGCATTTCTGTTATCTATAAAGCCCCGAATTATCTGCTGACATACATTTGAAGTCCCAGGAGCACATTGGTCATTATAATAACAAGTATCTGTTACTCATCTAAGAAAGATGTACTTCCAGTTATTTCGACCTTTGTTTTTGTACCAAAAACATTCTAAACTTTGCTTATTTTACATTTCATTTTTGTAATCCTTCAATGACGTATAGATAATGGCAACAGATTTAAAACACCTTTGACTTCATTAAATATGACGTTAAACATTGAATGTATTTCTTGGTTTATATTTGTATAAAGACACTGAGAGACGTTGCATAGGAAAAAGGATACAGGGTTATGGTCTATTTGTTAAGTTATTGATGACTATCATCAACTGTTATCAAAAGACCGTAACTTTGTATTCTGTGTAGGTCAACATTGTTTTACAGAGACTAAAATACAGTTCTATTGATATCCCATCAAAAATGCAAAGTACACCTAGGGTTTTAAATGAACATGAACTTACTTGCAGTTGGAATTGGGAAGACAGTTTCTCTAAACCTTTCATTTGGGGTTGAATGTTGAATTCCTATGGGTGATGGCAGAAGTGATAATAATGATCTTGACCTAGATCTGGACCTATGCAAGGATGACCTTGACAATGACCTTCCATTGGATGAGTGTCTTGATTGTGATCTTGATCGTGACATTCGATTAGATGAGTGTCTTGATCGTGACATTTGATTAGATGAGTGACTTGAATGTGACTTTGACCTTGACCTTTCTTTTGATATGTGTCTTGATTGTGTCACTGACCTTGACCTATCATGATATGAGGATTTCGCCTCAGAATACGACCTTGATCTTTTTTTATAGGGACTCTGCCTTGATTGTGATCTTGACCTTGTCCTTTTGTGATAGGATTGCGATTTGGAATATGAACCCTTTGAATGTGACTTGGATGAGAGTGGTGAACGAGACCTGGACAAGTGCATTGAATTTGACTTGGGAGAGCGAGTTGAATTGAATAAATGAGTCTCTACCCTGGATGTGTGAGTGGAATTCATCGAGTGGGTTGACTTTGACGATTGAGTCGACTGTGACTTGGGCAAGTGTGATGAATGATTCTTCGAAGAATGTGATGAATGTGACTTAGCCAAGTGTGTTGACTGTGATTTGGATGAGTGCTGGGATTGAGACTTTGACAAGTGGTGCGTTGACTGTGACTGTGGGGAAGAGTGCGTTAAGTGTGACCGGGACTTAAACGAGTGCAGTAACTTGGACCGAGACAAATGTTCTGACTGCAACTTGCCCTTTGACAAGAGCTCCGACTGAATTTCCAGTTGTTGTGTTGACTGTGAATCTGGTGCATTTGACCACTGAGACTCTAATATATGTTCTGATGATGATTTGGGCGAGTGTGCTGACAGCGATTGGTATATCTGCTTTGACTGTGACTTAGATAAAGGTGGGGATTCTAGTGACTGAGACCTGGATGAATGCTCAGACAGCAACTTGGAAGAGAGTAGTGACTGGGAGTTGGATGACTGTGACTTGTCTATCAGTTTCAACTTCTTTGGTGGTATTGGAAATTCACCTATATTGAAACAAGAAATTATTTTCAAATCCGGCCAGCACTTTTGGACAAGAAGATTTAGGCACAAGGTGATCAAAAAAGTTGACCTTGAACACTTTGTGCTCAGGTGAGCTAACAAGTTACATGTTGAAGCTATCCCACATATGTCAAAAATGCAGCAGATAACTTTGAAAATATCTGGTTAAATAATATGGTAAACCTCTATAAATTAAAGTTTAATAATTAAATAGATTTGAAAATATTGGGGCAAAAAGCGAAATTGCTCATTGTGAGCGATTCTCCTCTTGCCACACATTTTTCAAAAGTTGTCTGCTGCAGAGGCTACAGAAAGCCTCTGTTTGTCGTAAAGGGTTAACCATGGTGCAAAAGCAACAAGAACATGGAAGTTTTGCCATGCAAATCAGTGATGACTACCAGTTAATACCTTTGTTTTTGTTATATCTATTATTGGTTATGCATCTGAACTCAATCCCATGAACTAGTCTAGACAAATCAAAGTCAAGCATTTATGTTATACTTTTGAGAAACTCAACATATATCAGTTTTTAAAGTCCAAATGGATGGAAAATCTGAAAGACAGTAGAATATTTCCTACCTGGTAAAATAGGAGCCTCCTGATTACCTACAACTACAGTAGATTGTTCCTGCATGGACACATTTTCCTCTGCAAATATAATGGAATCATGTCATATTTCATTGGTATACACATCAACACTCATAAACAACTTGATCATTATAGATACAAGCTTGGACGCTTTGATAGCGTTTCCAGCCACTGTATAAATAGCATGATAGGTGGGCAGATTAGCTCTCCATAATTTCAACGGCTGAGCTATGATCATATTTATTGAAATTATTAACTTGCTTCATAAAACATAGATAAAAGTTATCTAAAAGCTATTAAATTTAAGCAACTCCATCAAACCATGTAAAAATTTACAATAAAGAGCAACTGAACTCCAACCAATAAACTAGTGAGTCACCAAGTCTCCTTCCAGTTCTTTCCCGGTTGTGTCTTGTTTACAATACTCTTTTCTGCATTGTGTCCTTGTGGCCAGTACACTGTGCTTTTCACCACCCAACTTTCAGGCACAACACCTTCCTCCTCATTGTCATCTTCCCCTTCTAGCCAAACAGCCCTGACATACATTCTGAAAATACAAAACAAAAGTGTAAAGTATGTTTCTTTTTGGTTTAGATGACAAATAACCCTTTCCCGCATACAAGAAATCTGCAGAAGACCACATTTAAAACATGTAGGCAAAAATATTGGTAATCTAGTTCTCTAAAAATGTAAGAACAATAATTGAATAAAGCTTAAAACACTATTGTGGCAAAAGGAGAAATCGCACAACATGAGCAATTTCATCTTTTGCCACAATGTTTTCAAAAGTCGTCTCCTGCTGAGGCATCAGAAACCGTCTATATGTGGTAAAGGGTTAACATGACGCCAGCTGTCAATCAACTGAATTCAATACCAATTAGAAATGGATTTTTATTTACGACAAATAAATGCAATAAAAGGTTTTAATTGATTCTATTGTCAGAAATACTCCGATATTAAAAAAGGGGGCGAGGTTATCACATCATTAGCATCATGTTACTGTTAATATTAAAACCATGAGCACCCACATAAATATGTATTTGTCTGTCATCTGTTATTGTGAGCAAGTAACTTCAAGTATTGATTATGACCGGTCACTACAACTCATGATAAAAAGATATTTTAGCCTATACATGTAGGAGGGGCTGTTTAACACTTTCCCTTATATACTATAGACGCTTTCTGACACCTCTGCAGCAGAGGGCTTTTTGAAAACATAGTAACAAAAGAAAAAAATGCTCAAAACAAGCAATTTCTCCTTTAGCCACAATGTTTTCCACTTTTAGTCATAGGTTATCCATTCAATTATAAATAGAGATTTTCTATTTGTTGACAAAATATTTTCAAAGTCGTCTGCTGCAGAATTGTCGTATGAGGGAAAGGGGTAAGATAGTTTCCCCTTTCTTTAACACTTTCTCACATACAATAAATATGCAGCAGACGACTTTGTAAGCATCTAAGTAAAAATACGGAAAATTATCATTAGTGTAATTATTGAAAAAGTTGAAAACATTGTGGCAGAAAGATAATTTGCTCATTTTTTCCTTTTGCCACAACGTTTTCAAAGTTCTGCTGCTGCAGATGCGTTGAAATACGTCTACAGTTTGGACAGGGTTAAAGTAATCTGTGTGCTCTATTCAAATGTATTTACAAAAAGAGTAATAAGTAATATGTCAAATTATATTTACATGCAAACTAAATCTATCCATGCACATGCATATACTGTTACTGCTCCAGACTGTGCAACATTGGTATTAAGACTTGACCACGCTCTACCGGCAGGCAAACCATTTTCTTGTGCAGTTCACATAGCTCAACAAGTCGTCTTCGCATTCGTTGATCACTTTTAACAAATGCAATATTGAGTAGTTTTGATTCACAAGGTTTACTAAAGTAATTTTCAGTTTTACTTTGTGGGAGTATATCACACAACATTGTTCCATTATTCCGTTTTTCTATGACAAATGCATAACACTCGTTCTGCAGTAAAAAACAACTGTTTCGTGTTTTTGTAGAAATAACACTGAATGTTCGTTTTAATTGGGTATTTGTCACTCCAGTTAGATTCTTCTCTTGCATACGTTTGGCAACTTGTACAATTGGGTTTTTTGCACTTTTCACTGACTTTTTAATTGACTGTAGATAGTTTTCATAAGGAAATGCAGAAATATCGTTTAATGAACATTTAAAATGTCTACAGTCATCTGGAAGGTGGATGAGAGAATGGACATTGTATACAGTGAATATCTCTGTATAAAAGTTTTTGCTTTTTTCAACAAAAAAGTTCAGCAAATCTTGAGCGTAATCCAAATAAGCTGATCGGATATCATTGTTGGATTCTAAAAGGATTGAAATTGACACAGACAAAGCCAGAAAGTGTTCGTACATTTCTTTGGTTAGAAACTTCCTTAAAACAACTGGTCCCGTGTATAATAACAATTGCCGAAATTCAGTTGCTTTCCAGCGATCTAATTCAAGCAGGGTTCTGGGCTGGCGGGCAAACTCAGAGGGTAATTTTCCTGCAAAAGACACCAAGTTGTTTGAAATTTCTCCTAGCTGGCGAGCAGACAGTCTGCATTCAAATGGACCTTGTCTAAGAAAACACAAAATTCGCTTTACGACACCTAGACAAACCATGTGCATATAATCCAAACAAAAGGCTGTTACACATGGTATATTACACAAAATGAGCGCAGTCTCACCGTGTTGATGATTATTATGATATGTAAGAGATGAAAATTCTTCGTCTGTCCTCAAGGGGTACTTATTTAAAGAATGCAATATGATGCGATTTTGTTTCCAGTATCCCCGCACAGTGCAGCGTTCACAGGCATTATAACCAGTGTGCCCTATAATATTTTTCAAAAAGGCTCTAGCAGGAGCATCACATATGAATGCATTTGTAGATACAGTAAAGAATTTGTCACCATATGCAATTCCGTTTGCAGAAAGCTCTTGTAGCTCCCTTAAAAAGTCGGATAAAAAATCCTCAAGCGAATTTGGCTTCTTAGAACCATAAAATATTGCCACTATAAAAGGTGTATAATGACCTAAACTACAAAGTATTGGCCAAAACTGCGTGCCAGTTGACTTGAACAAAGGAATACCATCAATATTGAAATTTAATTTCAAACACTTTGAATCTAAGGAATCTGAATGCACACTCAAAATCCTTTCCAAGCCTTCTTTTAACCCAAAGTAAATGTACTGCCCACCACACTTTTCTTCATATTGAATAGATTTTGGGGTTTGCAACAATGTCCTTGAATCTTTGGGAAGTGCAACATTTACATCTGAACGTAAAATGTTCAAAAGACCATCAACACAAGATTTACTTAAACGATCGATGTGTGGTAGACCACACTGCTAATTTTTCCTTCAAACTTTTTTCTTCTATTTCATCTTCTGATCCATCTTCACTAGAAGAAGACTGGACTGTTTCCGAAAACCCAAAATCAGAAATGTTACCATTATCATCATGATTATTAGAACTAGTTTGACTTTCGCTATCATGATTAGCTGAACTATCTTGATTTTCTCTTCTCTCAAAACTATATTGATTCCTTTCATTTGACCAATCAACAACATCGTCTGGATTGATTTGATCCTGCCCCTCTTCTTCTTCACTACTACTTGGCAAGGCAAGGGCCCTGGCAGTTGCATGGTGTCGACGCCAACGTTTCCAGTATGAGTCTCCCGACATGGCAATGACCAAAACTAGTGCTGAAAATGAGTTATAAGACTCTGTAATAATATGACATCAGAACATGTCTACTGCATAACTGGTTTATTTGAACGTTCAGACTTAAGGCTAAAATTGACATACAAACGACTTTCCAATGGTACATGTAACAGTATGTAATTTCCTAGGGTATGAGTTGACTACATGATCTATGTCTGAATCTGAGGAAATCAGCTGTGGAGAAATGCCTCGGGCATCAGTCAGTGTTAGGGGCATGCCCAGTATTTTTAGTTCATTGGTCTAAATGACATATCGATAAATAATAGGACGTTAGTTCTTCGTAGGACAAATTTTCATCCTCTGGGCTCACATAAATAATATTTTTAGTTCATTGGTCTAAATGACATATCAATAAATAATAGGACGTTAGTTCTTCGTAGGACACATTTTCATCCTCTGGGCTCACATAATTCATTTGAATGCATCTATCAACTCAATGTTTTTAAATAAAAAATTGTAAAACTTATTTATTTGAAAACTCATTCTTTTTTTAAAACTATTATCGATTGAAACAACCTTAACAATAAAATAGTGTGAGCATTGACTGTCGTAGTCCTTCAAAAAAAGACATCGCATATGCTCATTTTTCATTTTGTTATTACCCTGCATACGACCAAAAAATGACAGATGATAAAACGAGAAACCGAAAGTCTAAAATATTTGGACTATGACTGTCGCTGTAACGTTCAGAACAGCCCTACAAGTTCTAGTTCAAACTCCAGTAGAGACTGCAGAGTGCAGTTGTTTTAAAAATATTCACAGTACATTTTATTTATAGCATTTATCTTCTTTAACAAACAAAATCCTCACAATCATGCTAAACCGGCCATAATAACGAGCACTTCCTGAATGAGGATATATTTTCAGTGATATTATTTATGTGTGCACCGGTAAATTTTAAGCATTGAAATATTGTGTTTTGAAATAATTTGTTCATTTCTTTTACATTCATTATCTAAACAAACTTCAAATTATCAGTTTACTCTATGTTAAATTATCATGTATACGCATTTTTGAAGATTTTTAAAAAGCGGTGTCCACTTTTTTTTTCTACCTGGAGAAATCGGCCATTATGCTTTTTTTTTGAAAATTTGACCAGTAACTGAGAAAGTAGGTCATAATTTAAAATGGACCTGGAGACTCATTTCCTGATTTTTTTCAAGAATTGCCGAGAAAGAGGGCTTAGAAAGGGGACTTTAAATAATAATTACAGCTCGTGATGACGGGTGTGGTCGCATTTATCACAAAGAATTTACCTGATGTTGGCGTTGTTAAGTTCCGTACGTGTGGCTCGCAGAACGATTTTGGCAGAAAGAAATTCCTCGTAAGGGTCATGACCCTTGTAGAATACGTAACCTGTAGCATTTTCCCGCTTGCCAGCAGTGTCAAAGTCCAGACTGAGGCTGTAGCAAATTAATCTTTAATTAGTGTTTTTTTTTCAAAACGCCGAACGGGGAAATGGGCCAAATAAAGATTTATAATTAAATTGTGAAGGGACCAGTTACGACAGAAAATATATTTCATAAAATTTAAGGAAATATATATTTTTTTCTTTTCCTAACCGTTGTAAACACACATTGTACAGGCATCGGATAAAGGTTGAATATAGGTCGCCGTAGTCGCGACCAAAATCCAACGCTAATCCAACGCTAATCCGACGTCGGGATTCCAACGTCTATAGACGTTGGATATTGGTCAGGAATTTAACGTCTATAGACGTTGTATATTGGTCGCGACGAAAATCCGACGTCGATCCAACGTTTAAACCTAACGTTGCATCGACGTCAGGAATCCAACGTCTATCCGACGTTGGATTATGGTCGCCGACGTCGCAACCTTAATCCAACCATAATCCAACGTTGGTTAGACGTCGGGTGTTTACTGGGTAGTTAATGAGCTATTTATAAATATATGTACTTGCATGCAAAACCTTAAACAAGGTGTGACGCGGACGCCGACGCCATGGTGCGAATAGTGGAGCTTAAAATGACAAGAACGTAAAGAAGGCGTTTCAAGCAATGAAGGGTCCGGTAACATCTAGGGGCAGCAACGACTGTACAAAGAACGTATCCGAACGTTCACTGTTTGTCTACGTTTCGCATGCCATAGATGGAACTTGTTAAACCTAAAAATCGAACACAGTTCTTATTTCTACATCTTCCGAAAAGATAATAACAAACAAGTACAAACAAAAGACAACAGGAGCCCTCACCTTTGAAGACTTCTCGAAGTTTACAATAAACTGTTTCGTGGAAAGGCTAGTACATGTAATACATGTTGGCCGGGTAAGTAATGAATCTTCTTTCGTATATTTCTGATTGTATAATCGCCATTTTTATAACAGCATTTTGGAACAGTCTAAATTTATTTTGTAAGTGTTATTCTAACTTTCGTTTTCGTTGTTAAAATGAAAAACAAATAAAACAATGTTGGAAAGATATTCGAAGAAAAGGGGTATATTATTTTAAACGATGGTAGTATATAGTTTAAAGAGTACTCTCTCCATAGAGTCGTGCATATAAAAATCGAGTTTTTAACGAATTATTTTTTCTTAAAATATATTTCTGTTATAGCGTTTGATACGTGATTTGACCTTTAACATTTCCCATTTCGCGTTTTGTTAAACTACACCTTTGCTGAAAATAGTCCTAATTTCTTTCCGATATTGTATCACTTTGATGTGTTATTTCAATTACGAAAACACATATTTATACTATCGAATCAACATAGAGAAGCAATTCTCAAGAAAATATCAAATTAACAGTAAATGCATATATTTCATGTGTCGGTAGGCACGTATGAATTCGGAGTTTTAGGCCAATTGACTAGTAACGTAGTAAACAGGTATCCATTATGTAACGCTACCAAAAACCTGACCTTCGACCCAACGCTCTAGACTGCAGAGCTCCAGATAAGGTGCGTGAATACATGATCACGCATTGAAATGCAGGAAAAACGAATGAAACTATTTGCTGTTCGTCTTATCAAGCATTTAAACGTGGAAAATTGAATATAAACATTTTCTGTGCGTCGTTTTAATCGTAAGACAAAATGAAAGTGACACATTTTTCAGAGAAATCTCGATCGTTAAATATAACCGCGGTCGAATAAATTACCCTAACACCGTATGTTAATTTGACAATTCACCGATATGTACAGTTCTTACGGAACAACGAGTTCTCACGCTTCGGAATTGATACACAAATAATGTTTGCTCGCGGGCGAAAAAAATCCGTCTGCACAATCAATTAAACCTGGTTCGTTATTAAAATATATCAAAATGGAAGAACTACCGAGTTCCGCAATAGCAGAATACGTTTTTATTCATTTAATCGATGACATGGTAAATTGATAACAGCCAATTAAAAGAAAACATCATGAAACAGTTTTCCCCAAAACAATCGATCTTTGGATACGGGAGTTCCCGTGGTTGAATTTGACTGATGAAGTTATGTATTTTGTCTTTTCGTCCCTAGTAATACACGATGTTTCCCCCAAATAATAAAGTTCATCAAGATTAAGTGATTTACCAATATTATTTAATATTTAATTCACATACTAGTCAATGAATCATTCTTGAGAACTGACTTTAACCCATCGGAGGGGCTGTTAGGTGTGTTCAAGTAAGAATAGAGTTGTTACACATTAGGTTTAAAAACATTAAAGTGGCATTTCTATCCAGAGGGAAGAAAACTCATTTAAAAAAAGTTCAAATCGATTTTTTTAAAAGTAAGAAGCTGAATGGGTTTGGGATTAACCACAAACATGTTACCTAAGAGCCCACACTCACAAATTATACTTTTCTTCAAGATTTCAGGATTTTAAAAACGGAGCCGTTCATGTACATTTTCATTCCGGAATGTATTTAAAGTTTGGATGTCATATACAAACCGTGTTGAGATAAAATGTACAGAACTGTTATAAAAACACACTCAGTTCAATGAGGCATAAACATTGTATACACAATAAGTATGTGTATTTAGTGCTTTTAAAGTAATATAAATGCTGTTTATGGAAAGTCACAGACAACTAACATTATCTTGTTTCCATAGTTTTCTGTGACATACCTGAAATTACTTACACAATAAGTAAATGTTTATTGTTTGGTGTTAAACTCCTCTTTCAACATGTTCTATGTTATATCAAGTAGTTTCCTGGGTAAGTTACCAGTGCTACCAGTATATTTATCCTGACATCAGCCAGTCAGTCGTAATGCTAACCCAACGACCCTCAGCGCCACGGAAGGCAGCTCTACTATCAATTTTAATGTGGAATGATCCGGCAAGGGATCAAACCTGTGACCGCCCGCATCCGAGGTGGACGCTCTACCACAACATCATCGAGGCGGTCAAGTAAATGTTTATCTAGTGCTAAACTAATTATGCTGTTTATTAAATGATTTACAGTATGTCACAAGGAAATAAGAGAATGTTAGTTTTCTGTGACATACCTGAAATCATCTATATTTCATACACAGCATAATTGTATAATGCTTTAAAACTAGATAAACACACTTATTGTGTATCTATGCTTCAATGAACTAACAGTTGACGTGTGTACACTTTATTTCCCCCACCCGAATGTTTGTATTAGACACCAACATTTAAAGAGGTACCTACCGAGCAGGGAAAAAACAACTTTATTTAAATAATTAAAATATGAAAGCTTTCTCATACTACAGTCTAAAGAATCAAACATGTCCTCATAAAGGTTTATAAGGGAAAACAATTGTTATATTACATATTTTTTTTATGAATTTCTATAAGAGTGCAACTTTAAACATTCCCTTTAGTAAAGCAAGCATTTTGGACAAATTTGAACTTGTGAAAACAATTGATTTCATTATATAATGACGTTGCATATTGAATAGACCCCCAAAACCAGGGATTTATATACGTCCCTGCCTATTTCACACTATGAGGCGATCAAACATAAGCCTTTTGAGATACTTACATAAATAAAATCCATTTCATATGAGTATTTTGTCTTGAAATGCATTGTATACTTAAGTAGTCAAAGGGAGGTAATTAAACAAGATTTATAAACATGAATAAAATGTTTATTAAAGTAAATTGTAAATTCAAAATAGTGCAGTAAAAGGAACAAATGCTTATATTGAGCAATTTTTCACGTTTTAATAATGCTTCCTGCTGCAGTATCATCAACATGTTGTCATTATGATGAACATTTCTCTCTTTTAATTTTTTTCATTTGTGTTCATGGTCGGACACACAGCAAGTGTATATTGTTAACCCTTTCCCTCATACGACAATCTGCAGCAGACGACTTTGAACATGTTTTGTCAAAAAATCTCTATAATTGAATGGACTAAAAGTGGAAAACATTGTGGCAAAAGGCGAAATTCCTCGTTTTGAGCAATTTCTTTTTTTGTCACTCTGTTTTCTTAAAGCTGTCTGCTGCAGAGGCGTCAAAAAGCGTGTATATGAGGGAAAGGGTTAAAGTCAGAGTTGTTAATTTACTGTTTAAACTGTTACATGGATACATAGGTAGTGGAATGCCTATTTAAGGTAAGAAGCATAATACATAAGTTAAAAACATGTTGACCTTCCTTATTTTGGGGTGATGAGCTTCCTAGCTGTATTGATTCACTCTTTAATAATTATTATAGGGAGTGAAACATATTTGTCCCAAGTAATTGTCTGGAGCTCTGTATCACAGAGATGCCAACACATTTGCGAAAGTATCGTTGTGCATTTTTATTTGTTTGATGATAGTAGAAAAATAAAATGACATACGTGTTAACACCTAAACGCAAACAGGGAAATCTCACCGTTTTGTCTCAGTTTCCAACTTGAAAACGGTGTTTTATTTATAGACCATTCATTATATTTATCAGCCATTCGGGCAAAGGTGCGCGTCAAAATGCTTGTTTTATCAAGAAAAGCTTGTCATTATCTATTGTTGTTACATCCGCAACAGGTTTGTCATGATGCATTTGATTTATCAGGGATCAGCAAATCATGTATCCATACCACTACAGTATTGAGAAACTTATAACATATTTATACTTTTCACATTTTTAACATAAAATTGTTTGCAGAAGATTTGTGCACATTTCAAATATTGAAGCCTTTACCCTAGGATGTAGAGGCTTTCTGATGACAGACATCTTTAGAACACATTTTGACTGAAATAGAACTTGCTCAATTCAAGTAATTCCAATTGGCCCATAATATTTATTTCCCCTTTGTATTATACATCCATTTATAGAGCTTTTAATATTATTTTGCAAAGATATGTTCAAAGTCGTTTGCTGCAGATGTGTTGCATGTGGGAAAGGGTTAATTAACAAACCATGAAACAAGCTTTAAAAAAAATGAAGCAAAATTAGATGATCTCAATAAGTTTTTACTCAAAGGGTAAAGTAAGAAATGTTATAAAAAAAACATAGTAAGCAACAGTGCAGCTAGCATATTTTACCCGTTATTCTACTACATTATGCATGTTTAATTTTTAAAATAAATTCGGTTTTACACATACATTTTTCACAATTATCCTTTACACCCAGTATATTACAGTATATATTGAACATTTCCAGGACAATATATATGGACAAAGATTATTTATAATCATGAAATAGACTAGATTGTCTTAAAACTACTTAGTCTTAAAGCGAGTTTAAAACAAACAAAAAACATGATCAAATGCAATTTTTAATTACATTTTCAAAATAATTCGTCACAAGTACTTTCAGTACTTTGATTCAATTCGGAAATCGGAACTCTAAGATTCTGGGATTCTGAATTTGGTTGACTGATCATGAGTTATATAAATAGACTCTTTTTGAATATAAATATATTGGGTTTTTCTTTACGTGTACTATTTCTAGATAACATTTTTGCCGTTAATTAAGTACATCTTAAACTAAGTTAGACCCCTGTTTCGTTCCATAATTGTCTCCGAGTTACCTCAGTTTCCTTTGAAAGTATTATCGTTTCTTTCATTTCATTTGTGCGAGAACACAGACACTCCAAGAAAAACACTCCAAGAAAGACACTCCAAGAATGGACACTCCGAGAACGGACACTCCAGGAAAGACACTCCAAGAAAGACAAACCAAGAACGGACACATCGGGAAAATCCAAATACAGACACTCTAAGAAAGACACTCCAAGAATGGACACTCCAAGAAAGGACACTTCAGGAAAGAAAAAACAAGGACGGACAAACCAAGAACGGACACATCAGGAAAATCCAAATGCAGACACTCCAAGAAAGACACTCCAAGAACGGACTCTCCAAGAAAGGACACTTCAGGAAAGAAAAAACAAGGACGGACAAACCAAGAACGGACACATGAAGAAAATCCAAATACGGACACTCCAAGAAAGACGCTCCAAGAACGGACACTCCAAGAAAGGACACTTCAAGAAAGACAAACCAAGAACGGACACAACAGGAAAATCCAAATACGGACACTCCAAGAACGGACACTCTACCCTTGGGGAAAATGTTTGAAATTACTTTTTTAATGATTTCTGCGCAGGAGTCGCATGGAGCTGAAATCAATTGAAATCAATCGAGATTTATTCCGAAATGAAAACGCACCTATTAACTGATATCATTTTGCACTGAATTTCTGGCGGGAAATATCGAAGGTTTGAGCGGAGTCCAGTTTACACGTTCTCGGTGTCGTCAAATTATATGTTTTGCAGGTTTGGGTTTCATGACGTGACGGGCATCTTTTTGATGGCAAAGTCTGTCACCCTGAGCAATACGAATATTTGCAACCCGTTTGAGGTGTCGCATCTGAAGTGGAGATAATCTAAAGTGGTAGATTTAAAAGAACACGTCTACGGGGTTTTAATTGTATTGTATTGTATATATTGTATTGTGTATATATATTGCGCATTCAACAAGAGAACATTGCAGTTATATAACATATGATGACACAAGTATCACCGACATACGGCAAAAGTACAGCTGCATAAGGTATGCTCCAACTAAGGGGGCACAAACGGTATATACAAAATCATAGCACGAAAAGATATACAATACTTTTCAAGAAGAAAACAATCACATTGCAAGAAACGTCTCTCTCATAGTTCAGAAATGAAATTGATCATAATATCTGATATTGCGTCAGCGATGTAGAGCCGTATATAAGAGCTAGCTATTATTACGATGAGAACACAGACATTTTCCTGATGTGTCCGTTCTTGGTTTGTCCGTCCTTGTTTTTTCTTTCCTGAAGTGTCCTTTCTTGGAGAGTCCGTTCTTGGAGTGTCTTTCTTGGAGTGTCTGCATTTGGATTTTCCTGATGTGTCCGTTCTTGGTTTGTCCGTCCTTGTTGTTTCTTTCCTGAAGTGTCCTTTCTTGAAGAGTCCTTTCTTGGAGGGTCTTTCTTGGAGTGTCTGCATTTGGATTTTCCTGATGTGTCCGTTCTTGGTTTGTCCGTCCTTGTTTTTTCTTTCCTGAAGTGTCCTTTCTTGGAGAGTCCGTTCATGGAGTGTCTTTCTTGGAGTGTCCGCATTTGGATTTTCCTGATGTGTCCGTTCTTGGTTTGTCTTTCTTGGAGTGTATTTCTTGGAGTGTCCGTTCTTGGAGTGTCCGTTCTTGGAGTGTCTTTCTTGGAGTGTCTTTCTTGGAGTGTCTGGTTTACCATTTGTGCTGAGCTCGCATGCGGTGAACTCTTATTAGCTGTCACAATGACGTTACTGTGTACGTACTTGCGTGTGTACGTGCGTGCGTGCGTCCGTGAGTCCGAATCTCGTCCGGCCTTCATCTTAACCATGCATCATACGATTTCAAAGAAAATTGGCACAAACGTTTAGCATGATGAGGCGGCGTATCGCGCACATCGGGCTAGTACCTCAAATGTCAAGGTCACACTTAAAGGTCAAAGTTTAATCAAAATTTTGTGGACACTCTGATCGTTTTGAAACTCGGGTGATGTATATGCTTCAATAGGGGTTTGGTCAAAAACTAGATGACTGTGCCAAATTTGAGAAAAATTGTGTTGCTACTTTAGATTTTATATAGTAAATATCATATGAATTTATCGTATTTAAATGCAATATATAGTGCCTCGTCAAATAAGTGCATATACATATGATGTAAGATCAGTTTAAAAGTATTACATTGATTTGCTACACTGGAATATCGACGGACACTTGTGTTATTGAACGACTGGGTATCCCACCAACCAATGTCTCACAACAAATCACGATGGACTTTAAACGTTACAATGTAATATGTAACGGCGATATATTGAGACTACACTGACTGTATGCGATTTTTTCGACCAATGCTGGCTCCGGTAACACTTCGCTGTTGTAATATTACGATTGTGTCATCTATAACCGCTTTGACATTCGCTAAAATACTTAAAGCCTTGTTGTTTTGATTTCAATGAAATAGTACTGCCCTAATAGCGAAAACCCAGGTGGGATGTTCGTTAAGTTATCAATACGATACACCACTTTTGTCGACATTTTCTTGTTCGTTTGTCTTACGTAACGACAGTTGTTATGCTGGGCGGGGCTTAACTAAACAAGAGGGCCATGATGGCCCTGGATCGCTCACCTTAATTATACAATGTACTGCAATGCAAAACACATCAAGACAATTATTCTGAATGCAACCTCCACAGTGTTAACAATACTTTCCTTCATTTGGCCTAGTGATCTATATTTTGTACCTGATATGACTCATATTCCAACATAGATATCACCAAGACAACATTCTGACTAAGTTTCAACTTGCTCAAAGTAAAAATGCGGCCTCCTGAGTTTGAACAATATTTTTCTTTATTGACCTAGTTTCTGATCCAATATGACCCATATTTGAACTTGACCTAGATATAATTCAGACAAACATTCTGACCAAATTTCAAGCTGCTGAAGCAAACAATGCGGCATCCAAAGTGTTCACAAGATTTTCCTTCAATTTGATCTAGTGACCTAGTTTTTGATCCAGCATGACCCATATTCAAACTTGGCCTACATATCATCAAGAAAAACATTCTGATAAAGTTTTATCATGCTGAAATTAAAAATGCAGTATCCAGAGTGTTAACATGATTACCCTTCAATTTGGTCTACTGACCTAGTTTTTAACCCGGCATGACCCATATCCGAACTTGGCCTAGATATCATTTATACAAACATTCTGACCAAATTGCTGAAGCAAAAAATGCAGCTTTTACAGAGTTAACAAGATTTTCCCTCAATTTGGCCTAGTGACCTAGTTTCTGATCTAATATGACCCATATTTGAACTTGAACTAGACATCTTTAAGACAAACATTCTGACAAAATTTCAAGCTGCTGCAGCAAAAAGACATGCGGCATCAAAAGTGTTAACAAGATTTTCTTTCAATTTAACCTAGTGACCTAGTTTTTGACCCGGCATAACCCATATTCGAACTTGACCTAGATATTTTTAAGACAAACATTTTGACATAATTTCAAACTGCTGAAGCAAAAATTGACCTACTTTTTGACCCAACGTGACCCATGTTCGAACTTGACCTACATATCATCAAGACAAACATTCTGATAAAGTTTCAATATGCTCAAGTTGAAAATGTGGCCTCCAGAGTGTTAACAAGATTTTCCTTCAATTCGACCTAGTGACCTAGATTTTGACCTCATATCGCCCAGTTTCTAACTTGTCCAAGATTTTATGGAGATGAACGTGCTGATAAACTTTCATGAAGATTGGATGCAAAATGTAGCCCGTAGAGTGTTAACAAGCACAAATGTTGACAATGGACGACGGACGACGGACGACGCACGACGGACGGACGCCGGACAAAATGTGATCACAATAGCTCACCTTGCACTTCGTGCATATGTGAGCTAAAAAATCGAAGCGTGAATTATGCCGATTTTTAGAATTTGACTTTATATAAACTGTTCTGTGGATTGTAGTTGGGATAAGTCATGACTCTTCTACCGTAACTTTCTGATTGTTTTTTTGCCATTTTGATGGGAATATATTCGAATAGTCTGAATGTGTGAGTGTTTTTTCTCTTTTCATTTTCGTTAATAAAAAACCCATGAACAAAATAAGGTCTATGTTCGAAGCAAGTGTTTTTCCGCATATCTATAGACGCTTTCTAACGCCTCTGCAGCAGACGACTCTTCAACACATAGTGTGCCGAGCCCCGGTAGCTCAGTCGGTAGCGACGCGGGCTGTCAATCGAGGGGTTGTGAGTTCGAATCCCGGCTCGGCCAACATTCTTTCCCGACGTTTGACAAAAGTCACTGTGACCTGCGTCATTCGTCTTTCACCAATGGGCTGTTTAACAGTATATGTGGAAAAGTAGCCAGTTGCTTGGAAAGTATGTTGTGTGGTCTACTGGTTTTGGAAAACTAGGAAACGCATAAGTAGGTGAACTGGTCGCCGTGTTATGAATTAACAATTGTTTAAAAACGGCGTTATCAATCAATCAATCAATTAAAACATTGTGACAAGTGCACAATTTCTCCTTTTGCCACTGTTATCACATGTATTCAATAAATGTTCTTAAATTTATTTTAAGTTTTTATATTTTTGTTTAAATGTTTTTAAAATCGTATGCTGCTGATTTGTCGTCAGTGTAAAAGGGTTTAACGATGAAATCTGTAGTTTTGCTAGCTCTCTCTCTATAAATTCATGTTTATGACAATTGAGATAAACATGTAGGGTGATCTACGAATTCGGGATCCTCGAATTGGGTGACTTTATTATAAGTTATATAAATAGACTCCTGTTGTATATAAATAGATCGGGATTTTCTGTACGTGTACTATTTTAAGGTAACATTAAACGTGAATTTAGTATATATATATCTCTAACTCGGCTGTTGGCTTGTTTAACTTATTGATGATTATATCTAAATATAAAACGTTGTGTAAACAGTTTTTGCTTAGGGTTTAAAGCCGGTTTCAACAATTGTTCAGTCATATCACGGCGAACAGATCACAACCTCATGCATTTCCTAATTTACCCATACCAGTACACCGCACAAAATTACTTCCAGGAAACAACCTTGTTTCGATCCATAATCTTAAGTACACAAACTACTTCCGTTTCCTTCTAATTATAATCGTTTCTTTCATTTCATTTTTGTCTAGCCCGCTTCCGAAGAGGTCTATATAGCTGTCACAATTGCGGTGTGATGTACGTACGTGCGTACGAGCCTCCGTCTGTCAAAACCTTGTCTGGCTCGCATCTTAACCATGCATCGTAGGATTTCCCAATTGACACAAACGTTAACCATGATGAGGCGGCATGTCGCGCACAATACCCATGCCTGTACCTCAAATGTCAAAGTTACACTTAGACAAACCTTGGCTCGAGTTGGCTCGACATGTTGCCTGTAGGAATCTTGTCATTATTTATCTGCCAATTTAAGAAGACATGTTTTCCTTTGTGTGCTTTTGAGTCATTCAGCGATCGCTGTATGCCCGACCGTCGTTTCGTGACTTAATCATGTTCAAAATTGATGCTTTGAATGCCATCTTCAAATATGGCTTATGTTAGGTCAGAAACTAAATGAATTAGCCAAATTTAATAACAATCGAGTTTTTATCTAGATGCCATAGTTGTCACTTATGAATGTTGAAATTTTAGCAAATTCACCAATTAAATTACAACTTTCGTAACATCGTTAAAAGGGGTTGCGTTGTCAGAAAACAAAACAGCAAATAACTAGCTAGGCTTAGTAGTTCAAAAGCTGGTCATGTCCAGTCAACTACTAGGTAAAGCTATCAAGTTTAATTAAAATCCTGCGGACAATGTGATCATTTTGAAAGTCGGTTTGGTCAAACACTATATCACTGGTCCAAATTTGAGAAAAATGGTGTTGCTACTCTAGATGCCATAATTGTTAGTTAAGAATGTCGAAATTCGGATCGAAATCACCAATAAAATTACAACATGTCTTACAACATATAAAGGAGTTGCAAGAAAAAACAAGAGGGCCAAGATGGCCCTAAAATTGATCACCTGAATGAAAGTTAATTAGAAGCAAATATTTAACTGCAAATATCTGTGAAAATTTGATCAGGAGTTCAAATGAAACTGCAAGGAGTGGACACTCACAGTTAAAGAAATAGTCCATTTTTATCTTGAAATCTAACAAGAGCTTTCTCAATTTCTGATGCTGCAGCAACAAAGGTTCTACACAGAATGCAAGTATTTGAACAATTTTGAAAGAGGACCATCAAAGGAACATTCCTGTGAAGTAACGTTGAAATTGGTCAAGTGGAATGGTAGGAGTTGTCATGTGTAGCTAAAAGTTCAATTTACCCCTTTTGTGATGACGCGAGGTTGCTATGATTTTGTAACTTATCAAAACAGCTTAAACAAATTAAATGTAGAGGATCACTGAAGTAGGATTTATATTCAATTTCCTTAATATCAGACAAGAACTTAAAAAAAAATGGAATTTCCAAATTTTGTCATTTTGCCCCTTTTCTGATGCCTCCTGACTGCCATGTTTTTTCAACCAAACAGTATGCCTTGAGGGATCTTTGTAGCGGCTCACCTAAGGAACATTTCTACCAAACTATAATGGAATCAGACATGCAGATTCAAAGAAAAAGATTTTTAAAGCTTGGACATTTTGCCCCCTTTCTGATTCTGCAGCAACCCTGGCGGCCATGTTTTTCAACCGATCGGAAATATTTGAACTATCTTGGTAAAGGGTGCCCCAAGGAACATTTGTGCAAAATAATTTTCAAATCAGGCCAATACTTTTGGACAAGAAGATTTTTAAAATTTTAACAAAAAAAAAAAAAGCTCCGCCCCCTGGCGGCCATGTTTTTCAACGGATCGGAAATATTGGGCCAGTACTTTTGGTGTCAAGAAGATTTTTAAAATTTAAACAACGCACATATAAGGAAAACAGGCTCCGCCCCCTGGCGACCATGTTTTTCAACCGATCGGAAATATTTGAACAATCTTGGTAAAGGGTGCCCCAATGAACATTTGTGGAAAATAATTTTCAAATCAGGCCAGTACTTTTGGACAAGAAGATTTTTTAAGTTTTAACAATGCATGTATAAGGAAAACAAGCTCCGCCCCCTGGCGGCCATGTTTTTCAACGGATCGGAAATATTTGAACAATCTTGGTAAAGGGTGCCCCAAGGAACATTTGTGGAAAATAATTTTCAAATTGGGCCAGTACTTTTGGTCAAGAATTTTTTTAAAATTTTAACAATGCACATATAAGGAAATCAGGCTCCGCCCCCTGGCGACCATGTTTTTCAACCGATCGGAAATATTTGAACAATCTTGGTAAAAGGTGCCACAAGGAACATTTGTGCAAAATAATTTTCAAATCGGGCCAGTACTTTTGGACAAGAAGATTTTTTAAGTTTTAACAATGCATGTATAAGGAAAACAAGCTCCGCCCCCTGGCGGCCATGTTTTTCAACGGATCGGAAATATTTGAACAATCTTGGTAAAAGGTGCCCCAAGGAACATTTGTGCAAAATAATTTTCAAATTGGGCCAGTACTTTTGGTCAAGAAATTTTTTAAAATTTTAACAATGCATATATAAGGAAATCAGGCTCCGCCCCCTGGCGGCCATGTTTTTCAACCGATCGGAAATATTTGAACAATCTTGGTAAAGGGTGCCACAAGGAACATTTGTGCAAAATAATTTTCAAATCGGGCCAGTACTTTTGGACAAGAAGTTTTTTTAAGTTTTAACAATGCATGTATAAGGAAAACATGCTCCGCGCCCTGGCGGCCATGTTTTTCAACGGATCGGAACTATTTGAACAATCTTAGTAAAGGGTGCCCCAAGGAACATTTGTGCAAAATAATTTTCAAATTGGGCCAGTACTTTTTGACAAGAAGATTTTTAAAATTTTAACAATGAACATATAAGGAAAACAGGCTCCGCCCCCAGGCAGCCATGTTTTTCAATCGATCGGAAATATTGAACAATCTTGGTAAAGGGTGCCCCAATGAACATTTGTGGAAAATAATTTTCAAATCGGGCCAGTACTTTTAGACAAGAAGATTTTTTAAGTTTTAACAATGCACATATAAGGAAAACAAGCTCCGCGCTCTGGCGGCCATGTTTTTCAACGGATCGGAAATATTTGAACAATCTTTGTAAAGGGTGCCCCAAGGAACATTTGCGCAAAACAATTTTCAAATCGGGCCAGTACTTTTTGACAAGAAGATTTTTAAAATTTTAACAATGCACATATAAGGAAAACAGGCTCCGCCCCCTGGTGGCCATGTTTTTCAACCGATCGGAAATATTTGAACAATCTTGGTAAAGGGTGCCCCAATGTACATTTGTGCAAAATAATTGTCAAATCGGGCCAGTACTTTTGGACAAGAAGATTTTTAAAGTTTTAACAATGCACATATAAGGAAAATAAGCTCCGCCCCCTGGCGGCCATGTTTTTCAACGGATCGGAAATATTTGAACAATCTTGGTAGAGGGTACCCCAAGAAACATTTGTGCAAATTATTTTTATATCGGGCCAGTACTTTTGGACAAGAAGATTTTTTAAGATTTGGCAATTTTCCCCTTTTCTGTTGCCGCGGCAACCAAAGTTCTCGATGGAATTTAAATCTTTGAACAATTTTGAAAGAGATTCACCAAAGAAACATTCCTGTAAAGTTTGGTTGAAATTGGTCAAGTGATTAAGGAGGAGATGATCTAAATGTCTAAATGTTAACGACGGACGACGGACGACGACGGACGACGACGGACGACGCCGGACGGACAAAAAGTGATCAGAATAGCTCAACTTGAGCCTTTAGCTCTAGGTGATCTAAAAACACTACAGCAAATGACTATGTTTACCATTAAGTCTTTGGTGGCGAAAGTAAAGAAGCCCTAACATTATAACTACCATGAACATGACAATGGCAAGTTCGTGAACAATTTAAGAACATGAGTCATTTCGAAATTTTAAACAGTGCTTGTATACGTGATCCCAATATTTCGCAATCAATAGCATGAATAAAACAAACTGACAAATCAAATAAAGTTATTAGTTCTACAATTAAGTATATAATTAAAAACAGGTACGCCAGCATAAACACTCCTGGTATAAGCCTAACTTTAAATGCTTAAACTCATAGATTTTACCAATATACTGTTCTGTGATATTTAAAGAAAATAGGGAAATAGTCAAGGTATGCTATGAATTTGTGAGAGATACATCTTCTTTCGATTTCGTTCGTAAAATCCCCTATGAGACACACGTCTACGGATAGTTGTAACCTGGAATCGGATTTGATGTCGGATTGCTTATATATCACGTGTCAGTCGTTAACCTATTGAAACTCGCCACCAATAAAGCGCCAAAACTTGACTTCCAATTATATTTAGTCGTCATGAAGGGTCAATCGACTAATGTAACACAGCTCGTCCTTATACATGTCCTATATTTGAAAAGAAAGGGAATATAAGATATAAAGCAATACATCAACCACCTCCCTACGTCTCATATTGAATGTCAGAATTAAGAAACAAGATGAAAACATGTAAACCTCAGCCGGAACTCGAATATCTGGGCTTTGTTGTCATGGTAGTGGAACAGCGTTTCCACCAGGGAGTGTTTCATCCCCTATCACGCAGAGGGAACTTGGAGGAAAAAAAACGGGGGGAGGGGGGTGGGGGGAAATAAGCTCAGAGAGAGGTAGGCCTTACTTCACATGCTGAATATCACATAGATCGCAGCATATAACACGTCTAATCCCTACGTCAAAACTGACCATTTCTGCTCCTTGTAACCTTTTATTATAGGCTATGGTAAAGATAAAGGGACATTTGGCCTTCTTGTTCGAATTATTTACATCCTGTCTGTTTGCACACGTTATTTAAATGTACTGAACTGCATTTGCTTCCTTTAAGTCATGTTTCAAAAAATTCGTTTTGTAATACTATAGATAGAGGTAATTTATAGTAACACGGTATAGTGTGATTAACTGTCTGCGGAATTGTCAACACTGCTTTACAGTATACGGTTTCGCCGACTTACGCTGCCTAAGGTAACACTTTGCTATTGTAATATTACGATTGTGTCATCCATAACCGTTCTGCAATCATGCAAATACATTTCACTAACATTGTTAAAGCCTAGTTGTTTTGATTTCAACGAAAAAGTACTGCCCTTTTAGCGAATATGCGTTAAGTTATTAACACGATACACCCTTTTCGCCGACATTTTCTTGTTTGTTTCACAGGGACGTGCTCATCTTAAATTAGATATGACCCTATGCATAAATATCAATAGCGTAGTTCACGACGAACTCAAGGAGGGTAGGGTCAGAGGGCACGTGTATCGATGGTGCATGCGCAGATACTTAGTTCTCGTGAACGCACATCTCCGCTCTGGAGTCAAAATTCAAAATGGAAGCCTCCGTGTTGTATCCACTTATTTCATTATCGACACCAGAAAGCTCGTTTTCTTGTTGTCTAAATTACGGATCGCAATTATGTGCAAGGCCCAATTAAACAAATCCTTATTTATCTGCCATACAAATAAAAAACATCCCTTATTACTGAACTCAGATGTTCGTATTTTAGGATTATTTACACACCAGCATCAAGAATTGCCACCCTCCGCCATTTTGGAACTCTTCTAACTCTCGCTTGAAGCAGGGTTGCAAATAGTCGGGGTCAGAAGTTCATATGACGTCACTAGGGTTAAAACTCTTGCCGTTCATGAGCAACCCGTGTAAGTCTAGTCGGAACTCGGGTTCGTCGTGAACTACGCCCATGATATTTATGCATAGGGTCATATCTATTTTTAGAGGAGCACGTCCCTGTGTTTGTTTATATAACGTAACGACAATTGTTATGGTGTACGGGGCTTTACTCAAAAAGTCGTAGCGTCAGTTATGAAGACTTTTAGAATATGACTATATATATAGTTTTCTGTGGATTATTGTTGGAGTAAGTAATGAATCTTCTATCGTAAATTTCTGATTGTTTTTTGTCCAATTGTGATGGGAATATAAATATATTAGAATAGTCTGAATGTGTGAGTGTTTTTTCTCCTTTCGTTTTCGTTAATAAAAACCCCATGAACAAAGTAAGGTCTATGTTCAAAGCAAGTGTTTTTCCGCATATCTATAGACCCTTTCTAACGCCTCTGCAGCAGACGACTCTTCAACACATTGTGACAAGTGTACAATTTCTCCTGTTGCCACTGTTATCACATTTATTCAATAAATGGTCTTTAATTTATAGAGAGTTTCCATGTTTTTGTTTAATTGTTTTCAAAGTCGTTTGCTGCCGATTTGTTGTCAGTGTAAAAGGGTTTAACGATGAAATATGTAGTTTTGCTAGCTCATGTTTATGACATTCGAGATAATTGAATTCGGAAATCGGGTGATCTAAGAATTTGGGATTCTTAAATTGGGTGACTGATCATAGGTAATATAAATAGACTCCTTTTGTATATACATAGATCCGGATTTTCTGTACGTGTACTATTTTAGGTAACATTAAACATGACTTTAGTATATCTCTAACTCGGCTGTTGGCTTGTTTAAAATCTTGATTATTCTATCAGTGAGATATAAAACATTGTGTAAAAGGAAGCCCTTGTCAGTATTGTACCCCTGTTTCGATCCATGATCTTAAGTACACACATTACCTCCGTTGCTTTCTAATTACTATCGTTTCTTGCATTTCATTTGTGTTCAGCTCTCTTGCGATGAGCTCTATATAGCTGTCCGGTGTTTGTACATGCGTGCGTTATCAAGTCCGTCTGTCCGATCCTTGTCCGGCCCGTATCTTAACCATGCATCATAGGTTTTCAAAGGAAATTGGCACAAACGTTAACCATGAAGAGCGGCATGTCACGCACACTTATTAGTGTGTGATAGGACTGTACCTGGTCCGCGCCTGCATGTTAAGCATGCATCATAGCATTTCCAAGAAGCCTAACATAAACGTTAACCATGACTAGGCGACACGTCACGCACAAGACCCAGGCCTGTATCTCCTGTATTTCCTGTAGTATAGCCTGTATTAAAAAACAAACCAATATATAAACAAGATGCTTTCGAAAAATTATTTCACATTATAAGCACAGACATAAACCTTGGACATAAGGAAACAGCTTCAAGCTGTTAGGATGGATATTAAAGCAGGAAATTATACGACATTGTGTATTTGTTTACATCCTGGAGAATCAGACCTATTCGCGATGCTGCTAAATGACACCTGCTAGAAATTATTCGTGCTATTACCAGACGAAATTAACCAGACCTGTTTCAAATGTTTTGCAATAACCTAGTATAACATATCATTGTTCAGTTCATATCTGGTGAGGTTGTATTTAGATATATTTTTATTATAACTGGCAAATACCCTTTTTTCCTAAAAAAGGTCCTAGGTCAAAAGGTTCTAGGGACGAAATATACATTGGTCGAAACGTCAAACAACCAGCGATATACATGTATATCTACATGATTTGTTTGAATTGTGTTTCATACCGCTTATAACCGTATATCCGTTCGATTACGGCGTCTCCTGTGTGCATACTATAACTGTTGGCAGTTTTTTTTTGACACCAGCGTACAATATGTACAGTAAACTGTTACGAGCCAGGCGTAACAAGAAAGACAAAGCCAGCAACAAACTTTACAAATTTATTTAATCTAAATTACAAAGTTGAAATAAAATTAAAATACCTGATTCACAATTTTCAAATAACCTTAATTATTCTGATCCTGTCTTATGTCCTATTTAAATAATAAATCCGGTTGTTGAATGTTCCTGAGCATTTTTAATTTTAAATATCCACACTTCCTTAAACTCACAATAATCCACAAAGACTTTATCACTATATAATATCCAAAGAATAATCCAGAATCTTCACAAAGTAACTTCATATGATGACTGACTAACCAAAGAAGATAACCCACAATTCTGCATTCCTTTATATATACTCTATCATCATTCTAGAAGGATATGGAACAATCTTGTATTTACTTGATGACAAAATAAAATCATGTGACAAATTGTTTACAAGTTTGATGCCAAAATTAGATCTCTAGAACAACCTCCAACTAGAGGTTGTTTTTGGGAAAAACGTATGTCTCCCCCAAGGGGTATTTGTCTGGCTGACTGTATTTTGTCAGTTAGTGATTTATTTTAAAAAAGGGCAATAACTCATCCAAAAGTAGGTCAAATTAAACGCCCTCGCAATATGCGCAACTAGACGTTGTACCGATGACTCCTGTGAAGTTTCATAGAAATGTGGCAAAGGGGTTGTGAGATGAAGGCCGGACAAGAATGAAATGGCAATTTAAAAAAAGGGCAATAACTCATCCAAAAGTAGGTCAAATTAAACGCCCTTGTAATATGCGCAACAAGACATTGTACCGATGACTCCTGTGAAGTTTCATAGAAATGTGGCCAAGGGGTTGTGAGATAAAGGCCGGACAAGAAATGTGGACGTACAGACAGACAGACAGACAGAATGAAATGGCAATTTAAAAAAAAGGGCAATAACTCAACCAAAATTAGGTCAAATTAAACGCCCTCGTAATATGCGCAACTAGACGTTGTACCGATGACTCCTGTGAAGTTTCATAGAAATGTGGCCAAGGGGTTGTGAGATGAAGGCCGGACAAGAATGAAATGGCAATTTAAAAAAAGGGCAATAACTCATCCAAAAAAAAGTCAAATTAAACGCCCTCGTAATATGCGCAACAAGACATTGTACCGATGACTCCTGTGAAGTTTCATAGAAATGTGGCCAAGGGGTTGTGAGATAAAGGCCGGACAAGAAATGTGGACGTACAGACAGACAGACAGACAGACGGCGCAGGCAAAAGCAATACGTCTCCTCCGGAGGGGGGAGACATAATAATCTAATATATTCAGTAGTTTCCATATAATTCCATAACCTTCTACCAGTTTCTATAATTTTCTATAAGCTTCCTAAATGTTCTTAAGGTAAATAGTATTGATTAATAAGTGCTCATTAACAATAAACATCATTTAACATCAAAACAATTCCATACTTCAAATATAAGCTATCAACATAACACTTCCCCTCTTCAAGGAAAAGAAAAAAAAAATGAAATATTTTCTTTTTTCTTTTGACAATACTAATACAAACAATACTAATACAATGTCTTCTATAATTACAAATATCAACAATCTAACACATCAGCAAATACAAAATTCAAACAGCTTAACGTATATAAAACACTAAATGAATGATAAAACATAATAATCAATGCAACAATTGCATTTTTTTTTTTTTTTTTTTAAATTTTTTATATGCCAGCTGTTCAAACACGAGAAAGAGCATCTGGAATTACATTGTCTTTTCCCTTTATGTGTTTTATTTCAATGTCATACTCTTGCAACAACAAACTCAACCTCAGCAATCTTTGATTCTTGTTTTTAAGTTTGTGTAAGAAACTGAGGGGATTATGATCACTGAAAACAACAATGGGTGTCACTGCAGAAGTTAAATAAACTTCAAAATGCTGAATTGCAAGAATAAGTGCAAGACATTCTTTTTCTATTGTTGAATAGTTTTTCTGATGTTTGTTAAACTTTCTAGAAAAGTAACAAACTGGATGTTCAACTCCATTGTTGTCCTCTTGCACTAATACAGCTCCTGCACCTATGTCACTGGCATCCACTGCCAATTTGAAAGGTTTGTCAAAGTCCGGTGCTAAAAGAACAGGTGTGTCCATATGTATGGCTTTGACTGTATCAAATGCATTTTGACATCTGTTGTCCCAAACAAATTTTGTTCCTTTCTTTAACAAATTTGTTAAAGGTTCTGTAATTGCAGAAAAGTTATGACAACATTTCCTATAATAACCAGCCATTCCAAGAAAACGCATCAGTTGTCTTCTTCAAGTAGGTACAGGGAATTCAGATATAGCTATGACCTTAGCATCTATAGGTTTAACTTGACCCTGTCCCACAACATGACCAAGAAATGTCAACGTAGCATGACAAAACTCACTTTTTGCAAGATTAATTGTCAGTTTGGCACTTGTTAGCCGGTCAAAAAATTCTCGGATTGTCCTTATATGATCATCCCACTCGTCTGTGTGGATAATGGCATCGTCTATGTAGGCATCACAACCATGTAGACCTACGAGTACCATGTTTATAAGCCGCTGAAATGTAGCCGGCGAGTTTTTCATTCCAAATGGCATGACCTTGTACTGATATAGGCCATCAGGTGTAACAAAGGCAGAGATCTCCTTAGCTCTTTCAGTAAGTGGAATCTGCCAGAATCCTTTCAGAAGATCAAATTTTGTAACATATTTTGCTTTTCCAACTCGATCGATGCAGTCGTCTATTCTTGGAATTGGAAAAGAATCTGATTTGGTGACATAGTTCACTTTGCGATAATCTGTACACATTCTATATGTTTTGTCGGATTTCGGCACCAATATGCATGGAGAACTGTAATTACTTTGACTAGGTTCAATAAAATCATTGTCCAAAAGATATTGCACTTCATTTCGGAGATATTCCTGCTTCACTGGATTCATTCTATAAGGATGTTGTTTGATTGGTGTGGAGTCTTTAACAATGACATCGTGATAAATTAAGTCAGTTCTTGTAGGAATGTCAGGGAATAAGTGCTCATATTCCTGAATAAGTTCTTTCATTTCCGCTTTTTGTTGTGGCTCCAGGTGGGCAAGTTTCTGGTCTAAATATTTCAAAATGTCTGAGTTCTGAAGTTTCACTGAACCAGGATCAGAATTTTCAAAATGTCCACATATTTTTTCACCTGAATCTTGAATACAATGTTCTTGTTGGACAGAGCTTGCCACTGTTACAGGTTTTGAAATAGAGCTATATCTATCAATATATTCCTTCAACATATTTATATAACACATTTGTTTTTGCTTACGCCTCCCAGGAGTATTTATAACATAGTTTAAGTCACTGATTTTTTTGTCAATTGTATATGGACCAAAGTATCTAGCTTGTAAAGGTTTTCCTGAAACAGGCAAGAGAGCAATGACCTTATCTCCAGGATTGAAACTTCTTTCAATGGCATTCTTGTCATATCTTGATTTCATTTTGTTTTGTGTGACTTTAAGGTTTGAACGAGCCAATTCACATGCCTTTGACAATTTATTTCTGAAGTCAGAAACGTACTGAAGCAAATTCAGATCAACTTCATCATCAGAAAGAATTTTCTCTTTCAATAATTTCAGTGGTCCACGAACAGTGTGCCCAAATACTAGTTCAAATGGACTGAAACCAAGAGATTCTTGCACAGATTCTCTTACAGCAAATAGCAGTAAATGAATACCCTCATCCCAGTCCTTTTTAGTGTCAAAACAGTATGACCGTATCATATTTTTCAATGTTTGGTGAAACCTTTCCAGTGCACCTTGACTTTCCGGATGATAAGCTGAAGACCTATACTGCTTTATCCCTAATTCAAGCATTACTTGTTGGAAAATGCCAGACATGAAATTGGATCCTTGGTCAGATTGAACTGACTTTGGTAAACCAACAAATGTGAAAAATTTCACAAGGGCCTTAACAATTGTTTTGGTCTTGATATTCCTTAAAGGAATGGATTCTGGGAAGCGAGTTGAAGCACACATGATTGTCAAAAGGTACTCAGAACCTGACTTAGTTCTAGGTAAAGGACCAACACAGTCTATTAAAATCCTACTGAAAGGTTCATCAAAAGCAGGAATGGGTTGCAAATGAGCTTTTGGTATTATTTGATTAGGTTTCCCTATCATCTGACAAGTATGGCAAGTTTTGCAATACCTAGAGACATCTGCTTTAATACCAGGCCAGAAAAAATGATTAAGAATCTTGTGATAGGTCTTGTTAACACCTAAATGACCTGACATGGGTGTTTCATGGGCTAAACTGAGTATTTCATTTCGATATTTCTTTGGGACCACAATTTGGTGGTGCACAGCCCACTCATCATCAGTCGAAACATCGGGTGGTCTCCATTTTCTCATTAAAATCCCATTCTTGTTATAATAACAGACTGGGTCTTGTGAAGTTTCATCTTCATTCAAAGCCCTATGAAAAAGTTTCAAAATCTCAGGATCATTATGTTGTTCCTGGATAAGATGTGACTTTGACAGTAAGTCATGACCTTGGTCTTTAGACTCTGGTGACTGAACAGACATTAACAAGTCGGACTGAGATTCAGACAGACTAGGGGTAGAAGGTGTATTAACCTTAGCAAACAACTGACCTATGAAAGAATCAGATAAGTCAACATCTGTACAATGTTCATTATAAATGGCTTTCTGAGCCATAGCTCGAGTAACTGCACAAGAAGGGTAAAGGTCAGGAATTTCCTGCTCAATAGGATCAAGGGTTTGATCCATATTTGGTGTGTCAGTTACAAGTGGATTAACCACAACCTTATCTCCAGCTAAGTCATTACCTAGCAATAAATGGACACCTTTGAAAGGTAAGAAAGGTCTGATACCAACAGTCACAGGTCCAGTAACCAAATCTGAGACTAAATGAATATTATGGAGAGGTACATTAAGATTTTCACACTCTACTCCTTGAATAAGAACACTAGTTCCAGAAGAAGTCTTCTCAGAAAAGGGCAGGGTATCTGCTAAAATAAGGGATTGAGAAGCTCCTGTGTCTCTTAATATCTGAATAGGGGTAGGTGTACAAGTATCACTTGTAAGTGACACAAAACCATCGGAAAGGAATGGTTCATAAATCTCCATAACAGAATCAGACTTGGGTTCTGTAACCTTAACAATTGTTTGGTTCTCAATACAATACTGAGGTTTTGATCTTGAAGTGGTGAGACCTGTAGGTTTAGCCTCATCACGTTGTTGCTGCTTCCTTTTTAAGGTTAAGCACTCTGAAATAAGGTGACCAGGTTTCTTACAATAATTACATGTAGGTTGAGATAAGGGATTTTGACCTTTGGTGTCATTGAATGACCTTTGTTTAGGTGCACTAGACTGACTGTGCAGACTAGAATGATTACTGGAAGTTACTTTTGAATTATTGTGTGAGAATACTGGTTTTGTTTTATTCACAAATGAAACTTTGTGGGTAAGAGAATAGTCATCGGCCAAACGAGCTGCCTCATCCAATGTTTCTACTTGTTTTTCATCTAAAAATGTCTTGACGTCAGAATGAATGCAACGTTTGAACTCTTCAACAAGCATAAGTTGTCTGAGTCTTTCATGATTTTTGTCAATTTTCTTAGATGAACACCATCTATCAAATAACTGTTCTTTTGTTCTAGCAAATTCTACATGAGTTTGACCAAATTCTTTTCTACAAGTTCTAAATTTCTGCCTGTAAGCCTCTGGAACCAACTCATAACCCTTAAGAATAAGTTCTTTTACAGTGTCATAACTAGAGCTTTGTTCAACTGTGAGCTGAGTGTAAATTTCTCGAGCTTTTCCTATCAATACAGTTTGTAAGAGTAAGGTCCAATGCTCCCTAGGCCATTTCAAATTTACAGCTACTTTTTCAGAATGAAGAAAATACTTATCAACTTCCTTTTCTTGAAATGAAGGAACAAGCCTAATATTCTTTGTTACATCAAAATGAGAACTTTTTCTTGATTCAATCTGATTCACTCTTTCCCTAACTTCTAACTCTCTCATTTTTATCTGAAATTCCAATTTTTCTCTTTCTAACTGCCTGTCTTCTTTTTCTCTTTCTAACTGCCTTTCTTCTTTTTCTCTTTCTAACTGCCTGTCTTCTTTTTCTCTTTCTAACTGCCTTTCTTCTTTTTCTCTTTCTAACTGCCTGTCTTCTTTTTCTCTTTCTAACTGCCTTTCTTCTTTTTCTCTTTCTATCTGCCACTGTCTTTCTTCTTTTTGTCTTTCTCTTTCTCTTTCTAACTGCCTTTCTTCCCTTTCTAACTTTCTATCTTGCATTTCTTCTAATTTAAGTTTGATTTCAAGCTCCCTGAGTTTAGAGTCAGAATGAGATTCAACAATGAGATATAGCGCACTTTCATCAAATATCTCCTCATTTATTAAATATTGAGTCAAAATATTCTTAACTTCTTGTTTACGCATAGAAGATTTTACTTCAGTCAATTGATAATGACTTGCTAGATTGAGCAAGTCAGATTTCTTAGCCAAATTAAATTTCTCCTGAGAAGGTTCAGCTAAAAACGTTTTCTGATCGAACGACATGATAGCTTGCTGCTGGTTTCAAACAATTAAAATAAATAAATGAAAGTAAGCTATGAATTGGATGAATATACAAATATATAAATTATTTTTCTAATCTGTTTAAGAAATTCGTATCCCGGACGAGCCCCCAATTCCTGTTACGAGCCAGGCGTAACAAGAAAGACAAAGCCAGCAACAAACTTTACAAATTTATTTAATCTAAATTACAAAGTTGAAATAAAATTAAAATACCTGATTCACAATTTTCAAATAACCTTAATTATTCTGATCCTGTCTAATGTCCTATTTAAATAATAAATCCGGTTGTTGAATGTTCCTGAGCACTTTTAATTTTAAATATCCACACTTCCTTAAACTCACAATAATCCACAAAGACTTTATCACTATATAATATCCAAAGAATAATCCAGAATCTTCACAAAGTAACTTCATATGATGACTGGCTAACCAAAGAAGATAACCCCACAATTCTGCATTCCTTTATATATACTCTATCATCATTCTAGAAGGATATGGAACAATCTTGTATTTACTTGATGACAAAATAAAATCATGTGACAAATTGTTTACAAGTTTGATGCCAAAATTAGATCTCTAGAACAACCTCCAATAATCTAATATATTCCAGTAGTTTCCATATAATTCCATAACCTTCTACCAGTTTCTATAATTTTCTATAAGCTTCCCAAATGTTCTTACGGTAAATAGTATTGATTAATAAGTGCTCATTAACAATAACCATCATTTAACATCAAAACAATTCCATACTTCAAATATAAGCTATCAACATAACAAAACAAAGATGATAGTAAACAAAGTTGATAGTAAACAAAGATGATAGTAAACTAAAAAAATAATCTAGGCTTTAACCCTTTCGTCATCTGTTTTAATATTGTATGAACAAGTACTATTACATCGCTTACAAGAGTCAATTAATAAACCGTTACACATTCTCCAGGGTGAATTTCAGTCTATGACATCCTTCATTTTCAAAGAAATTGATTTTTTTTGTAAAGAGAACAGTGTATTTTTTCTACAAGCTGAATTATCTAGGCATTTGTTCTTAACAGTCATGCAATGCACTCCAACATGATTCGGTGTGTACTGTATAGGTAGCAATACACAGTTGAATGGATCTCTCCAACCATACCGTCATATCCTCTTCTCTTCGGATTTGAATAAAGCAAGGACCCGCTAAAATAAAAAAGAAATATAAAACATTTTGATGCAACACAGGTAGTCAGAATTATTGTAAAATAACAGAAAACCACTGTATTCAGTCGGATTACTCATTATTAATGAACCCTTCCATTAAGAAAAGTACAAGTTGGCTTGTGTGAAAGCGCGACAGAGAAAACTGTACATCTCCAAAGACTGATTAAGATCTACACTGTTCACACATTACTTACAAACACCTTTTAGAAACTTTCCCTCTTCTAATCTATGCCTACACTATTCTCAATAATGTAACTTTTTGTATAAACAGGCTCATTTAATGTTGACATGAACATGACAGTATTCCTGATTAGGGAATGTGCATTTCTGAATAGGGAATGTTCATAGTTAAAAATGTTTGTCAATGGTAAGTGAAGAGCTCAAGCTCTCCAGTGGCCTTAGATGAGGCTAGGCTTAAAGGAAAAGGAGATCCCAAGAGACGTCAACGACATCAACTTCAAAGTCAAGGCAAGATCTACAAAGCTCTAGTGCAGTTGAAACCCCAAAATGAAAAAAAAGAGATAAAAATAGACCAACGTTAGCTGCTTATATATAGATACACTGTTTTCTTTCAAAATCTTCCTACGTCAATGGCGGATGGGATATTAGTTTGGCGTTGTTTGTCAAGCATTTAAAAAAATATTTTACAGTAACTAGAAAATATCGTGTGCGAGTGCTAGATATATTGAATGACATGTCATTATATACAAGACCACAATGTGGAAGAATAAAAACAACAACTTAGTGCTCGAAAAAGGGAATAGGTAAATTAACTAAATGTACAATATCACGAAGTTATTATCATTACATACAGTACAGCTCGCGCGGAAAACGCATCGTCCGCGAGCCACCGCGGACAAATCTCAACGCGGACAATTATTTTGGTCCGCGAAGGTGGGTGGAAGTCCACCTATCACCGCGATTTGATTTTATGTACCATCGCGGACGCAACAATATAACCCCAGGGGGTTAATAAAACCGATAATCGTGGATTTGCGGTGGAACCATCGTGGAATCGCGGTGACATTTCTTTGACTGGATAAGCTTTTTCTCGCCGTTTTGCTGGGAGTTTTTTTTTTTTTTTTTTTTTAATTTCATTACAGTACGGAATCCGCTGTGGTCGAGTGGTTAGCGTCGGGGATTTCGAAACCGGGTGTCTCGGGTTCGATCTCCAGTCACGGCACTACGGTCATGGTGGAGTGCCCTTGGGCAAGGCACATTTTCTAGCCTAGTACTGGATTGTTTACCCAGGGATCATGAATAAGTGAACTGTCGCCGTGATATAACTGAAATATTGTTGGAAGCGGCGTAAAACCCCAATAAATAAATAAATTCATTACAGTACGAATAAATGTTGTTGAAGAGGACAATGATTATAAATCAGTACTAACTATAAAGCAGCAATACAATTTCCCTAAACTTGATGTATTCTGTAAACGATACAACTACGTGATAATAAAACTGTTAATTCTGCCTGAAAGATGTGTAGCTTACTTTAAATCTCACTAATAAATGACGTAATTCCATTGTCAATCACCACAATTACCAATGCATTGTTCATTATTAATCGCCTATAAATTATTTCTTTAAAACCTGTTTCAAAAACGGCTGAATAACAAAAACAGAACCATAACAAACTTTGCAAACAAAGAAGTGTAAAGCGCCCATGTTAGTCCCGGATTGAATTAAACAACCAAAAACTAATTATCTGAATTGAAAGAGATTACGAAGTCTCATTAATTGGCATGTTTTACTCATAAAAATACTTGTGAATTAAGGTGACAAATTAAAATGTGTTTCTCTCATCTATACAATACAAATATGTTATTGCGTTAAACAAACAATATGCTTATAGCATAAAATACAAATAAAGACATGGATTTTTTTTTACAGAAGAACATACAAATATTCAACAACGTAGAACATTATGGGGAAAACTAGACTCTTTTCAAATTAGCATAGTAAATACATTTTGACATATTTTTAGCAATACTAATAGACTTATTGGAGAGTAAGTTTGTGAATTTTCGTAACGATGGCCAAGTGTAGTAATATCGTTTAATATATTTAGTTCTAAGATCCGAATATTTTGAACAAATGAGCAGGAAATGATATTCATTTTCAATTTGGTTATTTGAGCAATTTGGACAAATTCTATTATTTCGCGGTAAATGTAGGTGACGACCTCGTTCTATTGCTAATTCATGAGAGGATATTCTAAATTGGGTGAATGCTTTTCTAAAATAAGAGTCTGTAATGTTGTCTAGGTAACTTTCGAATTTGAAGTCGTGTTTAAATAAGCAATACGTTTCTAAACGATTCGAGTTATTGATACAGGAGTACCAATGTTAATAGTAAATATCTAAAATTCGCTGTTTGATCATTTATTAATTAACTGTTACATTAAACTGGTTATGCCAGATATAAGCAAGACCACATTCATCGAGAATTTGTTTAATGTTAAATGCCCAATTAGTTTTTGTGCAATACAAATCGTTTTCTAAACCTAATTTTATAACCATGTAGCTTTTGAATAAAATTGAATTTTCATTTTGATTGAGTATCTTTATCCAATATTTGATAATTATAAATTGTCTATGTATGGACATAGGGACTCTTCCCAATTCCCCGTATAGACTGTCTAGATTGGAAGAGCGACGTACACACAGACGTTTTCTACAAAACTTTGAGTGTATGGATTCGACATCGGGTGCGGGGTGATGACCCCAAATTTCGGCCGCGTAGTTTAGAACTGGTGATACCAGGGAATCAAGTAGTTTTAACTTTTGTGATATAGGTAAATCTATTTGGTTATTGACCATGAACAAATTATGTAATGAAAATGCTGCATGCTGAGCTATACGACGTTGTGTACGATTCCAATTCCCGTTTTTAAAAAGTTGTACACCAAGATATTTAAATGAACTCACACATTCTACTGGCGAGTTATACAAGGAAAAATTGTAATTAGTGTGACGCCCATTCTCGAATATCATGATTTTAGTCTTTTGTGCATTAAGACGTAAATGCCATTCATTACAATAATGTTCTATTTCGTTTAAGATAGATTGTACAGATTTTGGATCCTGCGAAAATACAACCGCGTCATCAGCAAAAAGTAACAAAAACAAGTGTATATCATCAATGCCAAATATACCATCTATAGTGCAGCTAATGTTGTTTAAAATGTCATTTAGGAAAAATAAACATAATATGCTGCTAGCTGGGTCTCCTTGTTTAACACCGATGTTTGAATATATATATTCAGATGTTTCGGACTTATATCGTACATATGATTTAACAGTGTTATACATTTATTTAAGAGCATTTACAAATTCAGTACTAAAGTTTTCATTAAGTAGTTTCTGCCACAAACATACTCTATCTATTTTGTCAAACATCTTTTCCCAGTCAAGAAAAGCTACGTAGAGTTTTTTCTTGTCGGCTAAGGTTTTCATTATCAAGGAGTGCAAAATGAAGATACAATCTACCGTAGATTTTCCTTTTTGGAAGCCAAATTGATTATCAATTATCTTTTCATGTTTTTCAGACCACTTAGTAAGTCTTGTAATAAGTAATTTTGAGTAAATATTTGAAATTATATTATTAAGAGTTATCCCTCTAAAGTTTTTAGCATCAGGGTTTCCTCCCTTAAATATGGGTATGATTATGCCTTCTCCCCAGCTATTTGGAAAAATACCTTCATTAAAAATTATGTTGTAGAGACTTACAAGTAATGGAGCAATAATATCATATGAACTTTTGAAAACTTCGGCAATGAAATGACATGTGCCTGGGCTTTTAGAGTTATTTTGTGAAAATACAGCATTTCTTATCTCCGATTCTGTAAAATTTACATCTAGATCATTGTCATATAAGTAACTATTATCATGTGTTGCATTATTCGTGTTTTGTTGAGGTTGAGGGCCATAAAGATCATTAAAATGTGAGTACATATCATTGATCGATATATTCTCGGGATCGCATTTTTTTGTATTATATTGAGTTTTGACATTTTTCCAAAATGATTTTGGATTCGGTTTTGCTAATTTTGACACGCGCACACCTTCATTTTTGGCGAATTGTTTTTTACATTTGCGTTTTGTGCTAATATATAGCCTTTTTCTGTCCAAGAAAACGTTTTTATTTTCTATACTTTTGTTTCTCAGATACGCATTTCTTGCTTTACTAAATTCTTTACGACAGGAATAGCAGTCTTTATTAAACCATTTATTTTTCTGCTCACGTGTTACATAATGGTGATTGTTTTTTCTTTCGTTACCAAACACGCAGAATGCATTGTTGTGCATATGTGTTGTAAACAGTTGTACTGTTTCATCAATTGAATTAGTATGTATTTTGTCAACAATACTTTGAAGGTGGTTATGATTTTCAATAAGATGAATCCGAAATGTAATAATTAGGCTTTCATCCCATGATAAATATTGCTCTTGTATACTAGCTTGATCACGTGATATGTTTCGCGGGAGTTTACATTGTATGCAAATATGCAGTGCGCAGTGATCTGAAAATTCGTTAGGTGACATTACGTAAAATGTATTAATGTGTGTAAAGTCATCGTGTTTAAGTATAAGATAATCAACAACACTGGAGCCGTTTTTACTTAAAAAGGTGTGACTTCCATTTTCATTGCACAATCGACCATTACCGATAAGTAATTCCGTGTTTTTACATAATTGGAGTAAACGTTTTCCATTTGCGTCAAGTATCCGATCTTTGTTTACACGGGATGTGATATTAACACTATTGTTTAACATAACATTGTTATCTAAGTATCTATCAAATGTTAAATAATCTTTTTCAACAGATGATCTACTATTTAAATCTCCTACAATAAGAACTTTACCCTTTAATTTATATTTCTCTATGCCCAGTTCAATCAGTTCGAACATATCAATATCAATATAATTCAATATGGTTGAACCATGCGGAGGTATATAATCACTGCATAAGAAAACATCAACATTAAAATGGAACAATTGTTTGCACATCTTTAACCAAACTATTCCACATTGATCCTTTTCAATTATTTGAATTGTCTCACTAAAGCAGTTCTTATAATAGATAGAAATACCTCCACTATATCTACCTTTCTTTGTAAAAGGTGACTTATTACCATACAAATGATGAGAACAATAACCCTTAACTTCCAAATTATATAGAGTTTTGGGGTTAGGCCAAGTTTCTGATAGTACAACGACATCATGACTGTTTATAATGTTCAAAAAATCAGCGTCTGCTAATTTTCGGACGATTCCATTTACGTTCCAGGAAATAATGTCAATTTGTTCTTCATGACACCTTTATTTCTTTGGATTTGGGATCTCTCGTGGATTGTACACATGACCGTTAATATAGAGTTTATCACTGATGAATTTCACCTTGTTACCCTTGCTCTTCTCTGAGTGCATGATGGGATACAATTAACGACAGACGAAGGACGACGGACGACAGACATAAAGTGATCATAATAGCTCACCTTGAGACTTTGGCTCTAGGTGATCTAAAAAGGAATCACTTGCATTATAGGTAAATCCATAATATTTCCTTGTTACAAACAACCTTTATTATTACACTTTCCCACATACAACAAATCTGTAGAAAACGCCGTTGAAAACATCTAGATAAACATATGGAAACTGTCTATAGATCAAAAATATTATTACAGGAAAGAGTTGACAACATTGTGGCAAAAGGAGAAATTGCATGTAAGACCAGAATGTTTACAAAGTTTGCTGCAGAGGCATCAAAACGAGTAAGAGTATGGTAAATTGATAAGCTCTTCAACAGAAAACTTGTTAAACCTTCTTGCAAAAGCATGAATACGGTCATAATGATTTTCACTCATTATTTCAACTTCTGTATTAAACTAATAATAATGATTGTCAATTTCAAAGAAATTATTTCATCCAGTCAGATTTTTTCGAAGCAAACATTTTTTATCTTTCCAAGATAAGTCATTAAATCCAACTTCAGTCCTATTGTCTATCAGTAATGGGCAAAAAAAGGTCCAGAACTTCCACAGAATGCTATTGTGTGTATATTTGTAAGTGGGTCCAGGCATTGTTGAGTTATCACTCGGACAAGCTTAAAAAAGGTATTTGTGTTCAAGGTCACTGTGACCTTGACCTTTGACCCAATGACCTCAAAATAAATAGGGTTCATCTACTGGTCAGGCCCAACCTCCAATTCAAGTTTGAGGACCCTAGGTCCAGGAATTGTTAAGTTATCACTCGGACAAGCTTAAAACTGTTTTTTGTGTTCAAGGTCACTGTGACCTTGACCTTTGATCCAATGACCTCAAAATAAATAGGGTTCATCTACTGGTCAGGCCCAACCTCCAACCAAAGGTCTAGGCATTGTTGAGTAATCACTCGGACAAGCTTTGGTCTACAGACGGACCGATGGACCGACCGACCAACCGACCGACAGACATGTGCATAGCAATATACCCCTCTTCTTCAATGGGGGCATAATTATTGATGAGCACAGAAGATACATTTCTCTAATCTGTACGGTTAACATTGTTTTGTCTGCATAAAAATAACAAGAGTGCCAGTGCCGCCACAATATACACCGCCACAACATATAAAGATCAAGAATGGTCCTTTTAATTATTGCTTTTAACATGTATCACAATACTACCATTGGAATCTCTATCAAAATGGCCGAACCGAAAAATGGTTATTTCATGAACAAAAATCACAAAACTACCATTATGGTAAAACAATCATTTAATGGAAAAGAAACAGAAAACAAAGTATTGGATTAAATTGTTGGAGCTTAATGTCCCATTCAACAAATTATTTCAGTCAGGAAGAAAATTATTGCTTTTAACATGTATCACAAAACTACCATTGGAATCTCTATCAAAATGGCCGAATTGAAAAATGGTAATTTCATGAAAAAAAATCACAAAACTACCATTATGGTAAAACAATCATTTAATGGAAAAGAAACAGCAAACAAAGTATTGGATTGGATTGTTGGAACTTAATGTCCCATTCAACAAATTATTTCAGTCAGAAAGAAAATAGGATACATATAAACAGAGATAGAACCCTATAGAGGCTTCCGATATGAAAGTAGGTCAAATGGCAGTGTCGATATGTATCCATTTTTCCTTCTTAGCATAACTCTTTCAAAAATCACTCTACCGGATAATCCATGCTTTATGCACTTCTACCTGTTTGGAAACTTGAGTTGCGTTCTCAAGTGAATATGCTATAGAGACCAAGTTTCGAAAGGCATAACTATTGCAAAAATCGCTGAACCAGAAAAATACCCCCTTCATGCACATCTACCCATTATAGTAATGATATTGACCAAGTTTTGAAAAGATTCGGTCAGAAACGTAGGAAAAGTTGCGTTCACAAGGCTGCAATATCAATCAGCTACAGAGACTAAGTTACAAGGGACATAAATCTTGCAAATATCAATGAACCGGAAAATCGTCGCTTCATGCACATCTACCCATTACAGTTATGACATTGATCAAGTTTTAAAAAGATACGGTCAGAAACGTAGGAGGAGTTGCGTTCACAAGAAATGGACATACGGACGGACGGACGGACAGACGGAGAAGATGACGCCAATATACGACCGCCTCCGGCGGCGTATAAAAAAAAATACTACACAAAATAAATGTATTTTTAGGTAAGTACATTTACCCATTTGAGTAACAGTTCTCTTTGTCAACATGATTCATGTTCCGAAGCCGGTCATTTCACTTCTTGAATATCGCAAGTGAATTGCGTTGATCCCTTTCAACAATGTATCGAAAGACAAATGAAATGAAGTTAAAACTTCTGCCTTATATATACAGTGCCATATTTATTTTTATCACATGACAATGCTTGTATCCGATATAATATACCCATTACATATTTCTTTATATGTGACACGTGTAATATAACATGACCGAATCACTATTTGTGTATTCATCCGCGAATGTTTACAAAATGGCTGAGAACGTGTATCCTGTATACACAAACGTCACAATAGATGGACGAGGTAAAGGGACCATTTTCAGTCATAAGAATATCTTTTTGTATGATTATTCTTATTAACATTCTATTAAGTATTACACTTTGGGACTATTTTCTGACCGAGGATGTAGCCATTTTAACCCAGGGCTATAATTTGAACAATCTTGGTAGAGCTACATACCAAATATCAAAAGCCTGGACATTCTACCTTCAGACAAGAAGATTTTTTAAGTTTTGGTTAATTTCCCCTTTTTTGTTGCCGTGGCAACCAGAGTTTTCAATTGAATTTAAATCTTTGTACACTTTTGAAAGAGGGCCACCAAAGGCTCTTTTTCCACGCCACTTTCGCCATCTTGAAAGGTTACAAAGGTCATGTGACCTATGGAAATTCTCTAAAACCCAAACAGCCAATCAGATGCACGAAACCATTACTGCATGCATTTAACGGAAATTTTTTCTTGTGTAATTCCGTCATCCATCAGTGGTGAAGCATTCATCACCGACGTACTCCGATTGCATTATCTATCAGTTTACACGATTGTCCAAGATAATTGGATCGATAATCCTGTTTACGTAACGGTAAATGACTCTCTCGAAGGTTTACAGACGACTCCGTTCTTGTTTACAAAGTGACATATAGCGTAGGTGTTATATAGTGAGATTTATAGAAATATCTGGACCGATCTTTTTTACAAGTCTTAAGATTGAAACCGGACCGGCTAGTTAAAATACGGTCCGGATAGGCAATTGGCAGTAAGTATTTAACAAGACGATCTCCTACGTTGTTCCCTATGAATCTCATTGTAAAACGAAGGCACCCGAGGCATTAAAAAAGTTGATCCCAGGGGCATAATTTTAAAAATCCTGGTAGAGGACCATTACACATTACTTTACGACAAATGTCTAAGCTCTAGGCCTTTCGGTTTTAGACAAGAATACTTTAAAAGTTTTTCCCTATATATCTCTATGTAAAACAGGTGACATTGGGGCTAGGCCAATCTTTACCCGATGGGCATAATTTGAACAATCTTTGTAGAGGACCACTAGAAAATTCTACACACCAAATGTCTAAGCACTTGGCCTCTCGGTTTCAGACAAGAAATTGTTCAAAGTTATTCCCTGTATATCTCCATGTTATACAGGTGACCCCCGGGTGGGCCAATTTTGACCCCAGGATCACTAGACGATGCTTCAAACCAAATATCTAAACTCTAGGCCTTTCGGTTTCAGACAAGAATAAGTTTTTTAAACTTTTTCCTTTGGGTTTCCATGGCAACCAGAGTTCTGTATGGAATTAATTTCTTTGAACAACTTTGAAAGAGAACCAACAAAGGAACATCCCTGTGAAGGTTGGCTGCAATTGAACGTGTGGTTTAAGAGCAGCTGTTGTTTAAAGAAAGTGTTGATGGAGCACAATGTATGACGGTCGATGGACAAAAGGCTATCATAATCATTCACTTTGAGCACTTCATGCACAGGTGAACTAACTATGTAGAGGGTCATCCATGTAACAGTTGTACCAAACTATCTTCGAATTCGAATTCGACAAGCGGCTTCGAAGAAAAATATTGTTTTAAGTTTTGACATGTTACCCCTTTCTGAATCAACTAAAGTTAAAACATATTTTGATGAGTGTCATTTAGGAAACATTCCTGTGAATTTCAGTTGAAATTGAACCAGTGGTTTAAGAGAGAAAGATTTGAACGGAAGCTGTACAACATAGGGACAGAACCAGTACGATATGTCATCAGAATAGATCACCTTGACCATTTGGCTTTGGTGATCTAAAAAGCAGCCTAGATTTTTTCCTTTCATTGTTCCATTCTCCCGACAGAAACAAAATGATAACCAATTCATACAAAGTGTGACAGACAGACGATAGAGAAGTGAATCCCTTGTTTTCTTCCTGTTGTACAGTCAGGCATCACAAAAAGTGTAGTTTACTGCTCTAAATTCACAAATTATACTCCCTTGTATTTCACATGAACAGTTATTTGAAGATGCTTTATATTAGAATATCAATTTCTGTTAACTAACAAATTTACGTTCATTTTGTATCCAATACATAATTCTAGCTATTTACAAAACCAGTTTGAAAATTGATACATTAGAATCGATTAAGAAAATAACCAAACTAAAACAATGAAAACAAGAGCTGTCGGAGGACAGCGCGCTCGACTATATGCCGCTTATTCACATAAAGCACTACTTCATTATATTGCACTTAAGTACTATTAACCCTTTCCCTCATATGGCAATTCTGCAGCAGACGACTTTGAACATATTTTGTCAAAACATAGAAAATCTCCATAATTGAATGGATAACCTATGACAAAAACTAGAAAACATTGTGGCAACATTTTCTAAGTAATTCAAGGGCCATTACTCCATATTTAGGAAACAATGGAGTTATCTAACCTAATTGTACGATGGTCCTTAACAAATGTGTGAAGTATGAAGTGATTTGAATTATGAAACTTTAACGTTGAGCTAAACGCAAATGTTAAAACTGACCGAGTCCAGAAATAGCAAATCCTTAAAAAAAGGTTTATCAAATATTTGACATCATGCAAAACCCGTTTGATATGTTGAAGAATTATATTTGATAAATGAATGATCACAATTAGAAAGGAATGTAACCAAAAATTATAAATCAAACAAAAATCATGTTATTTATTCCCAAAAAGTCACACTCAGCATCTTCAACATACAATGTGAAGAAAAGTATTATATGTAATTATATTCCAAATATAAAAGCCCTAACACAAGTACTTATTGAGAAAAAAAAAAAAAAAAAATGAAAATGCCAACTTGCCCTAAAACTTTAACCACCCAAAATCATGTTTTTTACCCCAACAAGAAGGTCACACTCAGCATCTTCAGCATTCAATGTGAAGAAAGGTATAAGATGTAACTACATTCCAAATATTAAAGCTGTAGCACAAATACTTATTGAGAAAAATTAAAAAATTAAATGAAAAGGCCAACTTGCCCTAAAATTTTAACCACCCAAAATCACGTCTTTTACCCCAAAAGGAAGGTCACACTCAGAATCTTCAGCATACAATATGAAGACAGGTATTAGATTTAATTATGTTCCAAATATAAAAGCCCTAGCATAAGTACTTATTGAGAAAAAAAAAAAAAAAAATCCAACTTGCCCTAAAACTTTAACCACCGAAAATCAGGTTTTTTACCCCCAAAAAGAAGGTCACACTCAGCATCTTCAGCATTCAATGTGAAGAAAGGTATAATATGTAACTAAATTCCAAGTATTAAAGCCGTAGCACAAATACTTATTGAGAAAAATTAAAAAATTAAATGAAAATGCCAACTTGCCCTAAAACTTTAACCACCCAAAATCACGTCTTTTACCCCAAAAAGAAGGTCACACTCAGAATCTTCAGCATACAATATGCAGACAGGTATTAGATTTAATTATGTTCCAAATATAAAAGCCCTAGCATAAGTACTTATTGAGAAAAAAAAAATCAAAAAAAAATCCAACTTGCCCTAAAACTTTAACCACCGAAAATCAGGTTTTTTACCCCAAAAAGAAGGTCACACTCAGCATCTTTAGCATTCAATGTGAAGAAAGGTATAATATGTAACTGAATTCCAAGTATTAAAGCCGTAGCACAAATACTTATTGAGAAAAATTAAAAAATTAAATGAAAATGCCAACTTGCCCTAAAACTTTAACCACCCAAAATCACGTCTTTTACCCCAAAAAGAAGGTCACACTTAAAATCTTCAGCATACAATATGAAGACAGGTATTAGATGTAAATATATTTCAAATATAAAAGCCCTAGCATAAGTAATTATTGAGGAAAGAAACAAAAAATCCAACTTGCCCTAAAACTTTAACCACCGAAAATCATGTTTTTTACCCCAAAAAGAAGGTCACACTCAGTACCTTTAACATTCAATGTGAAGAAAGGTATAAGACGCCGACGCCGGGGCGAGTAGTAAAGCTCTCATATTCTTCGAATAGTCGAGCTAAAAAAGGAGTTTATACCTAAAACAAAATAAGCATACTACAGTTATAGTTCTTTCTGACTGCACATATATATTGATTGTCAATAGTTAAGAATTTAAACACCATTCAAATAAGTTTCTGACTTCACTTTACTAACAAGATTCCATTAAGGAGTGACCTGTTAAAGTTGTCGTCAACGGTGTAAATATTGACTTCCCATTATCGACTTCCTTTTGTCGACTGTTGGACTTCGATAGACAACAACTATTTCAAGCGTATTCAATCACTTTAAAATTTAAAATCATAGATCATAAAGGTTGTAACTTAACAAGAGCTGTCAGAGGACAGTGCACTAAACTATTCCTTCGCTTATCTAAGTTCCTGAGATATGGACTCTTATGTAGTTGCATGCAAAACATTATTAAACCAGAATTTCTTAAAGGTTGATAATTTGCATTATATGCAGGATAGAGCTATTTAACTTGTTTATTTTTATAGGTGTGATGGATGGAAAGGGTTGTATAACATATCAATTAAATGCATCAAGTAGTTACTAAGATTTAGACGTTGAATGTAGTTGCACGCAAACCTTTAAATATAATTTCTAAGTAAAACAGGAGTTGTCGGAGGACAATATAGCTTGCCTATCAGGGCCTTCTTCAGAACAGTTATATAAGTATTAGGTAAAGTCACACAGTATCACATATTGCAAGATAATATACCTTTTCAATACTTGCATGGAAATGTTAACCAAGTCCATACAGACCCTTTTGGGCCTTTAAATTCTGTTAATTTGTTTATAAACGATTTATGCCGATAGTGAACATAATACCCAAGACTTACAGTATCAGATAAAAACACACACTATTGTTTATTGCGAGATATCACACATTTTCAAATCTTAACCTGGCAACGCAAAGGTTTGACCAAAATTCTAAGTCCAAAAAGGGGCACAATTCAGTCAAAATCCATTCCAGAGTTATGGGACTTGACAAACAGGGTCATGTAATGACCCTGAATAAGTGTGTGAAGTTTCAAAGCAAAAGCTTACACAGTGTCTGAGAAAAGGCCTTGCACGCAAAGGTTTGACCAAAATTCTAAGTACAAAAAGGGGCACAATTCAGTCAAAATCCATTCCAGAGTTATGGGACTTGACATACAAGGTCATCTAATGACTCGAAATAAGTGTGTAATGTTTCAAAGCAACAGCATACACAGTGTCTGAGAAAAGGCCATGCATGCAAAGGTTTGACCAAAATCTAAGTCCAAAAAGGGGCACAATTCATTCCAGAGTTATGGGACTTGACAGACAAGGTCATCTTATGACCATGAATAAGTGTGTGAAGTTTCAAAGAAACAGCATATACAGAGTCTGAGAAAAGGCCTTGCACGCAAAGGTTTGATCAAGCTGGCAACGCCAACACCAACACGGGGTGATTACATAAGCTCCCCTATTTCTTCGAATAGGCGAGCTAAAAAGGGCAACAATTTGCATCACATGCAGGATAGAGTTATCTTAATTGGTTCTGTATATAGTTGTGAAATTGGGAAGGGTTGTATAAAGTTTCTATACAATGAATATTTAAAGTAGTTACTGAGATATGGACTTTTAATGCATGCAAAACTTTAACCAATATTTCTAAGTCAAAAAGGGGCCATAACTTGCATAATATGCTAGAGATAGAGTTAGTGTACTTAATTGGTTACATAGGTTTGAAGGTTGGGAAGGGCTGTATAAAGTTTCAATACAATGCATCAAGTAGTTACTAAGATATGGTCTCTTAATGTAGTTGCATGCAAAACTTTAATCAGAAGTATCAGTCCTAAAAGGGCCATAACTCGCATAAAATGCAGGATAGAGTTATTTAACTTGAAAATTAATGTTTCAAAGCAATGCATCAAGCAAATACTAGGATATCTACTCTTAATGTAGTTGCATGCAAAACTTTAACCAAAATTCTAGGTAAACAAGAGGGCCAAAATGGCCCTAAATTGATCACCTAATTGATAGTAAATTACATGTGTAGTAGCAAATATTTAACTGCAAATATCTGGGAAAATTTGATAAAGGAGTCCAAATGAAACTGCAAGGATTGGACACTTCTCAAGAAACAGCTTATTAGTAAAGGCCATTTATATCTTGAAATCTAACAAGAACTTTAATAAGAATGGAATTATAAAGTTTTTGTCATTTTGCACCTTTCCTGATGCCGCCTTGCTGCCCTGTTTTTCAACAAAATCAATATGGCTTCAACAGTTTATTTAGAGTGTCACTTAAGGAACATTTCTACCAAATTATCTTGCAATCGCACAAGCAGATTATGGAGGATCAGGATTTTAAAATTTGGGTATTTTTCTCACTTTCTGAGAATATTTGAATCTGACAGGCAGATTCGGAGGAGAAGATTTTTAAAGTTTGGACATTTTGTCCCCTTTCTGATGCCGCAGCAACCAAAGTTCCAATGGAATTTTATTCTTTGAACAAATTTGAAAGATGACCACCAAAGGAACATTCCTGTGATGTTTTGTGGAAATTGGTCTATTGGAATGGTAGGAGTTGGTTGTCATTTGTAGCTAAAAGTTCAATTTACCCCTTTTGTGATGACGCCTGGTTGCTATGATTGTGTAACCCATCAAAACGGCTTAAACAAATTAAATAGAGGATCATTAAAGTAAGATTCGTATTATATTTTCTTAAAATCAGACAAGCACTTTCATAAAAATGGAATTTTCAAATTTTGTCATTTTGCCCCTTTTCTGATGCCGCCTGACTGCCATGTTTTTCGACCAATCAGTATGGCTTGAACAATTTTTATAGAAGGTCACCCAAGGAACATTTCTACCAAATTATATTTGAATCTGACAGGCAGATTCGGAGGAGAAGATTTTTAAAGTTCGGACATTTTGCCCCCTTTCTGATGCCGCAGCAACCAAAGTTCTCAATGGAATTTCAATCTTTGAACAACTTTGAAAGAAGCCAACCAGAGGAACAGTCCTGTGATGTTTCACGGAAATTGTCCTTGGAGTTTGGGAGGAGATGATGTTTAAAGCTAAAAGTTAACGCCGGACGGACGACAGACGACGGACGACGGACGACGGACAAAAAGTGATCAGAATAGCTCACCTTGAGCCTTCGGCTCTAGGTGATCTAAAAAAGGGCCATAATTTGCAAAATATACTGGATATAGTTATAATACCTGATTGTTTTCATAGATGTGATAGTTGGGAAGGGCTGTATAAAGTTCAATGCAATGCTTCATGTAGTTACTATGATATGGTCTCTTAATGTAGTTGCATGCAAAACTTTAACCAGACTTTAGTAAACGGGCCAAAACTTTCATAAAATGCGGGAGTTATCTAACTTGATAATCTACATAAGTGTGATAGTTGGGTAGGGTTCTATTAAGTCTCAATGCAATTCATCAAGTAAATACTAAGATATGGACTCTTAATTTAGTTGCACGAACAACTTTAAGATAATTTCTAAGTAAAAAAAGGCTATAATTTGCAGTAAATGCAGGATAGAGTTATTAAACTGAATTAGTTCAATAGGTGTTGTAGTTGGGAAACATTGTAGAAAGTTTTAATGTAATGCATTAAGTAAATACTGAGGTATGGATTCTTAATTTAAGTTGCACGTGTAATGAAGCGGTTAGCGTGTTTGTAGATTGTGTATATTCTGTAAATAATGGTAACACACCCAGTTCAACAGTCATACTCCTTTTATTTGTAAAGCATCAATTGTAATGTTCATAAGACATAAACTTAAGACACTATAAAAATCATTGGGGAAAAATAATCATAACTCGCTTGGCTTAGATAGGTTAACCGGTGACAACAAATATTAAGCAATGCAAATAGCTTTCACACTGTAATACCTATTCATCAGTCAACTTTAAACAGACTATTAGAACCAGAATATCATGCAGATTTCATTAACAATTATATTGAAAGAATCAAAATAGAATAGTATAAAAAGTTATCTCATGTAAGTCACTTAAGCAGAATGCTAATCTATTAACATCAGTGAGACACCTTCTTCACATTCTAAACAAATAGTACTGCAGGAATTCACTATGCATGGTTACCTTATTTTATACCTAATCTTAATACAAACTGATATTTAATTGAACATGTTGAGAAAATAGAATATCCTCTCTAGAATGTTACATTTCCAATCATTGTCAAATTGAGTAAAGTCCTTTAAACAAGTTTGAAGGTATTGGTCAACAAGGTATAATTCAAGTTCACTGCAAATCTATTATTCATTTTTAACAGGAAAAAGTGAAGAAAAATACAAAACACAACATACCTGTAAATATTTTATCATTTTATTTCTATGTTATATGACTGAAATTTGGGTTCATTATACACGCAAAAAAATAATCTAGATTAGAGTTATCTGACTTGATAATCTACATAGGTGTGGTAGTTCGGAAGCATTGTAAAAAGTTTCAATGTAATACATCAAGTAAATCCTGATATATGTACTCTTAATTTAGTTGCAAGCAAAACTTTAACCAGAATTTCTAAGTAAACTAGAATGGAGTGCTCCCCGGAGTACGTGTGTTACCTGCCGGGGCCTTGTCAGAAAATGTTATTTTTTGTAGGAAAAGGGGAAATAACTCTGATATAAATATATTTGGATTACCCCCCTTTTGTGAACCCATCTCAAAGATTGTTATAAACATTTGTCAGAAGTTTCAATGTAATCCTTTGAGTAGAACAAAAGTTATTTGAAAACGTGACGAAAAAGTGTGACAGACAGACGCCGGACAAAAAAAAGTTATCCCTAAGTACCTACCATGCTAAGCAGGTTAGACAAAAAAAAGTAATCCCTTAGTGCCTACCATGCTACGCAGGTGACACAAAAAGGGCCATAACTTGCATAAAATGCAGGATAGAGTTATCTAACGTGATAATCTACATAGGTGTGATAGGGTTGTATAAAGTGTTAATGCAATGCATCAAGTATAAAGTAAATACTGAGATATGAACTCTTAATTTAGTTGCATGCAAAACTTTAACCAGAATTTCTAAGTAAAAAGGGGCCATAACTTGCATAAAATGCAGGATAGAGTTATCTAACTTGATAATCTACACATGTGTGATAGTTGGGTACGGTTGTAGAAAGTTTCAATGCAATACATGTAGTATTTAAGTAATTGTATGCAAAACCTTAACCAATGTGTGACACGGACACAGATGCCGACACAAGGGTAAGTAATATAGCTCTTATATTCTTCGAATAGTCAAGCTAAAAATCATAGACCATGTGTTGCCCGGTGCTATCAAGCAACAGGCTATATGACGTTACTTTGAACCTTTTACCATGATTGCCAATTAGAGGAGAAGTTATTATTACGATAAACTAAGTGTAATGCCTGGGTCAAATACAGTTACAATTGATTGTAAATATTTCAAGTATTTGTTTGATTAATTCTCGTAATTTCGTTGATATTATAAACACCTACTGGTCCTTAATATTATATAATAGTCGATTTCTGGCATTCGGAACAAGTGGGCCGACTACATTTAAGATGTAGGTGACCAAAATGAACAGAGGAGTGCCAAATTAATGCGGTTAATGCGGTTTATGGATCATTCCAATCTATTTATAAATATGTAAATCGCTTGACCGTTGTGCCTTATTTCATTCTATAAATGAAATAGATGTTTTCAAATAAAACATGTGAAAAAGCTGTTTTTGTTTCGAAAAAATGATAATACTATATTTTTTTAAATGTGTAGAAGCTTGAGGTCTTTAAATGTTATTTAATGTTTAATTCATAAAATGTTACAAAAGATACTAATTCAACCCCTCTGTCCCACATGTAGACGCATTTGCAGCAGATGAGTATTTAATACATTGAGGCAAAAGAAGAAATGGCTCTTAATGAGCAATTTCTCCATTTATCACAATGTTTTGAACTTTATTATAAAATGAAGTTTTTTAAAGTAAAACATATTTTTATTAGAAAATACTTACCAGTCATTTAATACCTGATATATAATCTCAACACCGTTAATTCATCCAGAAAAGAAGCTCGCGCAGCCATGCATAGCCCTCACGCGTGTGTGATACACACGGCCGCCGGTAATACCGGCGCACGGGCCATGTGACCCCCACTTTTAATTTCACCGTTAACTTGCAGCGTTTAGTGTTGGGTGACGACGCGGGGTTGGGAGGCGGGCATCTGAAATGACTGGTAAGTATTTTCTAATAAAAATATGTTTTACTTTAAAAAACTTCATTTTTATGTGAAAAATACATTACCAGTCATTTAATACCTGATGACTTTGCAGCATCGGTCGGGAGGATCGTCCAACACAATGCCGGTCCCGAGAAATCGTAGCACTTGGTAAGAGTACCTACGGTACTACTAAATATAAACACAACTGTTTATGTATTTAGTAATTTGTGTATTAATTAGGTAAGTACTCGCTGAGAGTCCACTTGTGTGTCCAGAGAGAAATAATTTCTGATTGAAACGTTTTAAGACTTTATCAGAAGGATCTTATTACTAATTAAAGGAATAGGATATCCAGTGTTTGAATACGCTGCTGACATATCCTTCTCCTACCAGAGGTTGAATAACCCCTACTGTGGCTCTTACAGCCCTCGAATGTTTTATATAGAACTTAAGACCCTTGACAGGGTACAAGATCAGGTTTATGGGAACACAGTTCACATAAAGGTTGTGAAATGTGATGGGTTAGGAAGCACCAAAGGCAACTTGGTCTCAGTAGGAATACAGGTTTATAAGAACGGTTGAATAACCATACGGCTGTAAAACCTGATGAAATTCGTTTCTACTGAAAGCGAAGAACTCACTTCCCTGATAGTGTTCGCCAAGCAAGACGAATTTAAGTCTCAGTTTATAACTTAAGAAGCGGCAGCTTCCGAAGAACGTAAAAGTTTGGAGAGAAATGGATCTGAACTTTGAAGTTAGGAGCATTGGAGCATCGAACGATAATTGTTGTGTTCAACGCCAAATCTTGAATGCGAGAGGTCGGCAACATATGTAAGCATAAATTACTGATTGACGTACCTTAAAAAACACCAATCGGTAAGAACTGTCTACTTCTAAGGAAGATGTAACGGTTATGTCGATAGGCAGGCCAGAAGAACGTTGAACTACGATCTCTGGGCCAATACTGTGTTTCTAAAGTCATTGTCAGGAAGAGAATAACGACACCGGAAGTTGACTCATTTGAATTATGGGGGCAATTCAGGGAGTAATTATTATTGCCAATCGAAGGACTACTGTTTCTTCTATTGGTCATGTACATGTCCTAGTCAGTTAAGCCCTGTACTGTAATGAGTATTTAACACACTGCCCCGAACTGTAAACAATTCGGGTGTGGTGTGAAGCATGTATCGGGCCGTTTCCTTTAATTACTGATCCTTATCCAGGACATGGGAATCGGATTCTCTGAATAGCGAATCGAGTCTGTCCGAGGGGCCAGCTCAACGAGAAACGTCCTACAACGAGTCATTTGAGGGGAATAGATCCGACTTGCCCGTTTTGGGAATAAATTCTAAACGCAGGTAATCGAAGTGAAGTGTTTGAAAGGAACACTTCCCCGTTTACAATGAATCGACGGTCATTCCTCGATGAAAAAGCAACCGGTACGTGGTAACAGGCGTCTGTTAGGTCTAAGAATCGCTCAGACCGCCGTTCCGGATTGCGTTCTTGATAAAACGGAACGTTCCATTTTATTACTCGACCGTACTAGACGCAATCTGAGTCGATAAGTCTTATTCCGGTCTTCACCGGCTGTCTTCTTAGGAACCAGAAGAAAGACGGTTGTAGAAACCACCGAATGTAAGGTTGATACCCACTCCATGGCATTCCTGTTAGCTTAATAGAGAGGAGCGCTTCCCTATAGCCGCGGATTAGGGCCAGTGCTCTATTTGGTTGTATGCCAACTTTGCTCCCGTAACGGGGCTTTGATAAGGCAGGGCCAGCGGAAGCAGAAAGCTAGGCTCGAACTTAGCCTGTCTCTTGTGTCTTCACAGGTTGGGCTTCTAAGAATGCTTTTGCAGAAGTCGCTGTACGTTCTGTCCCTGTGAACAATGTTGCCGCATACGCCGAAATGCGCCTATGGACGCAGTGAATGCAGTAACTTTCCACTAATGATAGTTTATTTAGAGTCCAGCTCTAAATTGTTAATCATCCGATGGAGCACTGAACCCGATATGTCTCTTATTCGTCAGACAAGACGGGGTCGTGGGTTTTACCCGACGACGTGCGGATTGACTAAAGCCGGTTCTGGACCGGAATGTCAGTGTCCGATTCGACATGGAGGAATCCTATGATCGATTGATTGTGGTTTAATGCCGTTTTAACAATTCTCAGTTATATCACGGCGGCCAGTTCACCTACTCATGTATTTCCTGGTTTTCTCACACCAGTACTCCACACAACAATCTTCCCAAGCAACTGGCTACTTTTCCACAAAACTTAGCCCATTGGTGGGAGGAATCCTATGAAGGAGTCATGATCGAGGAATTGATCCCTTTTCCGAAGAAGAATGAGATCGCATGGAATCAACCGTCGGTCCGAGCTCACGTATGAGAGAGTTCACAGAGTGACTATCCTCTGGGAACGGTTGATCCCGGTAGGCCAGCATAGGGGATTGATTTATGAAATCAACTGAATCTCTCCCTTGTAATACCGTCGGACATCGACTCGTCCCAACAATTGGTACGATGGGTATTACTTGGGATGAGTGTAGTCCCTAGAGACGCACTCGCTCCTCCCTGGGGACCGACATAACTATTTGACCGGTACTCCCCATACCCGATGGCCGACTGTTTAATCGGCTATGTCCCAGCATACTGCCCGATTGACTGCCGAAAGGTTATGTCCTAAGACATAACCCGTTTGACCGGTGCCTTACTGGCTATGTCTAAAGACATTGCCCGGTCTCCAAATGACTGTGTCCGAGGACATTTGTCAAATGGAATACTGTTGAATTCCGAAGAATTCATAGTAGAATTTTTGTTTTCACGGTGACCGTTTGCCCGGTAACCGTTTATGCCCAGTTAAGAGTTTGACTGCCCTGTGAACGTTCACGCGACAACCGTTTATGCCCAGTGATTAATTGAGTACTCGGTAGGCATTTGACTCATTCTCTAGCACTTTCGACTCATTACATTCATATGAGTGTAAGGAACGACAACTCTGCGAAGGAGATTTTCACTTGGCTGTGTTCGAAAACACCCGGTTGTCCAATGTCAATGGTTTTGTCATAATATTGACAAAACGGTTGGAGTCAACTTGACTTAACGACTGCTCGTTACCCAGCTCTGGGTACGTTCAGTAATGGTAGCTCCCTCTGACCATCACTGACCGGTTGACTAATGATAGGCTGATGTGAGGCTGCTCTATCACCAGTCTCCAAAAACTTCAGACATTATAACTTGGCACTCTGTAGAAGTCCGAAGACTGCTGTACTGCAGAGTGTAGGTTTTGCTCGAAATCATTACAGGTTTAAACGACGTTTTAGCGTCAACCTTCGGGCATAAAGTATTAGGTACCACCCTAAGTACTTCCTTAATGTTCTGCTGTAGAGGTCAACGCTCTACAGCCGGCTCGTAATCTGAAGGGGACTGGTCCCCCCCCCCCCCGCCAGTCAGACGAGGCGGTTGTAGAGTGTCGAGCCCTACGATGCTTGACTCTAATCCGTCTTTCAACTGAAAGACACAACAGTCTTATAAAAGTAAGAGAAGGGATTGGAAATAATATTCAATCTTTGTGTACTTTATTGTTGTGTTAAGGTGTCGATCGTGTGATGTGAACCTCCTCTCTCCGCAGTAGAGAGAGAGGTCGCACTGGATCGATCGTCGGGGCCGAACTAACCGTATGGGACGGTCTCGACCTCCCTTTCACGGAAAACCTGAGTTATTCCGATCGGGGGTTTGCCTTCTAAGGACTGCTTCTTCGAAAGGTGTCCTTCCGGGAACAGTGAATTCCCATAAGGTGGGTATTGCTGATCCCGGTAGGCTTGGTTAACCCGTCTATCACCGATCCGTTACATCTTTTGAAACGGAGCTTTGTATCGGGGAAGGAGTGTAATCTCTAGAGAAGTGCAATGTTCCCCTTGGAGAAACGGAAAGATTTCTCTGTCCTGTACTCCCTATAACTGGATATCTGAGCCTGGTGCGTAATGACCAGTGTTTTGAATATCCGTACTCTTCTATTCTCATTCTTTTGAGGAGTGTAATCCCTACAGAAGAACACTGTTCCCCTTGGAGAAAGGAAAGATTTATCTGTCCTGTACTCCTTATAACCGATGTTAGACGGTTGGATATCTGAGCCTGGTGCGTAATGACCAGTGTTTTGAATATCCGTATAGACCGGTTGTGCGAAGAACGAGTGATACTAGTATCAATTCGGTCGTGAAGCACGGAGCCCGGTTGACCGGTCGCGTCTTGGCTTAACGACTGCTCGTTACCTTGACTGCCCACTGCCCGGTCGCGTCATGTTAAACTGACTACCCGGTCGCGTCATGTTAAACTGACTGCCCGGTTGCCCGGTCGCGTCATGGCTTAATGACTGACGGTCGCGTCATCGCTAAATGACTGCCAGGTTTGCCCGGTGACTGGTCGCGCCTAGGCGAAATGACTGACAGGTTGCCCGGTACCCGGTTACCCGGAGTCATATAGGTTTTGCTCGCAAGCATTACCCGGTTGACTAATGATAGGCAGTTGTAAAGCTGCTCTATCACCGGTCTCCAAAGAATTCTGTCCGCAGACATTATAAGTTGGCACTCTGTAAGCGTCCGAAGACTGCTTACTGCAGAGTGTGGTGTTAGAGGTGGCCAATCAGTGAGGTTTTCCTTTGATTGACCCATGGCGTCTCCCGAAGGGTCAGCCCCAACACCTGGCGTCAGATAATGTCGTTCAGCAGACGGTTGCTCACTCTTGAGGCCAACCATCACTGTGTCCGTACGGTTTCTGGCCCGAAGGCCTTTGTTTCCCGACGGAATAATAGACATCAGCCGCTGCCATCCGCTCCTCCATGTCCCGCGAAGGACCAGCCGAAGCTGAGGGGGAGCGGTCAGAGCTCCAGATAAGGGCGTTTGCATGTCTAAAATCCTCATTTGACCCTCTTACCCTATGCTGTGGGTATTGAGAACCCACAGCGTAGGGTTTGTTTCCTAAGAGGGAATTTGTGGGGACAATAGCTGATTACACCTCCGTATCTGGACCTCTGAGCGGTTGTGCGGAGTGAAGAAGGAACAGCTCTGACCTTCTGCTCACTCAACACAGCCGCGGAGTCTGATTGTTGGGAGAACCCCTCAAACTCCGCTTCACTCGTAGAGCTAAGAGAAACCTTTTTAGGGGTCTTCTTACTCTTCCAGCTTTTGTGAGTCCTCCTCAACCCAGACTGTTTCCAAATGGAAGCAGGCCAGGAAGAGAAGTACTCACAGGGTGAATCCTGTGTGTACATAGTGAACGCAAAACAGGACAGACGCGTGTCTCATACAGCCGTTATGAGCCACGCCTCTGATCACCACTATGTGACATAGAATATATATGAAACAAAACAATTTATACGATTCAACAAAAAATATAATTTTTTTCTATTTTTTATTTTCTACTATACCCGTTGATCACGGAACGTATTTCAATGAAAAAGATTTTACAAATATTTTCCAAAATTGTTCATGTTTAATTAATATACATAATGTAATTCAAGGCGATAATAATATATTATCGCTAATAGGGTCGGTGTAACTATAACCGTTGAAAGAATGAATGGCCATTACCGCCCCGATACGTAACTGAAATAGTGGGTGGGGTAACCCACCCGTGACTTCTCAGTTAGTTGTGTTCACAAAAAAACAACTTAATTACAATTAATAATTTACACAATTATGTTGTTAGGTTGTTAATGTTGTTGAATAACTGAATGAAAATAACTTGTTTAAGGCGAATGCCTTAAACAGACCAAGAAATAAAATATAAAAATGAAATAAATTCTTAGCTGTCAGTTCGGTGTGTCCAGAAATTAAAAAGTGGGGGTCACATGGCCCGTGCGCCGGTATTACCGGCGGCCGTGTGTATCACACACGCGTGAGGGCTATGCATGGCTGCGCGAGCTTCTTTTCTGGATGAATTAACGGTGTTGAGATTATATATCAAGTATTAAATGACTGGTAATGTATTTTTGACATAAAAATTACACTTTCACTACATATATCTAAGAAACTGTCCATGGTGTGTTCACGTCTTCAGGGTTGGGATATCATATAAATCACCTGACCGGTAGGCTCAGGGTAATGTATTCTGAGAAATTCTGCCTGTCTGCCGGTCTCCTATTGGAGCATATTCCCAACTTTGTAGAAAATAGTTAATAATGTATGATATATGGTTTACTTGAATGCTTCACAGTTGTTTACTAGCTCATCAACTTCAATAATTTAAGTACTTCATGTACATGTATTAACAAACACGACAACAGACGGAAGTATAATAATCAAATAGAGTTGAAATCATTGCAGCAAAAGAAACAAGAGGCCCTTGAGGGCCTATGCTCTACTGGCATTGATCTGGCTTGTTTCAAAAGGAACCAATATGTCATCAATATTCAAATACCAACTAAGTTTGGTGAAGATCAGATAGTAAATGGAAGCTCTATTGTGTTCACAAGCTATATTATAGCAATTTTAACAATTTCAAGGGCCATAATCCGGCCATGCATGGGTAGATCTGGCTGTTTTTTAGAAATGAACCAAACTCTCATGGATATCTAACTACTGTATAAGTTTGATTGAGATACAATAAAAAATAAGGACTGTATCATGTTAACAAGCCCTATTATAGCAATTTTGACAATTTCAAGGGCCATAATTCAGTCATGCATGGGGCGGATCTGGCTTGTTTTCGAAAGGAATCAAGCTCTCATGGATATCTTACTACTGTATAAGTTTGATTGAGATACAATAAAAAAAGAGACTGTATCGTGTTAACAAGCTCTATTATAAAAAAATTGACAATTCCAAGGGTTATAATACAGTCATGCATAAGCGGATCTGGCTGGTTTTGGAAAGGAACTGAGCTCTCATGAATATCTAATTATTGTATAAGTTTGATTGAGATACAATAAAAAATAACGACTGCATCATGTTAACAAGGTCTATTATAGCAATTATGACAATTTCAAGGGCCATAATCCAGTCATGCATGGGCAAATCTGGCTGGTTTTTTAAAGGAATCAAGCTCTCATTGATATCTAACTACTGTATAAGTTTGATTGAGATAAGATCAAAGACTGTATCGTGTTAACAAGCTCTTTTATAGCAATTTTGACCATTTCAAGGGCCATAATCCAGTCATGCATGGGCGGATCTGTGGCTGGTTTTTGAAAGGAACCGAGCTCTCATGAATATCAAACTACTGTATAAGTTTGGTTGAGATACAATCAAAAGTGAAGACTGTATCGTGTTAACAAGCTCTTTTATAGCAATTTTGACCATTTCAAGGGCCATAATCTAGTCATGCATGGGCTGATCTGATACAATCAAAAGTGAAGACTGTATCGTGTTAACAAGAAATTGTTTACGGACGGACGCACCGACGGACAAATCGCAACGACATAAATCTCTCCTTTTGGCACAATGTCTTTAAAAGTCGTCTAGTACACATGTGTCAATGTGGTTTAATATATATTATGAAATTTAAAAGCGAATTGAGTCTAGTTCTCTCTAAAGTCTGTTTCGCTCCACTACGCAACATTTTTGTTAGTGCAGTTTGCAGCAATTTCTGTACTTACTAGTTAGTATTATTTACAGATGTAAGTTAATAAAACAAAAACCGGACAAATATTCATAAGTTGAAAAAGGCACATTATTCTATCAAACCTCACTTTAGAGTAAAGCCCCTTGACATACGTGATCTTCTAATGGTTCTGATTAAATGTGTGAAATTCTAGAGATGTAGACAAGAAACTGCAGAACAAATCTTGAAGTCTGACCTTGCCATTGGAAGTAAGTGGCTGATTATGTTGTATGACACATGATCTTGCTATGAAGAATTAATGTGTGAAGTTATATCTAAATCCATTCAATCATGTAGAAGACACAGCCTGGACACATTAGAAAAGCCTGAGAATGTTTTAATAGCCAAAATTGTGACATTGACCTTGAGACTAGGTTTCTGGTTGTTGTGCACGACATATCATCTTTTATAGAGAATAATTGTGTGAAGTAATATCAAACTCCATTCAAGCATGTGTAAGATACAGCCTGGACAAGAAATTATGACCTTGGGAGTAAGTGGATGGGTGATATGCATGACACATCATCTTGTTATGGAGAATAAATGTGTGAAGTAATATCAAAATCCATTCAAGAATGTGGAGGTTACAACATGGACAGGAAAATGCAGACAGACAATGTTTGAGCCCTAATTGTGACCTTGACATTGGGTGTAAGTTGCTGGGTGAAGTGCATGACACATCATATTGTTACAGTGTTTTTTCTTAACCCAAATTGGGGGTCGAAATTGGGCCTCATTCACAATCAAAAGACATCTCTTTTTTTCACAAAAGTAGGCCTAAATTTCACAAAAACTGACTTTCATCACATTTTACATGTCACTATTTTCACAATTCACGTGGCCCTGGCATCAAAACAGCGAGAAAAAAAGACTGTGTTATGGAGAATAAATTAGTGAAGTAATATCAAAGTACAAACAAGCATGTGGAAGATACAGCCCAGACACAAAATTAAGGTCGGACAATGTTTAAGCCCAAGCTTTGACATTGACCTTAGGAGTAGGTGGCTAGGTAGTGTGCATGCCACATCATCTTGTTATGGTGAATACTTGTGTGAAGTAATATCAAAATCCATTAAAGCATGTGGAAGATACAGACCGGACAATTATTTTCAGACGGACTGAAGGACTGACAGATGAAGTGACGCGAGAAAACAAAGTCTCCAAAAGATCTACGACCGGTATTTAGTCAATGCAGACACTTACTAAAGACGGGTTGGCAAAGCTAGAGTGCGACATATAACTGAATAAATACAGCCACGTACTAAAGACGGGCTGGTATATAAAAGATGTCATACGTTGAATGCGGTCACGTACTAAAGATGGGCTGGTATATAAAAGATGTCATACGTTGAATGCGGTCACGTACTAAAGATGGGGTGGTATATAAAAGATGTCATACGTTGAATGCGGTCACGTACTAAAGATGGGCTGGTATATAAAATATGTCATACGTTGAATGCGGTCACGTACTAAAGATGGGCTGGTATATAAAAGATGTCATATGTTGAATACGGTCACGTACTAAAGATGGGTTGGTATATAAAAGATGTCATACGTTGAATGCGGTCACGTACTAAAGATGGGCTGGTATATAAAAGATGTCATACATTGAATACGGTCACGTACTAAAGACGGGCTGGTATATAAAAGATGTCATACATTGAATACGGTCACGTACTAAAGATGGGCTGGTATATAAAAGATGTCATACGTTGAATGTGGTCACGTACTAAAGATGGGCTGGTATATAAAAGATGTCATACGTTGAATACGGTCACGTACTAAAAATGGTTGGCATCCCAAGTAACTCAAGTGGATGATTTTAGAGAAAAAGTTTTAATTTCAGTGTGCAGAAATGGGCCAGAAAATCATCCAAGAATTGCTGCATACATGAAATGGGCAATTTAGTGAATGCAGCCACATACTAAAGGTCACTGGGTTGGCAAAGCTAGAGTGGGACATATGACTGATTAAATACGGTCACGTACTAAAGACGGGCTGGCATCCCAAGTAGTTCAAGTGGATGATTTTAGAGAAAAAGTTAAGGTTTATCAGGGTGCAGATGCGGAACTGACCTGGATATGGTGACATCATGTCACCACTGAATTATGTTGTCAAGAATGACCCCGCAAACCACCTGAATAACCTACATGACATTGTAATTTCAGTTTTATATAGATTTTAAAACGTATTGAATCAATGCTTACCAAATAAATGCTGTGATGTGACTTCTAAACCACAGGTGCCCGGCGCACAAGACCCTAAAACATATTATCATCAATAAATTGGTTTTAGAAAAAAAATATTTTTTTTATAATAATAACATTATAAAGGTATTTTACTTCCACGGATTGTTAACATATGTCGTTTGTTCAATGCTTCTAGCAAAGTCAATTTTCGACCGATTTCTACAAAAAATATATTAATGGACACGGAATTGATTACTTTCAGCTATATTAACACTAGTATGGTAACAACTGTTCTTTTTATCAAAATACGAGAGACGGATCATGCAAACCTTTTCTCTCGTAGGCGATGTGACTCTGTATTCATCAGATACGTCTATCAGTGAAATGCAACAAATATCAGGCTTCATAGAACAAAATCAACGTATGCATATGCATAATAATATTCTATAACACTTACGTCCGGCTATTTTCTTTTGTTACAACCTTAATGATTTATATCGGCAATTAACTGCAGCGGTTACTTTCGCTCTAAAGAAAGCGGCCATTCAAATCGGTGACCCGGAAGTCCTTTCTGGTGAAATTCTATTGGTTCCCTGCTTTAAACTTAGGTAAGTACACGAACGGAAACCAGTCCAATAAATAATTAAAATGGTTCCCGCTTTAGTCTTACCCCCATGTGTTGAACGGGCTCAAGTTTCCCGCTAATCTGTCAATGCGTTGAAAGTATAAACAATGCCGATGTCGCTGAATTTCGAGCAGCAAAATGCTCTGTTATTGGTAGTAAATGGCCATAATATGGTAATAATTGGTGCTGCGGGTACAGGAAAGTCTTATCTTGTGAAAGTAATAGTCAAAACACTGCAAGAAAAAGGCGTTAAAACTGCTTTAACGTGTACGACAGGCGTAGCATGTGGAGTGTACCCAACTACGATGCAACCGATGACTATACATAGATGGTCGGGAATTGGTGATGGCCGGTATCAACCCACTGAAATTGTTAATGTTATCCGTAACAATCCGAAATATAGAGCTGTGGTGGAACGCATAAAGTCAACCGATGTGTTGATTGTAGACGAATGCTCTATGATGAGTGTGAAATTCTTAGAAACACTGAATGAAGTATGTAACACAAAACATAACTATTTTGTATTTGGTGGCATTCAAGTGATTTTGGTAGGAGATTTTCATCAACTTCCACCAGTTCCAAATGTGAGGTATGATGACACTGGTGCTTATTGTTTAAAAGGCAATATTTTTGACATAGCTTTTCCTCACAGAGTATTATTAACAACTGTTGTACGACAGAGTGATTTGCCACTTATAAAGGCAATTGATGAAGTGTCCAAAGGGCTGATATCTTCTGATACACTGTCCCTGATGAGAACATTGTCAAGACCTTTGAAAACTGATGACAGTGTCAAATTATTTTCTACCAATGAGCTTGTAGATGACTATAATCGTGACCAAATACTAGACGTCCCAGGACCTTTGCATGAATATGTTTCTTCAGATGTTGGTAAAAGGAAATATTTATCTGAAATACAAGCTCCTCGAAAATTATGGTTAAAGATCGGAATACCAGTGATTCTTATAAGAAATATTTCTGACAAACTTGTGAATGGGCTTCTTGGCAATGTCTATGAGCTGGAGTTCGGGGAAATAATTGTTAACTTCCCATTTGTTCAAGATCATGTGATAATAAGTAAAGTACGTTTTGAAGGTAAGAAACAATTTACACTTTTTATTTCATAGGATCCCATAGGAAATCAATGATAACATGAATATTTACAGTGTTTTATTCTAGATTCAATGTTCTTGGTGTTTAACCCTTTCCAACAAACAACAAATATGCAGCAGACAACTTTGAAACCATTTAACCCTTTACCACATACAGCCAATCTGCAGCAGACAACTTTGAGAATGTTTACTGAGAAATATGGAAAACTTCTATAATTGTACGTATAATTACTGAAAAAAGGTTGAAAACATTGTGACAAAAAGAGGAATTGCTCTATGTGTTTAAAAGTCTGCAGCAGAGGCATCAGAAAGTATCTTTGGTTTATAAAAACTATGTAATGTTCTATTGAAGAAGTATTGATTATTGAATAATAGTTGAAAATAGTGTGGTAAAAGGGGAAATTGCTCATGAGCAATTTTATCCCTTTGCTACAATAATATTTTCAAAATCAACTGCTGCATAGGCGTTGGAAACCATCTGTATATGGGAAACGGTTAACCTTATCATGAAATTATTTCATAGGCGTAAAAACATATTCTCCTTCACTACAAGTTGATTACACATATGGAATCAGTGTAGATCCAGACACGCTTGCATATCAGTGCTGTCTGATTAGGACCTACACTGATTCTTAGGTAAAAAGTTTGATATGTAAATTTTAATCATATAGCACAGTCATGTAAAGTTATCTGTACAAATTGAGTAAAATTTACCCTTACTACATCAACATGTTTATGACCCAACCTGAGCAACTTGATCTGGACCTGTTCTGATTGCTATGAGACTAAATTACCTCTGTCTCAATTTGAACAGTGTAAAATTTGATCAGCTGGCAGCAACGTGAAAAGGCATCAGCATGTAGCAATGGTAGTTATAACATAACGAAACTTGAAAATAGTTGTAATTATTAAAACTGGTATTGTTTTATATTTCAGTTTTTAACCCATCAACTAATTCAGTGGTAGCATCTAGGGAGCAGTTCCCATTAAAACCTGCCTTTGGATTGACAATACATAAAGCTCAAGGCATGACACTAGAAAGGTAATAATTTTAACATGTTATCAATGTAAGAAATAGTGATTATTTTGTATGTATACATGTTAAAGTAAAATAGTAGAAGTGATTAAATATTTTCTTTCAATTATTTATTTATTTCATTAATAGTTTTTATCAATAAAATAGATATTTAATAGATTGAACATTATGACAGTGAGATAAGTATCTACTCTGATGATTTCACAATTAAGTTTTGTCTGTCTATGAAAATACAGTGATCTGAGTGCAAGCATTTACCAATACATGCTGATTTGGATTTACACTGGTGCACATAACTCAAAGATTGTGTACATGTTTATAATAAGCAAAGAGGATAATAAATAGATATTGCACATTTTTTCTTATAGTATAGAAGTTGACTGTAGAGACATTTTTAAACCTGGACAACTTGGTGTAGCCATGGGAAGAATAAAGACAATTGAAGGTCTTAGGGTCATAAACTTCACACAACGTGTCTGCATGAAACATCCACTTGAAATCCAGAATTTTATGAGTTCTCTACCTGAGATTGGAGAGGTTAAGGTAGACTTTTCGTGCTGTAAACAACAAAGAAGGTAAGAACACTTATAACACTGGTACCTTACTTTCTCAGCTTTTTACCGGACTGATTACTTTGCATCTGTGGACGCTTCATACATAAGTTGAAAGGCATGGCTGCATCTTTTCATTTGCCTGCATTTGCCTTTATGGACACAGAATTTTGACCCAAAATAATACTATTTAGAGTGCGTTTGTATTGGAGGGCATTTGGATTAGTGTTGGCACCATTGTATGTCGACCGTTGTTGGTTAAATGTGTTTTCTACAACATCAGAGTTTATTAAAGCTGGTGTTATATGAATGTTTTTTGAGTGTTTTAGCATTGAGTTGCAAATTTCAATAAAACCAATAATGCAAGATTGTATGTCATCATGGCACTGATATGACATACTGATTTTAGCCTGGTCTTTCTTCTTTTTCATAGATTCTACATTGGTGTTCCAGCTACAAAACCAGTCACTTATGTCCTTTAAAACTTTCAGTCTCTCATCATTTGTTTGTGTTACTGGTCTCATATCATGGAAAATGTTAATTAATTTAGATGTTTTACTGAGAAGTTCCAGGGCCCCATCAAGAACTTCACCTTTATCACCTAAGTAGGTCTTGTACTGCATCATTGCATGGTGCATGTCAGCATTGAGCACCTCTTCTGCTAGATGGTTCCGCATTTTGGCATGACTTGATACAAACAAGTGCTCATTTGTTAAATTTTTATGTATTTGAAATGAGTTACTTTTGTCCCATTTAAAACAGTCTATAAACATTTGCCACTGAATAGTTTTTGATGAAGGTAATGTTAAAATTCTTGTGCACTTTGGTGTCATTCCACTTTTTAAAATGTTATTTCTAATTTTCTTGAAAACATGAGAGCTATCCATAGTAAAAATTATGTCACCTGAATAACATGGGCATGCTGTTTTAAAGTCAGTGCTGTTTTGTCCTAAATTATACTTCATAAAATTTCTATTACTCTGTGCACCATCCATGCATGTATAAAGGGTTCTGAATCCATACACATTAAGTTTGTCCACAGCTTCCCAGAAAATTGGATACAGTTCTGGACCTTGTACACCATCTGTGATAAAGTGGGCAAATGGAAATCTGAATCCAGTTACACCTAAAAAAATGAACTGAAGTGCATGTGTTCCTAATGATTTTTCATTTCTGTTTGTCCTTATAATGTGACATGCATTGGCCTCTTCTCCTATGTCAATTAAGCCAGAAAGCTCAACAACATCACCTGTTTTTGATATTTGAATATCAGACTGAATCGACATTTCATCTAGGATAATTCCTCCTATCCAGCCATCTTTTGGTATTTCTTTTCGGACTGCTTCTTGGTGCATCCATTCCAAGACTTTCTCATCAAATCCAACCTGATGCTTGACTTTGTTCTTATACAGAACAAGGGTTGATGGGGACGGGAGTACAAGGAAGTTGGTTGAGCGAAAGGCTTCATACGACTGAGGGCTACGGCAGTACCACTGCAGACACACAGAAATAATTTTTTCACTCCATCGCCTCCCTCTTGGGTCACGGTTGATATTTTCTGCTTGACTCTGAATAAGGTCTATCATTTCACTAGTGGCCCCAGGCATGATGGTGTGTCTCTAATACATGTATTTGTATCTTTCTCTTTTTTTGTTTGTTCACTCTTTTCTCTTGACATAATATCCATTTGCGGATTCTTATTCTCTTTATTGGGCTTGCTCAGTTTCAATGTCATTCGTTTGCATTTTATACACTTGCTATTCACCGAATTAATGGTGATAGCTTTGTCACATAATATTGACCGAACTATCCTTTGCTCAATGCCATCAGTGCCTCTCATCCGTTCCACAGAATGGAACCTGGTGATTATAATGTTTTTCGTAATAGTCACACCTTCACATAGTCTTATTTGTTTCACAGAGTCACATACAACTGCAATACTATCTCTTGTGGGATAAAATTGATTTAGAATATACAGATCCTGTAAACTGATCTCTTTCATTCCAATCGTTAATGAGAAAGTTCCATCTTTCAAAAAGGTAATGGTCTTATATATCACTTCACTATTTATTGTATAATCACAATTAATTCTACAAATGATAATTTTATCATTTTCTTCTATGATAGTGAAGCCTTTTTCAAGTAGAAAGGGCTTAATGACAGCTATGTTTGATGATTGCCTTTGTAAATCAGAACTAATTGGCCCCATTGTAATGCCTTTATACAGAGTCTTTGTAGTTCCACCTAGCTTTTGCCTCCTTTTCACAGCTTGTGGAAAAATTCTAACTAAATGTTCAATCAGAATGCGCCTTTTTCCCTCAAAGTCAATACCAGATTCCTTATTCTCAAATTCAAAAGCCTCATGAATCTTGTTGATTTCCACTTCCCCGGTGGGATCCTCTTGCAATCTAGTCATTAACCTGAAATATTAAAAATTCACTTTTTGAAAGAAATATTAAATTTTTCTGTGCAAATGTTTATTATAATGCTACTCTAAATACCACTGATAATTGTATTCTCTTCATTTTTTCCGTTTATTTTTGATAGACATATAACGACAACACACACATTTTGAGAAAGAAAAGACTACAGCTGTCCTCAAATTTTCCCTCTGCTGAAAAAATGTTGAAAGTTCTTGAAATATTGCCATTTTACCAACATTTTTATAATAATACCTGTTTTCAGTACAATTTATTAGGCAATTTGTGGTATAAAACCTTAAAACAGTTGTAGACACATTGTGACGCCTGTGCAGACGATATTGAAAAAACTTTGACAAATGCAGAAATTGATTAAAATGAGCAATTGCTGCTTTTGCCACAATGTTTTCAACTGTATTTAATAGTTGAACTATCATTTATAGGTATTTTTGCTGAAGGATACCCATTTCTATTGGAAATAAAAACAAATGAACCCTTTTTAGGGCAAATTTGATATATAGTGAATGAACTTTCTTAATCTGTAATTGATAATGTGACAACTAAAATTTAGATCAGCCTGCACACCATTATTCATGAATAACAAAATAAGTCATCAATGGTCAATTTTGATTATGATTAAATTGATATGCAGCTCAATCTGGATCAATAATAATCATACCCTAACCCTATGAGCTCATCCAGATCTTCACATGTCTAAATAATGACATAAATCTAAGTATTATCAGGTTTATGTCTAATTTTGTTGTCAGGCATTCGATGAGTAGCGAACAGCATAAAACCTGATCAGCCTGCAAGTTACTGGCCTAACCCTTTCCCACATACAACACATCTGCAGTGCACAACTTTCAATACTTCTATGCAAAAATTTGAAAACTCTCTGTAAATGAATGAAAGTATGATAATCAAATAGTGTTGAAAACATTGTGGCAAAAGGAAGAAGAATTGTTTATTTTCAGCAATTTCTTCTTTTCTCACAATATTTTAAAAAGCTGTATGCTGCAGATGCTACAAAAAGTGTCTACATGTTGAAAAGGGTTACTGTTTTCACATGACTTGTGTCAAAACTACATTATTGCATATTTCAGTAAATGCATTTTAGTCTGTTCATCACTGATTAATGTTTATTCCAGGTCAGACATAGATGAAACAGTATTCAATACTTCGGATATAAGTGAAATGGATAATTGGATTACTGAGGAATGGGATGATGACATTAATCAAAATGATGATTTGAATACTGAGGATGAATTTGGTGTACAAGACTTGAGTGAGGAATTTGACAAAGAATTTGACAATATTATAACTACTATTGACACTGAATATGAAGCTGTCCAGTTGCCAGAAAATTTAGATATTAAGGGGATGTTAGAAGGATTAAAATATTTAAATGTTATCACCCCTATGCAGCTTGAAATAAACACAATACTATCAAGAATGGACACCAGTGCTTATGAGAAATTCTGCAAAAAGGAATATTCTTTTGTATCTACTTTGTTTAATGACATTAAACCCCACACATCAAAAGGTTTGGGTGACTTCTACTCCAAGATTCACTCTCATAACAATAGCTTGGAATTCAAAATAAATACTTTAAAGTTATTTCAAACTGAAAAATTGTTCACTGACAGTCATATGCATATTACCGTCAATACCTCAGTAGGAATTAGAAAGTATATACTAGCTGAAAAGGCACAAAAGGTGGGAAGTTCAGTACCACAATTTTCACAAAGAGCAATGACGAAAGCCTCACGTGCAAGAGTAAGATATATTGGAGGATACTGCATAGCAAAGGTTAGGCATAAGAATGTCATGAAAAAAATGTCTCACAGATATTCACAGAATGAATCAGATAAACTTGCATATGAAGAGGCAAAATGTGCAATAAGTGTGCTTTGTAATCTCTGGGAGGAAGAACAGTTTCTTTTGGCAAGTACAGAGGAACCTGATTCTTTGCTAGATGTGTCAAGGAAGCAGAATTTGAATAGGGGATTAACAAATATCCCTGATAACTTGTTTCACTTTTTTCTTCAACTTACAGAAAAGTGCCTTAGTTTGTTGATTAATGAAAACCTTAATAAAATGGGAAGTAAAATGTTTGAAATGTGTCAGACAGAAATAATGTGTTCAAACCCTTTATATGAATTTTTTCTGAAAATTGTCACCAACAAATCAGAAGCACAACAAATTATTGAACAAATAGGAAGTTCTGGGTCAGTTGAAGATTTATTGACAGATATTATCCTTCAAGTTTCTCAAATTGAAATAATATACAAAGGCATCATTAAACTTTTTTTGCTAGTTATCTTTAACCAGTTCAGAAAAGATTTACTAGATAATTTGAAAGTAGAGAACAAGATGGCACATAGAAAGCAAGTAAGGGTTTCTACTGGGAATATAGACAATTCAAAAAAAGGGGGCAAAGGGAAGACAACTGGGAAACGGAAAAGGGATAATGAAGAAGAAAAAATGACTGAACGAAATGTTGTGGAGGAAGGACCAGTTTGTGAACATTTAGAAATTGACTTAATAACTGATACAGAATATACACCAACCGAACCCGAACCTGGCCCATCAAATGAAACATCTGAAGAAACAGCATTAAACAATATTGAAACGGAAGAAATTAGTGATTTGTGTTTAAAATGCCAAGCAATTAAAAAAGAAAGGGACTGGATCCAGTGTGATAGTTGTGATACATGGCTACACAGGAGTTGTGCAGGTTTAAAGAACTTGAGGAAGTGGAAAAAATATCAGAGAAAAGGATCTACATTTTACTGTGAAAACTGCTTATAACATGGTTTATTAACCCTTTCCCTCATATAGACGCTTTCTGACGCCTCTGCACCAGACGGCCCTTTAAAAACTGTGACAAAAGAAGAAATTGTTCAAAATCAGCAATTGCTTCTTTTACCACAATGTTTTTTACTTTATCCATTCAATTATAGAAATTTTCTCTTTTTTGACAAAATATGTTCAAATTCGTCTGCTGCAAGATTGTCGTATAAGGGAAAGGGTTAACCCTTTCCAACATACACCAAACATACAGCAGGTGATTTTGAAAATTTGATCACATATTGGCAAAAATATGGTTAATAATCTCTAAAAATTTAAACATATTAAGTGCATGTATCATTATGAGCAATTTCTCCTTTTACCAGAATATTTCCTAAAGGATGCATATATTTGTGGGAAAGGATTAATATGATTGTCTTGAAGTTATTATTTAACACTTTCCCACTTTCCCTCATAGAAATTTCTCCTTTTGCCACAATGTTTAGCAATTTCTGTCATAAGTTATCCATTCAATTATTCAAAGTCGTCTGCTGCAGAATTGTCAAATGAGGGAAAGGGTTACAACTCAAATAGTCATGTACACTGATGCTATAGCATTGGATCTTTGGATTGTAGTTACATCAGATGTATTATATTTTTAATATAGATCTATATCACAGGGATCAGCATATATACATACAATACTATAAAAAAGAGTAAATTAAAATAAATATTGAATAGGATTACAATTCTACCCTATAAATATACTATCATAATTATATAGTTTATATATTTCTATGTAGAACTATTGAATACAATTACAAGAAGTTGAACATTTTGAGAGTGAATTAAAAAAAAAACTTTTCCTCATACAGATGGTTTCTGAAGTATCTGCAGCTGACAACTGTTGGAAACATTCTGGCAAAAGGAGAAATTGCTCATAACAACTCTACCCTATAAAAATACTTTCATTTATATATATAGTTTCCATAATGCTTCCTATACTTTTTTCAAAGTCATCTGCTGGAAATATGTTGTATCATTCTGCAAAAAGCAGTGTTTTCAATAAATTATATATACAGTATATGCTTTCATTTATAGAGATTTTTGTTGATGTTGAGATAAAATGTTGATTTATGTTGCAATATTTGCAAAAATTAGATTAACTGACATGTGTACATACATTTATTATTTTATATATTTCTATGTAGATAAACAATTAAAAAAACACCTGTCCCTCATACAGATGGTTTCAGAGGCATCTGCAGCTGACAACTGTTGGAAACATTCTGGCAAAAGGTGAAATTGCTCATAATGAGCAGTTACCCCATTTGCCTCAATATTTTCAACAACTCTATCCTATAAATATACTTTCATTTATATATATAGTTCCCATATTGCTTCCTATATTTTTTCAAAGTCATCTCCTGGAGATATGTTGTATGCGGGAAAGGCATACTGAGATTATTGAAAGAATATTTCCTTTATTTTATGATTATTCCCAGATTGTGGAAGTGACCTAGCTACCACAAACCTATATATTTGTCCCTCAAATTAATTAAGTAATTGAATTTCACACAGCTGTACACAAAATATCGTTGGCCCAGTACTTTGTGTCTGGAAAGGTCATGAAAGAATCTTATCCCAGGGATTGGACTCACAACTCACAATATTTGGTTCCAGAGCATTCATTGTATTTTATTACTAATCACCTAATTTGTTTAGATTTCAGAAGAACATCCATATTATGTCAGAGCAAAAATTGTATGGTTCAATGACATTACTAAACTATTTCATATATACAGCTCAAGAGAAAGAAACAGAGGGGAGGGGGATGGAGAGAAAAATAGATAGAGAAAGAGTGGGATAGTAGAATGCAGTGAGGGAGAGAGATAAATGATAGAAGAGGGCAGGGAAGCACAGGGATTCAATATTACCGTACAGGAAGTTGCACTATCAAAAATAGGCAGGTTTTTATGCCCCCGGAATCTCCGATTCATCTAGTTTTTGGCCTGTCTGCACGTCTGTCTGCACGTCTGCACGTCTGTCTGTGTGCACGAAAAATACTTTAACCTTGACCACTACTTTTGAACCATAACAGGTACGGCTACCATATTTCACATGTGTATTCCTTGTGACATGACCTTTCTGTCAGTACCAACATTTTTGACCTGGCGACCTTGACCTTTGACCTAGATGTTGCCATTCGGGGGCATCAGTATTTCACAAACACATCTTGTTTTTATAGTATTTTATATATATGCTAATGTTGAATCCCTGTGTAGTGAGGGAGAGAGGGGAAGGGAGAAAGAGATAGATAGAAACAGGGACGGGGAGAAAATACAGAAACAGTAGAGGAGGGATTTTTATGCTAATGTTGAATCCCTGTGGATTGAGAGGGAAGGGAGAAACAGATAGATAACATCCTATATGGTAATGTAGAACCCCTGTGATCTATAGTGTCATTAAACAAGAGGGCCATGATGACCCTGGATCGCTCACCTTAATTATACAATGTACTGCAATGCAAAACACATCAAGAATTATTCTGAATGCAACCCCCACAGTGTTAACAATATTTTTTTTACCTGATATGACCCATATTCCAACATGGACTAGATATCATCAACACAACATTCTGACAAAGTTTCAACTTGCTCAAAGTAAAAAAAAATGCAGCCTCCAGAGTTTGAACAATCTTTTCCTTTATTGACCTAGTTTCTGATCTAATATCACCCATATTCATACATGACCTAGATATAATTCAGACAATCATTCTGACCAAATTCCAAGGTGCTGAAGCATGACCCATATTCGAACTTGGCCTAGATATCATTCACCTCAACATTCTGAACAAATTTCAAGCTGCTGAAGCAAAACATGCGGCATCCAAAGTGTTAACAAGATTATCCTTCAATTTGGCCTAGTGACCTACTTTTTGACCCCGCATAACCCATATTCGAACTTGACCTAGATACTTTTAAGACAAACATTCTGACAAAATGCTGAAGCAAAAATTGCGGCCTCTGGAGTGTTAACAAGATTGTCCTTCAATTTGACCTAGTGACCTAGTGACCTACTTTTTGACCCGACATGATCCATGTTCGAAATTGACCTACATATCATCAAGACAAACATTCTGAAAAAGTTTCAACATACTCAAATTGAAAATGTGGCCTCAACAGTGTTAACAAGATTTCCCTCCAATTCGACCTAGTGACCTAGTTTTTGACCTCATATGGCCCAGTTTCGAACGTGTCAAGATTTTATGAAGATGAACATTCTGATATACTTTCATGAACATTGGATGCAAAATGTAGCCAGTAGAGTGTTAACAAGCTCTAATGTTGACGACGCACGACGGACGACGCACGACGCACGACGGACGACGCACGACACACGACGCACGCCGGACAAAATGTGATCACAATACCTCACCTTGCACTTCGTGCATAGGTGAGGTAATAAAGAAACAATATCCATTCAATCTATTTCTAATATAGAACTATATTGTCATTATATATATAGAAAATAAATCTATTAAATAATCTTACTTACCATGTCACAATTGCCATCGTTTGGATTATAATCGTATAAGATTATAAATAATATAATATTCGCTCATTGCAAGACTTCAAAATATATACCGCCCACTTATGTTGTTTACATGTACCGGTTTCCGTTCAGTAAAAGTAAATAGGGAACCATATAAATTATTTCGTGAACTGGTTTCCGTTCGTGTACTTACCTATATATAAAACCGGGAACCAATAGAATTTCACCAGAAAGGACTTCCGGGTCACCAATTTGAATGGCTGTCTTCATCCGAGCGAAAGTAACCGCTGCAGAAAATTACCGATAGCATCGATTAAGGTTGTTACAAAAAACAATAGCCGGACGTAAGTGTTATAGAATATTATTATGCATATGCATACGTTGATTTTGTTCTATGAAACCTTACATTTGTTGCATTTCACTGATAGACATATCTGATAAATACAGAGTCACATCGCCTACGAGAGAAAACATTTGCATGATCCGTCTCTCGTATCTTGATAAATAGAAAAGTTGTTACCATATTAGTGTGTATATAGCTGAAAGCAATCAATTCCACGTCGATTAATATATTATTGTTATAAATCGGTCCAAAATTGACTTTGTTATAACCATTTAACAAACGGCATATGTAAACAAATCCCTTCATTTGCCATGGAAGTAAAATACCTTCATAATGTTATTAATATATATATATATTTTTTTTTTTAAAACTATTTTGTTGATGCTTTTATGATAAAATAATATGTGCGCCGAGCACCTGTGTTCTAAACAAGACAACGTGCTCTTACTATACAAATGGCGGATTTTGTAATAAGGGATGTAACTCCACAAAATACCTTGGGATGTATCGAGCAGGGACTGTTTACGTTCCTCTGTATTTTCGACCCACCCATCTACTTTCAATTGATGTATTTATTTTCGGTTTATGGAATATTAGTTGATAACCAGATACGTTTAAATTAAAGCGCATAGGATTATAGCTACGTATTTAAGTATTTAAAATTGTTACCGACATAAACTTTATTTATTTTAATTTCAAAATCTACACAGTTTATATTCTAACGGATTATAGAACGTTGTTCCTGGTGTTCGAGGGATCAAATACTTCGACTATAAACTAACGTCCCCAGCTGCCTGTCATTGACTCCTTTTTCATATGGATAATTTCTAAAATATTAAAGTTGGAAAATAGCACTATTTGCAATTTCCTGTAAGGTCTTAGCTACCGAGGCTAAATGGTTGACGTCTTAGGTACCCGCTTCGCCTCCTAATAGCTCCACTATGTATTGCTTTTTTAATATGATCTAAAGAAACCTATCACATGTCGATGCAATTTATTTATAGAATGATTTAATCTATAAGCTTTAGTAAAACTAATACGCTGATAAATCCCAAGTCCGTTTTAATTCTAGTAATGTCACCAGTACCGAAACAGGAGGCGTTTTAGGAGGGTGTTTATTATAAGAGCGTTATAACTAGGCCATTCTTGGATCATCTGCTCTAAGAATTCCTCCAACGATTTTCCTCACTTCAGCAGCGGGCTGCATCGACATTCTTACTGTTCCCGCCAGTTGATATAGGCACTTAACGGCGAGTCGGTAGACTTTTCCAGGTGTAAATCGATTGTTGGAGGAATAAAATGTTACATTGAATATTGTTGCTTGAAAGCATGGCCACGCATAATTAGACGGACATACCTCTTTAGTATAGCTGCAAACAAAATGTTTAAAATGACGTCGATCAATTAAGTACTGTCTTGTTACACGGTTATACGTACACACCTTCGTACTCAGAAACGGTGACGACCTGTAACTGGTGAAGTTATCATTCTTTCTATCCTCATGCATGTTATGTTTAATCCCAGTAGATTTAGACAGACTGTGAACGTTCTGGTGATAATCTGCGTATGTACAGTCTAGTCTATTCCATTGCACATGAACTGCGTTAGCCGAGTTCACCTTTCCTCACATAAATGTATCGACGCTTTTTGATGCCTTTGCAGCAGAATATTTTGAAAATATGCTGACAAAAGGAAAACATGCTTATCATGCACAATTTCATTTTTTGCAATATTTTCAACTTCAATCAATAATTGTTTTGTTTTTTCTTTTATACAAAATGTCCATAGTTTTGCCAAGATGATTCCAAAGTCGTCTGCTGCAGTTGTGATGTATGTGGGAAAGGGTTAAGGTCTTATTGAGTCTCGGATACAGGATCATTATGAAGTTAAATTGACTTTTTGTTAAAGAAATCCTAACAATCAATTTATATATGTTCAGACAGTTGTCAGTTCCTTTCCTTATATGATCCGTCCCGCAAGAAAACCAACATTGCAGACTGTGTGAAGTGTCGACCCGGATCGTAAGCATGTTTCAGGAATCATTACTCTTATCACTGAGACGGAATGTGTCGGTCCGGAATATCCTGCACCGGACAGTGCAGGCTGATCTGCATCGATACATTACGCAGAGTCCATGATGTTGGTTTTCTGGACGTCATAAAGTTGTCTGTAAGGTAATCGTTAAAATGAAACATCATTTAGTATTGCAGACATTTTCATTCATCTTGCGGACCATATATTTTCGTAAGTTTTTGTTCAGTATTTGCGCGAGGGTGCGTTTCTTGCTTTTTTGACGCAACAAAATAGGCAAAGAAGACGCAATTCGACCTAAACCAGTAAATATTTAGGAAAAAGTAAACTAAACATTCATTTATAATAATAAAACTTTTTTGTTTATTCATTTATTATATTAAAATGGCATTATTGAACATATCCGTTATTAAAATAACTGTTGATTGCCTTTAATAGTTATTGTATATGTGATCCTAATTTGAATATTCCAGGCTAAGTAGACAAAACAAGATGCTGACAAAACTAAAAGAGAACGGAAAAGGTGAAGAAGTGATGTTAATCTTGATGTTTCCAAGAAAATGATCAGCCTGTCAGATCACCCCAAACCATGGTGAATTTTGAACTATCTACACTGGACATTATACTCTCAAAGGTATTACATTGAAACTGAGGGGGGAGGGTCTTTGCTATTACCTGCAAAGGACAAAGAGTTATTACAGGGCAGAGGGGAGATTCATTAATATTAACAACATGACATGTCGGATTTAGCCGCATGCTTGATTAGACCAGTGTGTAGTGGTAATATACCGGTATGCGTATCAAGGTCGTCACAGGTATATAGGGATCCGCCATACGTATGTGTCCAAAGCGACATCATCGCTCTAGCAACTTCATTTCATATCTGATTTGCATGATACTTCATACACAGGTTCAATACTGTTGCCTCTTGTACAAGTTGGCATTTCTTTGACCTAGGCCAAGGTCAAGGTGACAGTGACTATTATACTTCTGTATAAAACAAGGTCATTGCTCTAGCAACTTTGTTTATGATCCGATTGTGGATAAAACTTGACACACATGTTCACCAACATTGCCACTTTGCATTTCAACAACCTAGGTCAAAGGTCATGGTCACAGTGGCTATTAAAAGTTTATAAAGTCATGTCATCGCTTAAGTAACTTTATTTATTATCCGTTTGCAATGAAACTGAATACATATTTTCATCAGCAATACCTTTTGTATGAGTTCGCGTTTCACTGACCTAGGTCAAGGTCACATTGATTATACAGCGATTGTTTTCCTTCTATATATGGTACCGTTAAAGGGATCCATTCACAATTACAAATGGTTCTTCACAATTTTCTGACGGGGTCATATAATTCTCGCCATCTAGCATAATTTTAACTTTTTAACTTGATTTTCTGACAAAAATATATAAAATTCTCGACCCGTCGCCTTTGTTTACATTTTTAAATGCCGTGTTTTCATTCAGGTGTTGCCTTTTAACTGAATATGATATTTAACCGAATCAAATATTGAAAGAAACAATTATATATTTTATACAAACAAAAGTATAGGGACTTGGGTGATATTTCTTTTAATTATTTTCACCTATTTCGTCTAGTCAATTTAACCGCATGTTGGAAGCCAACAAAATGGCGGCGATTCAAATTGTTTGCTGATGTGATTTCGATTTCATGTGGTTAAGAGATAAGCTGCATATTTTTGAGACTCAAGTCAATGTTAAATATAATTTATTTAATCTTTGCAATAGCTGTCTGTGATGTAAACATCATAATAACGTTGATAATGCGCCGGTCTGATAAATGTAAATGCAAAATTACTTATTGAAGACGGCTTCTAGATGATGTTGATTCAGACGTTTGGTATTAAATTCTACTAGAAGTGAATACAACAAAGAACTTGCCAAGAATCTCCCTTTGCCACGCTTTCACCGCAGAGTTTTGATTTAATAAATCTTCAACTCATTGGCCATAGTAGAATGTCTTTAATAATATATGATAACATAAGGACATACTCTCATAGAGATAATATTATCTGTATTGGTAATTTCATGTCTCACAGGTGAGAGACAACTACAATGTATTATGTACACTATGTTAAAACGGCTAGGACAAGTTTTCAACATCATATAAATTAAAATTAGGGTTGGGAATCTGTTGCCAAAATTATAATTGATCATCAGTTGTCCCATTCAACCAATAATCGAAACTAAAGTTTTCATATTGTATATTCTGTCTGGTTCGACTGTTCAGTGTCAATTGTAATGATTATTTGTTTTAACTTCTCTTTTAAATATTTCTTCATAAATACAAAGTGAACATGTTTTGTAAAATGTACTTTCAGAACATTCTTAACCCTTTCCCACATACAACACATCTTCAGCAGACGACTTCAAAAACGTCCAAGCAAAAACAAGGAACAACTCTATAAATAAGTTTTGTTTGTTTGTTTGGAGTTTAACGCCGCTTTCAACAGCTTTGGTCATATCACGGCGGTCAGTGCACCTACCCATGTTTTCCTGGCTTTCCCACACCAGTACTTACACAACATTCTTTCGAAGCCACTGACTGCTTTCTCACATAGATCAGAGGTGAGAGGCAATGGAAAACATCGCCCGAAAGAATGTCGCCGCAACCGGGTATCGAACCCGTGACCTCCAGATCACGAGTCAGATACGCTACCAATTGAGCTACCCGGCCGGGTCCTATAAATAAGAGTATAAGTACTGAAAAATAGTTGATACATTGTGGCAAAAGCAGAAATTGCTCCTTTCGAGCAATTTCTTCTTTTGTCACATTGTTTTCAAAGTCGTCTGCTGCAGATGCATCAAAATGCGTCGATAGGTGGGAAAGGGTTAAAATGACCACATACTTTTAAATTTTCAGTTAAAGAAATCATGTTTTTACTTGTATTTCACAGTACTGTTTTACTTTAAAGTACTGTATTTCATTTGCCTTGCATTAATGGCACAATGATAACACAAATAAATTAAGTATCATGTAAATGGCAGATTTGTTATCACATGGTTAGAATGAGCTAGGGTACTGATTTTTATGGTTGTACATGCAGTATAATTATTTCTAGTTGTCACATGAAATTTACAACATATTTTCATTTGTTTTAGGTGAACTGTTCAACAACTTTCATTTGACAGCCACAGAGGAGGAGAAGACCAGGATCTGGAAGGAAACAGTGGTTCCCAAGCTCAACAACAAAATAAGGGGCATCCGAAATAATAAATACAAATTAAAAGATTAATTAAATAAAATAAAACTTTGTTAGATGTTTGAGCTCATAATTTATAGTTGATTTAAACTGCATGAGTTTTAACCTCACCTGAGCACACAGTGACGGGTGAGCTATTGTGATCACTCGTCGTCATCTATCTGTCTGTTCACATTTTCCTACAATCAGTTTGTAATTATGTTTTCCTTTCAATTCTAAATTTTTATGTATATCTTTTGCAAAGTCACAGAGGTCACACCACTGATTTTAGATGTTCTTGAACACATTTTACTCAAACTTCAATGTTACTTTGCCCCTTTCTTTCACTGAAATCTCAACAAAATTTCAATGTTATATTTGCTCCTTATTTTGGTGAGATTTCACTGAAATCTCACTGTTATTTTGCCCCTTTCTTTCACTGAAATTTCACTGATATTTCACTGAAATCCCACTGAAATCTCACTGAAATTTCAGTCAATATTTTCACTGGGGTAGCAAGTGAAATTTTACTGAAATTTAACAGAAATTTGCCCAATTTTTTCAGTGAGATTTCAGTGAAATTTCACTGAGATTTCAATGAAATTTCACTGTTATTTTGCCCAATTCTTTCAATGAAATTTCACTGTTATTTCAGTGAAATTTCACTGAAATTTCACTGAAATTTCAGTGTATATTTTCACTGGGGTTGTTAAAAGAAATTGTTGATGGAGCACAATGTATGACGGTCGATGGACAAAAAGGCTATCATAATCATTCACTTTGAGCACTTCATGCACAGGTGAACTAACTATGTAGAGGGTCATCCATGTAACATGTGTACCAAGCTATCTTCGAATTCGAATTCGACAAGCGGCTTCGGAGAAAAATATTATTTTAAGTTTTGACATGTTACCCCCTTTCTGAATCAACGAAAGTTGAACATATTTTGATGAGTGTCATTTAGGGAACATTCCTGTGAATTTCAGTTGAAATTGAACCAGTGGTTTTAGAGAGAAAGATTTGAACGGAAGCTGCACAACATAGGGACAGAACCAGTACGATATGTCATCAGAATAGATCGCATTGACCATTTGGGTTTGGTGATCTAAAAAGCAGCCTAGATTTTTTCCTTTCATTGTTCCATTCTCCTGACAGAAACAAAATTATAACCAATTAATGCAAAGTGTGACAGACAGACGATAGAGTAATGAATCCCTTTTTTTCTTCCTGTTGTACAGGCAGGCTTCACAAAAAGTGTAGTTTACTGCTCTAAATTCACAAATTATACTCCCTTGTATTTCACATTTACAGTTATTTGAAGATGCTTTATATCAGAATATCAATTTCTGTTAATTAACAAATTTATGTTCATTTTGTATCCAATACATAATTCTAGCTATTTACAAAACCAGTTTGAAAATTGATACATCATTGGAATCGATTAAGAAAATAGCCAAACTAAAACAATGAAAAAAAAAGGAGATTATACCTAAAACAAAATAAGCATACTACAGTTATAGTTCCTGACTCAGGGTTTCCGCTGTAATTAGCCAAACACGCCAATGGCAAAAAAATATAAAAAATGGCTGAAAAATTATTCGCCGTAAAATGTTGCTTCTTATAGCCTACATGAAATTCCCTTTACTAAACTTCTCTATCTGGCTGTAAATCTGCATAACACACAGCCGAAATCACAGTACACAACGAATCGTGTCACACGCCAAGGTGATAACATTGGGGGTAAACAGCGTATCTTTTATCACCTACTTGTATCGGTTGTACTTTGATGTTTAATAATTGATTGAAACAACGACACACGCTGATGATTGTTTACAGTTTGCGACTTTGATTCCATTAATAATATGTTAATCAAAACTAATTAAGTATGGGACTTGACATACAGGGTCATACAATGACCCTGAATAAATGTGTGAAGTCTCAAAGCAATAGCTTACACAGTGTCTGAGAAAAGGCCTAGCATGGAAAGGTTTGACCAAAATTCCAAGTCCAAAAAGGGGCACAATTCATTCAAAATCCATTCTGGAGTTATGGGACTTATCATAAAAGGTCATATAATAACCCTGAATAAGTGTGTGAGGTTTCAAAGCAACAGCATACACAGTATCTGAGAAAAGGCCTTGCACACAAAGGTTTGACCAAAATTCTAAGTCCAAAAAGGGGCACAATTCAGTCAAAATCCATTCCAGAGTTATGGGACTTGACATACAGGGTCATACAATGACCTTGAATAAGTGTGTGAAGTCTCAAAGCAACAGCTTACACAGTGTCTGAGAAAAAGCCTTGCACGCAACGGTTTGACCAACATTTTAAGTACAAAAAGGGGAACAATTCAGTCAAAATCCATTCCAGAGTTATGGGACTTGACATACAGGGTCATACAATGACCTTGAATAAGTGTGTGAAGTCTCAAAGCAACAGCACACAACAGTTCAAAAAGGGGCACAATTCAGCCAAAATCCATTGGTAATTGACAGCAATATTATAATCTTTATAAACTATACCATACTGGATAAAAACCAAATGTCTCTATATAAATAAACGAGGGTCGAAAAGTTTGGCTACCATCTCATGTAAGTCACTTAAGCAGAATGCTAATCTATTAACATCAGTGAGACACCTTCTTCACATTCTAAACAAATAGTACTGCAGGAACTCACTATCCATGGTTACCTTATTTTATACATAATCTTAATACAAACTGATATTTAATTGAACATGTTGAGGATAGAATATCCTCTCTAGAATGTTACATTTCCAATCATTGTCAAATTGAGTAAAGTCCTTTAAACAAGCTTGAAGGTATTGGTCAACAAGGTATAATTCAAATTCACTGCAAATCTAATATTCATCATTTTTAACAGGAAAAAGTGAAGAAAAATATAAAACACAGCATACCTGTAAATAATGATAACACACCCAGTTCAACAGTCATACTCCTTTTATTTGTAAAGCATAAATTGTAATGATGACTGCTGACAGGGTAGTGTCCTTTTTATAGTTTGATAGGTGATTTCTTGTTGAGATAATGCTGTCTCAAAAGGCTTCAATTTGAAGGAGAATGTCTTCAGGGCGTACTTAGTCTGGACAAACAATAGCGAATCCAATCAGCCTCAAAGATGTTAATTCTAAACAATTTCACAGTCGACAGTTATTATAATAATGGCATGTGAGATATTAATCTTTTATCAACACATTTGACTTATATCAAACAAGAATCTAACAGATGCCTATGGTGCACATTTGAAGAGCAATAGCTTATCCAATTATCCATGACAAAGTTTGAAGAAGAGTGTTTACCTGTAAAAAATATATATGCTTATTTTTTACATAAGACATTAATATTTTTATTTCATTTATTATTATTTTATCATTTTATTTCTATGTTATATTCATACTGAAATTTGGGTTCATTATACATGCAAAAAAAAATGTAGATTAGAGTTATCTGACTTGATAATCTACATAGGTGTGGTAGTTTGGAAGCATTATAAAAAGTTTCAATGTAATGCATCAATTAAATCCTGATGTATGTACTCTTAATTTAGTTGCAAGAAAAACTTTAACCTAATTTCTAAGTAAACTAGAATGAAGTGCTCCCCGGAGCACGTGTGTCACCTGCCGGGTCCTTGTCAGAAAAATTAATTTGTTGTAGGAAAAAGGGGAATAACTCTGATATAAAATATTTGGATTATCCCCCTTTTGTGAACCTATCTCAAAGATTGAAATAAACATTCGTCAGAAGTTTCAATGTAATCCTTTGAGCAGAACAAAAGTTATTTGAAAACGTGACGAAAAAGTGTGACGGACAGACGCCGGACTAAAATAAAAAAAAGTTATCCCTAAGTGCCTACCATGCTACTCAGGTGTCACACAAAAAAAAGTAATCCCTAAGTGGGTACCATGCTACACAGGTGACACAAAAAGGGCCATAACTTGCATAAAATGCAGGATAGAGTGATCTAACTTGATACTCTACATAGGTGTGATCGTTTGGTAGGATTTTAAAAAGTTTTAATGCAATGCATCAAGTATAAAGTAAATACTGAGATATAGACTCTTAATTTAGTTGCACGCAAAACTTTAACCATGCAGTATTTAAGTAATTGTATGCAAAACCTTAACCAATGTGTGACACGGACACAGATGCCGACACAAGGGTAAGTAATATAGCTCTTATATTCTTCGAATAGTCAAGCTAAAAATCATAGACCATGTGTTGCCCGGTGCTATCAAGCAACAGGCTATATGACGTTACTTTGAACCTTTTACCATGATTGCCAATTAGAGGAGAATGTATTATTACGTTAAAACCAGATGTAATGCCTGGGTTAAATACAGTTACAATTGATTGCAAATGTTTCCAATATTTTAAGTATTTGTTTGATTAATTCTAGTAATTGCGTTGATATTAATAACACCTACTGGTCCTTAATGTTATATAATAGCCGATTTCTGGCATTCGGAACAAGTGGGCCGAATTAATGCGGTTTATGTATCGTTCCAATTTATTTATAAATATGTAAATCGCTTGACCGTTGTGCCTTATTTCATTCTATAAATTAAATAGATGTTTTCAAATAAAACATGTGAAAAAGCTGCTTAGTTTCGAAAAAATGATAATACTATATTTTTTTAAATATACATGTAGAAGCTTAATGTCTTTAAATGTTATTTAATGTTTAATTCATAAAAATGTTACAAAAGATAATAATTCAATCCCTCTGTCCCACATGTAGATGCATTTGCAGCAGATGAGTATTAAATACTATTTAATACATTGAGGCAAAAGAAGAAATGGCTCTTAATGAGCAATTTCTCCATTTATCACAATGTTTTGAACTTTATTATAAAATTACACTTTCACTACATATATCTAAGAAACTGGTGTGTTCACGTCTTCAGGGTTGGAATATCATATAAATCACCTGACCGGTAGGCTCAGGGTAATGTATTCTGAGAAATTCTGCCTGTCTGCCGGTCTCCTATTGGAGAATATTCCCAACTTTGTAGAAAATAGTAAATAATGTATGATATATGGTTTACTTGGCTCCCGAATTTCTTAAATGCTTCACAGTTGTTTACTAGCTCATCAACTTCAATAATTTAAGTACTTCATGTACATGTATTAACAAACACGACAACAGACGAAAGTATAATAATCAAATCGAGTTGAAATCATTGCAGCAAAAGAAAACAAGAGCGCCAAATGTCACAAAATACGCCCGTCCTGTTTTTTTGAGACCAATTTGGTATAGTGATAATTGGTTGTACATCAAGCAAATTTAGAGAGCAGACACTGTAAGTACAGTTTTGGCCATTTCGATGGACATAAGTGTGTAGTGACTAAGATAACGTGGTAAATTATCGAACTTGTCCAAGGTATTATGGAAATACACATTCTGACCAAATTTGGTGATAATTGGACAAAGGCTTCTAAAGTTATTGAGCTGACAAGACCAATTTAAGGTAATGTCTATAATTAAAGGGCAATAACTCTCGACTGACTTAAGCAATATGGCTAGTTATCGAACTTGTCCGAGAAATTATACCAATACACATTCTGACCAAATTTGGTGATGATTGGACAAAGGCTTCTAAAGTTATTGAGCTGACAATCCCAATTTTAGGTAATTTCTTAATAAAAGGACGATAACTCTTGATTGACTTAAGCAATATGGCTAGTTATAGAACTTGTTCGAGATATTATGCCAATACACATTCTGATCAAATTTGGTGATGATTGGACAAAGGCTTCTAAAGTTATTGAGCTGGCAAGACCAATTGTAGGTAATTTCTTTAATAAAAGGGCGATAACTCTTTATTGACTAGAGCGATGTGGCTTCTAAAGTTATTGAGCTGACAACATACTGGACGCTGCCCGCCCGCCCGCCGCAGGTAAAACTATAATACGATCCATTTTTTTCAAAACGGGCTTATAAAAACTATGAGAAATCTCTCCTTTTGGCACAATGTCTTTAAAAGTCGTCTAGTACACATGTGTCAATGTGGGTTAGTATATATTATGAAATTTTAAAGCGAATTGAGTCTGGTTCTCTCTAAAAGTCTGTTTCGCTTCACTATGCAACATTTTTTTGGTGCAGTTTGCAGCAATTTCTGTACTTACTAGTTAGTATTATTTACAGATGTAAGTTAATAAAACAAAAACCGGACAGATATTCATAAGTTGAAAAAGGCACATTATTCTATCAAACCTCACTTTAAAGTAAAGCCCCTTGACATACGTGATCTTCTAATGGTTCTGATTAAATGTGTGAAATTCTAGAGATGTAGCCAAGAAATTGCAGAACAAATCTTGAAGTCTGACCTTGCCATTGGAAGTAAGTGGCTGATTATTTTATATGACACATGATCTTGCTATGAAGAATGATTGTGTGAAGTTATATAGGTCACAATACACTAAATAAATTCCTTCTTTGTTTCCATGTAAATTGACCAACTTCAGTCATCAATTGTCACACTTTCTAAGCATTTCCCATAAAGAACACCATATATCATTGAAAAGAGTTACCTCTTAGCTTTAAAACAATCCAAAGAAAATGTGGGATCATGTATTATGCAAGAAAGAACTCACCAGGCGAAAATGGTTACCGTCATTTTCGACAAAAAAGGTCCCGGACAAACCGGTGTTTAGCATTCTCTACTTTCACTTTCAGACAAGGTCAAAAAAATAAAAGTGATCAAATCAATCATTTCCAGTGCATTCTATACACATTCGCAATGCATTTAAACTCATTGTCATTTATTCAATACATACTGGTGATGGTATACACTCATTTCTTCACAAACAATGGTTTATTTAGGGACTTCTGTAGGGTCTGAGGGTCTGCGGATGTATTTAGCGTAATTTGACCTATATATCTAAATCCATTGAATCATGTAGAAGACACAGCCTGGACACATTAGAAAAGCCTGAAAATGTTTTAGCCAAAGTTGTGACATTGACCTTGAGACTAGGTTTCTGGTTGTTGTGCATGACATATCATCTTTTATAGAGAATAATTGTGTGAAGTAATATCAAAATCCATTCAAGCATGTGTAAGATACAGCCTGGACAAAAAAGTTTGACCTTGACCTTGGGAGTAAGTGGATGGGTGATATGCATGACACATCATCTTGTTATGGAGAATAAATGTGTGAAGTAATAGTAAAATCCATTCAAAAATGTGAAGGTTACAACATGGACAGGAAAATGTGGACAGACAATGTTTGAGCTCTAATTGTGACCTTGACATTGGGTGTAAGTTGCTGGGTGAAGTGCATGACACATCAAATTGTTACAGTGTTTTTTCTTAACCCAAATTGGGGGGTCGAAATTGGGCCTCATTCACAATCAAAAGACATCTCTTTTTTTCACAAAAGTAGGCCTAAATTTCACATAAAACTGACTTTCATTACATTTTACATGTCACTATTTTCACAATTGAAAGGGCCCTGGCCCTGGCAACAAAACAGCGAGAAAGAAACACTGTGTTATTGAGAATAATTCAGTGAAGTAATATCAAAGTACATTCAAGCATGTGGAAGATACAGCCCGGACACAAAATTAAGGTCAGACAATGTTTAAGCCTAAGCTTTGACATTGACCTTGGGAGTAGGTGGCTAGGTAGTGTGCATTACACATCATCTTGTTATGGTGAATAAATGTGTGAAGTTATATCAATATCCATTCAAGCATGTGGAAGATACAGACCGGACAATTATTTTCAGACGGACTGAAGGACAACAGAGGGACTGAAGGACAGACAGATGAACTGACGCAAGAAAACAAAGTTCCCAAAAGATCTTCGACCGGTATTTAGTCAATGCAGCCACTTACTAAAGATGGGTTGGCAAAGCTAGAGTGGGACATATAATTGAATAAATACAGCCACGTACTAAAGACGGGCTTGTATATAAAGGATGTCATACGTTGAATGCGGTCAAGTACTAAAACCGGCTGGCAAGTTGATGATTTTAGAGAAAAAGTTTAATTTCAGTGTGCAGAAATGGGCCAGAAAATCATCCAAGAATTGCTGCATACATGAAATGGGAAATTTAGTGAATGCAGCCACGTACTAGGGACGGGTTGGCAAAGCTAGAGTGGGACATATGACTGATTAAATACGGTCACATACTAAAGACGGGGTGGCATCCCAAGTAGGTCAAGTGGATGATTTTAGAGAAAAAGTTTAGGTTTATCAGGGTAACTGACCTGGATATGGAAAGACTACCCGGAGGTCAAGTGGTGCAGGACTAGTACTGGCCCAAGAGACAGAGCTATAAAACGGGGGAGGGGAGGAATGTGATATTTCTAGATGAAATAGCGCTTGCGCACAGGTATAGCTAGTTAGCGAAAACAACTTATCTGTCACGAAAACAAATTTTTATATGACTTTAAAACCCATATAACCAAACTTTTTCATTAAATATCACTTCAACAACACATGTTAAATGGATTTATAACAAATTAAAAAAAAAAATTAACATTATTTTGCACTTATTATCGAAAAATATGTATTTCGGGATCTCCATAGGCTAAAACCCATTTAAACGCGTAAATTATGCTGGTGGAACGCAAACATGTCGTCTCATTGTTGACGGGTAAAATAGAACGAATAGTTAAATATTAATTGACGGTAAAATAGGAACAAATGATTTATTATTAACTGATTTATTTGATTAAGTGTAATTAAATTCACTTATAAGAACAGATGTTACACATTCAATCCGATTCACGACAGTGCAGCAAGCCTATCAGCCTACGAAAACAACTTTATATTATCATAGCAGCCTACGAAAACAACATTATATTGTCCTATCAGCTATCATTTTCTCACAATGTTTTCAACTCTTACAAATACTATATATCTTACATGATGATAAAATAATAAATTTCACATCTTTAATTATTTCAGTCATAACAGCGGCTAGTATAGGTATGACTTTATTTCAGTCATAACAGCGGCTAGTATAGGTATGACCTAACTTTCTCACATAAGAACACCAAACCTGATTAAAGGAGTTGATTTATAAATTGTAACGTTATCTATAATATACTTGCAACCCTTAGGCTTTCGAGTTAACCATTTTAAGCATATTCCCCATGCAAACGACATTTTTAACAGACTATAGCTAGATGTACAATTTCACCTTTTTCCTCAATTATTTCTATATCAATATGTAAACAAATGATAATTCTCACAAAGAATACAGACGACAATTTGACGTGCATTGAGGCATATGTCTTTTGAAAATGTTCACAGAAACCTTCAACTACATGTATCTTTACCCGTTTCTGTATACAGACGACATTGTTAGAAAAGGCAAAAGGACAATTTTATTTGTTTAACCCTTCCCTAATATAGACCCTTTCTGACGCCTCTGCAGCAGATTGCTTTTTGAAAACATAGTGACAAAAGAAGACATTGCTCGAAACGAGCAATTACTCCTTTTGCCACAATGTTTTTCACTTTGAATCATAGGTTAAATTAATCAAGGGAAGTGTGGTAAAATTAACAAAGATGACAGTCATCAAAGCATCTTGAAATAAAAAACTGCAATTTGAACTCTTAAGTTGTTTCGTAGGACAAGTCAATTTACGGTAGAGGAGTCATTTTCGTGGGAAGAGTCGTTTTCGTTAGAGAAGTTGATTTCTTATACCAAGTCATTTTCGTTAGAGAGTTGTTTTCGTGACCAAGTCATTTCTATTTCGCGATAATAAGTACAAAAACACTATTATAACTGTTAAAATGTATTGTAATATGTTTGTGCATGTGCTGTTAAATTAAAAATGATGAACAAATATGGTTATATGGCCGTTATACAATGTAAAAAGTTGTTGCCATTCTGTAATTTTTCTGTTTGCGATAATAAGTACAAAAAAACTTTTACAAACTATTAAAATGTATTGTAATATGTTCGTGAATGTGCTATTATGCTAATAATTAAGAAAAAATATGTTTATAATGGTTTTATAGTCATATATAAAGTTGTTTTCGTGACAGTCAAGTTGTTTTCGTGAGCTGATTCTATTTATTTATATACATTTTAGCCTAGGCCACCCTGTAATTTTTCGATAATACGTACATAAACACTATTACAAACTGTTTAAATGTATTATAATGTGTTCGTGAATGTGCTCTTATGAAAATAAATAAGAAAAAATATGGATTTATAGTCATATAAAAAGTTGTTTTCGTGACATCCAAGTTGTTTTCGCTATCTAGCTATACCGCTTGCGAACCCTTTTCGGCAGACATTACTTATTAGACTCAAACGGAGAACACTGTCACTTTGGACAATGATAGAAAATTGGTGTAGATATTAGTTTTATGTACAAGAACCTGTTCCCTCGGAGTCTTTCCAGTACTGTGGATTGCAGGTAAGATTTTACGTTTTACAATAGGAATAATAACGCGATTTCTAAGACTTTATCGGTGAAGGGGTCACATCATGTCACCACTGAATTATGTTGTCAAGAATGACCCTGCAAACCACCTGAAGAACCTACATGACATTGTACTTTCAGTTTTATATAGATTTTAAAACGTATTGAAACAATGCTTACCAAATAAATGCTGTGATGTGACTTCTAAACAAGACAACGTGCTCTTGCTATACAAATGGCGGATTTTGTAATAAGGGACGTAACTCCATAAAATACCTTGGGATGTATCGAGCAGGGACTGTATACGTTCCTCTGTATTTTCGACCCACCTACCTTCTTTCAATTGATGTATTTTTTTTCGGATTATGGAATATTAGTTGATAACCAGATACGTTTAAATTAAAGCGCATAGGATTATAGCTACGTATTTAAGCATTTAAAATTGTTACCGACAGAAACTTTATTTATTTTGATTTCAAAAGCTACACAGTTTATATTCTAACGGGATTATAGAACATTGTTCCTGGTATTCGAGGGATCAAATACTTCGTCTGTAAACTAATGTCCTACGCTGCCTCTCATTGACTCCTTTTTTATATGGATAATTTCTAAAATATTAAAGTTGGAAAATAGCACTATTTGCAATTTCCTGTTAGGTCTTAGCTACCGCGGCTAAATAGTTGACGTCTTAGGTTATACATCCAACGATCCCGCTTCGCCTCCCAATAGCACCACTATACTATAATTGTTTTTTTAATATTATCTAAAGAAACATGTCGATGCAATTTATTTTTAGAATTATTTAATGTACAAGCTTTAGTAAAACTAATACGCTGATAAACACCAAGTCCGGTATCAATTCTAGTCATGTCACCAGTACTGAAACAGGAGGCGTTTAAGGAAGGTTCTTATTATAAGCGCGTTATAACTAGGCCATTCTTAGATCATCTGCTCTAAAAAATCCTCCAACGATTTTCCTCACTTCAGCAGCGGACTGCATCGACATAGCAATTAACGACGAGTCGGTAGACTTTTCCAGGTGTAAATCGATTGTTGGAAGAATGAAATGTTACATCGAATATTGTTGCTTAAAAGCATGGCAACGCATGATTAGGCGGACATACCTCTTTAGTATAGCTGCAAATAAAATAGACGCTTTTTGATGCATTTGCAGAATATTTTGAAAATATTCTGACAAAAGGAGAGCATGCTTATTATGAACAATTTCATTTTTTGCTACAATATTTTCAATTTCAATCAATAATTGTTTTGTTTTTTCTTTTATACAAAATGTCCATAGTTTTGCCAAGATGATTCCAAAGTCGTCTGCTGCAGTTGTGATGTATGTGGGAAAGGGTTAAGGTCTTATTGAGTCTCGGATACAGGATCATTATGAAGTTAAATTGGCGCTTAAACAATATGGGTCTACAGGTCGAGTGCGTTTGTCAAAAGATACATATCGGACAAAATTAGTTAAACGTATTTATTTCCCATAAATTATCGCACTATGTGACATATCAAACACATATAAAAACATGTGGATTTGAATTAAAAGCTTAAAGCTTATAGTAATTCAAAAGATCGGTGCAGGATACGATGGTTCTAGTTTTGATTACAAAATAACGTTAAATGAGATCGAGAGATACATATAACAGTTAAAGACTACCTCTTTGATGCAGGACCGCCCTGCTGGTGTGGTAGAAGAGCGTTCGCCTCCGATACGGGAAGTCGCGGGTTCGATCTCCGGAGTGGGTCATACCAAAAACTATGAAAATGGTATAAATGACTGCCCTCCTTGGCGCCCAGGGTTGCGGGGTTAGCATTACGACTGACTGGCTGATGTCAGGATAAATGGAGCAGTATAACTGGTAACTTACCCAGGCAACGCCGAGATATTACTGATAAATTGTTCAAAGCGGCGTAAAACACGAAACAATAAATCGGTGGTCAGTGGAAGAGCGTCCGCCAAGACTGACTGGCTGGAGTCAGGATGAATTGACCAGAAGTACTGCTATCTTACCCAGGCAACTCGGTGATATATCCCAAAATATGTTGAGAGCGGCGTAAAACATCATACAATCAATACAATAGTTTAAGACAACCTCGGTGGTGCAGTGGTGGAGCGTCCTTCACCTCGGGAGTCGAAGGTCGCCGGTTTGATCCCTGGCAGGGTCCTTGTGACTCAGGGTTGAGGGATGAGCATTACGAACTGACTGGCTGGTGTCAGGATACTTAGACCAGTAGTACTTGTAACTAACCAACAAAACGCCGTGATATATCTCAAACATTTGCAAGCGGCGTAAAACACCATCAAAATATCTCAATCAACATATAATAGTTTAAACAATAAAAAGGAACTTCTTAAATATATATAGATGAATAAATGGATAGAAAGTGTGAGAAGATATAGAATAAAGATCACATTAGGAGGCTGAGGTCAATGTGACGACACAAACTTACATGTAGTGACATGTGATCGTGTGCAGGGGATGTATACACTCATCTGAGTCGTCATTGTTTAAAGATTCATTAAGACCCTGACTCACTAGACCGATGCATAATAATGTAGAACCCAAATGGACATAGTTCTTGAATATGAATTGGAAAACATATGTTTTAAGCATGCGTTCGAGGCAGCCGATAGAACCTAGTTTATGTTGGAAATTAATTACCGTGTCAATTACTGGTCGCTATAATTATTCGAATTGCAATTGCAGAGTTAATGTGACTATATACATGCAATACATTCATGATTGTTTATAGGGTAGCAATGATGTAATTCAGTTTCCATCACAAACAAAGAAAAACATTGCGGAATAAATAAACATTATATTTCCATAGGTTATCTGATGCAAATGACTAAAACGTCGTTCATATCTCTTTCACTGAACGATAAACGTAAGTTTTCATGACAGTTCAATGATAACCATTATTCTTGTCTTATTGTATTTTATTGTTATATTATATATAATGGTCCGGTGGCCTGAATGCTTGAACTAAACTATGTCTATTGTCTATGAATACATCTACTATGCCTGATTTATTGCCACTATGAGAATCATCAACACATGTAAATGTGATTCTTCTAAAACTGAGTAGTAGTGATAAGTCAAGGAAAGAGAGAAAACATGTTAAAATTATCACAACATTATTTCCCCCTATCCACCTTCAGACATATCTTTTGGAATCCGCCGAGCCCTAGTGGCTAGCGTCGGCAATTAGGGACCGGGCATCCCGGGTTCGATCCCTAGTCGATGCGCGACGATTATGGTCGGGTGTCCTTTGGCAAGGCTCGTCGTTTCCTAGCCTAGTACTGGTTTGTTTACTCTGGGATCATGAATAAGTGATATAACTGAAATGATGTTAAGAACGGCTTCACAACCCACTTAAAGAAATAAAAGCAGACATAAATAGATCCATATGTAGAGTAGTAGTTATTATTTAAAAAAACAAAAAACCTTTTAATGCATCTGCAGCAGACGACTTTCGAAAAGAACATTGTGGCAAAGAGGAACATTTACGGTGAGCAATTACCCCTTATGCCACAATCTGTTCAATTATATTCCATAATAATACCAATAGTTATAGATCGATTTTAAAGATTAGTTTATATGTTTTCCAAAGTTTGCTGCAGATTTACTATGTGGGGGAAAGGATTGAAACAGACCGTATCATACTAAATTAAAAAAAGATTTAGTATATGTGTGATAGGAAAATGTTTTAGTATATGTGTGTGATAGGAAAACATGTTTTAGTATATGTGTGATAGGAAAATGTTTTAGTATATGTGTGTGATAGGAAAACATGTTTTAGTATATGTGTGATAGGAAAATGCTTTAGTATATGTGTAATAGGATTTTTTTTTTACTATACGTGTGATAGGAAAATGTTCCAGTATATGTGTGTGATAGGAAAACATCTTTAAGTATTTGTGTGATAGGAAAATGTTTTAGTATATGTGTGATAGGTAAATGTTTTAGTATGTGTGTGATAGGAAAATGTTTTAGTATATGTGTGATAGGAAAATGTTTTAGTATATAAGTATTATAGGAAAATGTTTTAGTATGTGTGTGATAGGAAAATGTTTTAGTATATAAGTATTATAGGAAAATGTTTTAGTATGTGTGTGATAGGAAAATGTTTTAGTATATAAGTATGATAGGAAAATGTTTTAGTATATAAGTATGATAGGAAAATGTTTTAGTATATAAGTTTGATAGGAAAATGTTTTAGTATACAAGTATGATAGGAAAATGTTTTAGTATATAAGTATGATAGGAACATGTTTTAGTATATGTGTGATAGGAAAATGTTTTAGTATATATGTGTGATAGGAAAATGTTTTAGTATATGTGTGATAGGTAAATGTTTTAGTATGTGTGTGATAGGAAAATGTTTTAGTATATAAGTATTATAGGAAAATGTTTTAGTATGTGTGTGATAGGAAAATGTTTTAGTATATAAGTATGATAGGAAAATGTTTTAGTATATAAGTATGATAGGAAAATGTTTTAGTATATAAGTATGATAGGAAAATGTTTTAGTATATAAGTATGATAGGAAAATGTTTTAGTATATAAGTATGATAGGAAAATGTTTTAGTATGTGTGTGATAGGAAAATGTTTTAGTATATAAGTATGATAGGAAAATGTTTTAGTATATAAGTATGATAGGAAAATGTTTTAGTATATAAGTTTGATAGGAAAATGTTTTAGTATACAAGTATGATAGGAAAATGTTTTAGTATATAAGTATGATAGGAACATGTTTTAGTATATGTGTGATAGGAAAATGTTTTAGTATATATGTGTGATAGGAAAATGTTTTAGTATATGTGTGATAGGTAAATGTTTTAGTATGTGTGTGATAGGAAAATGTTTTAGTATATAAGTATTATAGGAAAATGTTTTAGTATGTGTGTGATAGGAAAATGTTTTAGTATATAAGTATGATAGGAAAATGTTTTAGTATATAAGTATGATAGGAAAATGTTTTAGTATATAAGTTTGATAGGAAAATGTTTTAGTATACAAGTATGATAGGAAAATGTTTTAGTATATAAGTATGATAGGAACATGTTTTAGTATATGTGTGATAGGAAAATGTTTTAGTATATATGTGTGATAGGAAAATGTTTTAGTATATGTGTGATAGGAAATGTTTCAGTATATGTGTGTGATAGGAAAATGTTTTAGTATATGTGTGATAGGAAATGTTTTAGTATATGTGTGTGATAGGAAAATGTTTTAGTATATGTGTGATAGGAAAACGTGTTTGATAGTCTACGTCGGGCGATGATGACTTTCGTATTGTCGAAGTAAAATCCAACATGTAAAAAACATATTGGTCAGACCGTTCTAAGTTTTACCGCCAACATGCTATAACGTTGACATTAAACCCTTTCCCACATATTTACATTTTGTTGACACCTCTGCGACAGATAATGTTTGAAAACATTGTGACAAAAGGTCAAATTACTCAAAGCGAGTAATATCTCCTTTTGCCTCAATGTTTCAACTTTGTTCAGTAATTATTCTTTCATTCTTACAGATCTTCCGTGTAGTAATTATTAGATCTTAATATTAGAGTTGATACTGTAGATTGCAGTTCTATAAAAGAGTTTCGTGTTTCAACATTTGTAACGGGAACGGGGTATAGGTATAAATACCACTTCTACGGCCTTGTCGTAGAAGCCAGCTAGCGACGTTGTTAGAGTGGTTACTCTTTGTTTAAAGTTAAGCAACGTTCATCGCGGTCAGTGCCTGGATGGGTGACCCGCGGTGGCTTAACGCCAGTCCACGTTACAAATTGGAACACATCACGCTGTAAAGACGCATATTGGTAACGGATATAGATATAAGCGTATATCATGATAATAATTGCTCAGAGGTGCATTATAATCATTGCCTACACCGTTTGTTGCTTTTGATGATGACAAGTATATCTAGTATTATTCGTCATAAGATATACAATGTACATGGCCCTATGATCATAACTTTCAAATATACATCAGTTAAAACGATATGCATGAGTGAATAAGTGAATAAGGTCATTAATTTTTATCTAGTGATACGTATCTTTACGTTTCAAATCTAAAGTAATAAGTGATAGATGAGCAAACGCATATACAATCAAAGTACTTGGAGTACTGAAACCCGTCGGCTTGTTACGGTATGTAGTGGGGGTAAAAACTGTCCGTATATATCACTGGCAGGTATTGTATAACCATAACACAAAAACATTTGGCCCCAACATGTATTGGATGGGGTAAAAACCTTCCATATATATCATTTGCAGGTTTTTATTAACCAAAAATAAAACCATATTGCCCCTCACATGTATGGGATGGGGTAAAAACCTTCCATATATATCATTTGCAGGATTTTATTAACCAAAAATAAAACCATATTGCCCCTCACATGTATAGGGTGAGGTAAAAACCTTCAATATATATCATTTGCAGGTTTTTATTAACCAAAATAAAACCATATTGCCCCTCACATGTATGGGGTGGGGTAAAACATTCCATATATATCATTTGCAGGTTTTTATTAACCAAAAATAAAACCATATTGCCCCTCACATGTATGGGGTGGGGTAAAAACCTTCCATATATATCATTTGCAGGTTTTTATTAACCAAAAATAAAACCATATTGCCCCTCACATGTATGGGATGGGGTAAAAACCTTCCATATATATCATTTGCAGGTTTTTATTAACCAAAAATAAAACCATATTGCACCTCACATGTATGGGATGGGGTAAAAACCTTCCATATATATCATTTGCAGGTTTTTATTAACCAAAAATAAAACCATATTGCCCCTCACATGTATGGGATGGGGTAAAACATTCCATATATATCATTTGCAAGTTTTTATTAACCAAAAATAAAACCATATTGCCCCTCACATGTATGGGATGGGGTAAAACATTCCATATATATCATTTGCAGGTTTTTATTAACCAAAAATAAAACCATATTGCCCCTCACATGTATGGGATGGGGTAAAACATTCCATATATATCATTTGCAGGTTTTTATTAACCAAAAATAAAACCATATTGCCCCTCACATGTATAGGGTGAGGTAAAAACCTTCAATATATATCATTTGCAGGTTTTTATTAACCAAAATAAAACCATATTGCCCCTCACATGTATGGGGTGGGGTAAAACATTCCATTTGGAGGTTTTTTATAACCAAATAATAAAACCATTTTGCCCCGAAATGTATGGAGTTGATAACAACAACTTTCGTATATATATTTAGCAGGTTTTTTTTATCACCATTTGGCTCTCACGCCCCCAAAAATGGATGAAAAAAATGTTTGAAAAATATATGGGTGGTGCTTGTGGTAAACGAAGATGGAAATTCATCTGTACTGCATTTATTCCAGTACTTGTTGTTATATGCATACAATTATGTGTAAAATAAAATAAAAATTATCTCAGTTACTTTGTAAGATAATTAATATCAACTTAAATTGCCAGAAATTAGAAAAGAGATCCCTAGGTATACATGTAGATCAAATCGCATATACTTGTATTAGTAATGTAAGGATCACACCTATGCAAATGGAGTTTACTTTTTATCTGATACCGATATATATGTGAGAAAGTAGTCAGTGGCTTCGAAAGAATGTTGTGTAAGTACTGGTGTGGGAAAGCCAGGAAAACATGGGTAGGTGCACTGACCGCCGTGATATGACCAAAGCTGTTGAAAGCGGCGTTAAACTCCAAACAAACAAACAAACTGATACCGATAAGGTATCAATCAACTAAGGTTCAACTGTAGATTCTTTCCAATTGAACATATCTGTAGATTTCAAATTGTCTCAAACAGGTACAGGGTTAAAGGGACTATCTACCAGCTGAGTACAATAAAACCAAAATCCAAACTAGAGGACCCTGATGCACATTTGCCATGTATTCTAACTTCTATACGAGGGCAATTTTGAAATAGTCTATACTTCTTTACATTGTGTGTTCCTCGAAAAAAAGCAAAAAGAAACTTTTAAGTACAGCTCAATGTACACAATTTCAATAACTGTGTTGTAAACATTCTGAAAAATAGTCATTTAAAAGAGCAATTGTTGTGTTCATAAATTGAGCCATGTCACACAAACACTAACTTTAAAAGTTAAAGACAGTAACGATCAAATTGTACACTTGTTCTGTAATTTTTGTTTAAAGTTATTGTTCTTCCTTTGAGGAGTCAATGATGATTGTGTGACTAAATGGCGACCAGACAAGACTCCGATCACAGTAAGCCGATATGGAACGTGCTATTCGCAGAGACCCGACGGTCGGTTTTTATATGACGAGGCTCAAGTGATTTAAACATTTAGGTTTTCTGTAAGGTTGTCCCGGGTAAACGATATACGCAAAATAAAAATCAAATTACAATCTACCCATTTGCAGACGCCCTTCGATGCAGAAAACGTTACAAATTGTTACAAAGTCTCCTTTCGTCACGATGTGTATACTCTATTCATTGATTACGCATCCATTTGAAGATATTATTTGCCAAGAAGGATAAGAATAAGACAAGGAATCAGACAATAAGTGCACACACGACCAATTACATGTCATTACCATGTCGAGGAATCCGCTGTGGTCGAGTGGTTAGCGTCGGGGATTTCAAAACCGGGTGTCCCGGGTTCGATCCCCAGTCGCGGAAATTCGGTCTTGGTGGAGTGCCCTTGGGCAAGGTACATTCTCTAGCCTAGTACTGGTTTGTTCACCCGGGGAACATGAATAATACAATTTAAATGCGCGCTAAATGACCTTAGCTGTCGATGCGCCATAAAACAATATACATTCATTCATTCATTACCATGTCCTACTTCACAATGTACCTATATTGTTCAAATGATTGCCAAATGATATCTAGTTAGGTGAGCTAAGATTTGAAAAATCGAACAACATTTGCCCCGATTAACTTTGGCCTCACTTTGCCAACGGTTGTTGTCCACCCACAGGGTCTCAACTTAAACTAAAAGTTGGCAAAGTGAGACGACACCGTTTACTTGTTGATCAAATCAAAGTCTTGTAATTCGCCAGTCATAGAAAAGGTAATATCGAATATTGTCATAACCCGTATCCCGCTGAATGTCTGAACTAGTACTCTCCCCATGTACATACATGTTAAGTTCTTAGTGTGTAAGACACTGGAACAGTGTCTCTCGTACCAAAGGTCATGAGTTCGATTCACACGAGGAGCGGGTTCCGTCTTTTTGATATTTCCACAAAAAAAGGCGCGAAAACTGGGTGTTCCTCTAGGAAAAAAAGGCTAAATAAAAAGCTTATTTCGATCGATGTGAAATATATAAGTGTATACCTAAGTTCTAATACAATTCACGGAATAGTCGTTGTTGCATATTGAGTAATGAACAGCGGACCATGCATAGGACAATTATGTTTCATTAGCGATACATGTTTTAGTATTGTACTTAGAGGGGCGTGGATGAATTGTCCAAACCCCGAGTAGTAAATACTAAAACCTGTATTCGCTACTGCAACATCATTTTCCTTGTATTTCTTACCATGTATAATGTTTAAGACTGATTCAAAGGGAAGAAAACAAAAAAGAAATAACATAATTTAATAAAATTAAACTGCTGAACTATGAAGGCCGATTTTGGTCTATATTTGTGGCCTTTTTAGATTTAAGGATTACATTGTTGGTCAGGCAAATAATTGAAATCCTTTACGTTGTCAGAAAATCGTGACCCCGATACGTAATACAGTTCCTTTAATAAGCCCATTTATGACATCCGCGAAACAAAAAAAAGCGAATTAAGTTCATTATATTTTGTCTCTCAACTATAAGTTAACGCAACACTTGTTTTAATACATTAACGACTATTATCGTACTTCAATATAATTATCAAAGCGCTGAATACACTCAAAGGCTTATTTCTCAATTGATGTGAACTAAAAAAGGTTTACACTAAGTTCGTATACAACACGAAGTAGTAGATGCTGCATTTTGAATAATGACCAGCGGACTATACATTCCAAGGTTAGACTGCTGAAATATGCATGCTGATCTTGGTCTACATGTATGGATGATTTGGTCTTAATTATTAAATTGTGGGTCAGCCAAACACTTGCACTACTGAAATATCCTTAGTTATTTGAAAAGTATGACCACCGATTCGTAATACAGTTCCTTTATTAACACCCCTTTATGACGTCCGCGTAACACAAATGAATTTAAGTTCATTTTATTTGGTCCATCAACTGTAAAATACCGCATCACTTGTTTCTATATATTTACGACCATTATCGTACTGTAATCTCATTAAAATGAGGCATTAGTTAGTTACAGTAGTCACCGCTCAAAAGGTTATGATGACTGCGTATTACAGGTATTGACAGGGGAGATAACCAATATAAATCAAAGAGATATAGAAGCAGTGATGGTCGAGTGTTTCTATTGTGTAATGACCTTCTTGATAGCAGAACAAGGTGTTGGTTTGTATCGTGGGATTTCATTGGCCAGAAAACCGAGTAACTTGTATTATTTGTGGTCAATTTGAAACGACATTTTACGCAGTGTCGTCATATCCAATATACGTTCAGCACGTTTATAGACCAAGCAATGCGGCAGAGGTATTCCTGTATTATTTAATAATACCTCCAATTCTGTGCATACGCTTACTCTTGTACGTATTTCAAACAATAACGGATTATATCAAGTATCAATTCACACCATCCAACACTACTTTTACGATCAAAAATGCGTTGTAAATTATCACTGAGTCATTACTCCGCCAACATATCGAACTTGTTAAATCTGATTATACGAGGAATGTACGAAATGTACGCACGATAGCGCGCCATTACACAGTTTTAGAATGTTTTGTATAATAACAAGTCTGAGAAAGATACTGATTAACCCAGTTTCTAGTCGTAGACAGCGAACTCGGTTCTGTTGTTCATTAGTACGTCTGTAGAATTACGTTTAATCGATCCATTGACTTACTTTGAGGGTATAAATAGAACACAAAATATAGACAAAATAAAAATACAATTGTATTAATACAAGCTAATACAGCTTCCTATCTTATAGACTATTCCATAGTTGTTAGAGTAATACACCACTATACACAAGGCTTTTTTATCATTCCTCATCTCCTCTTGGTAGTGTAGCATTCCGTAAAGTTTCATTGAATTCCAGGCAGTGAGTGGCTGAGATAAAGCTCGGACTTGAAACAGGAACGGATAGTCCCACGCCCGCGGCGACTATGTGTTTCCTCGAAAGTTCTAGACGACATTTAAACTTGAACTCACGTTTAAAAACTACTCATTAAATCTGTTGTTTCTTTTTCATTGTTGTCGATTTTAGAAGTCCTCTTCTTTATTGGCTCTCTACCGAACACATCTTCCAAAATATGTTTCTGAAATGAAAACAAATATCTCTCATCCACATTTCTCGGTGGGGATGTACACAGGCTAATAATACACGATGTTATCAGGGAAACTGCAAAACCAATCAAAGAGAAGAACATAAACGAGATTGAAAATAGAGTCTGGAAGAAAGACTTCTGATGAATATCTCCGGTTGTTGTCAACTCAGGTGCCAACCATATTGTCGTATGTTCTAGTTCATTTAAAGCTGTAGAAGTTGAGAGATATGTGTTATTTACGCCAACAGAACACCCTGACACCGATGGAGGCGGAAGAGCTTCCGAAGATGGAACTGCTATCATGATCTGACCGAGGTTAAATACTAGTGTTACTATCATTCCTGTTATTGTTCCGATCACTACTCCTTTCGTCGTGGCTCTCCTATAAAACGTTGAAACTATGAATAAGGCACACAGCGGTCCCTCGATACAGGCGATTAGAGCGAAAAATATCTTCAATATTGAACCTGGTAAAGCAGATATTAAGAACGTACACCCCATTGCAACGATCCCATAAAAGAAAACAAACGCTTTGGAAATGTTAGTGGCTGTCTTTTGCGAAAGATTCGGATATTTCACACGAATGATGTCATCATATGTTATTGCACCAAGACTGTTTAAACATGAGGACAATGTACTCAATGCAGCACTTGATAATGATGCGAGAAAAAGGCCGGAGAGTCCAGGGACCTTTGAAAACAAATCGGATATTGCCAACGGGATGAGTTCGTTGTAGTTCTTAATTCTCCCTGAAGCAATCGGACCACATTCCATATAAGAATAGTACGCAAATATTGCAACGCCCTCAAAACTAACACTTAACGTCACTGCGGATTTGATAATAGATGTCAACGCTAAAACAGTCCTTGCAGATGTAACAGTTGGCACAGATCGAATTCTCTGTATTCCAGGTTGACTGTAATAATTGTATAGGTTGCTTGCAAAACGAGCAAACGTCATGTTCCAAAATGTGTAGCGTATTGTTGGGTCGACACTGAATGCATTCATGTCAAATCGGGATGATCCGAAAGTATACAGGTCTGGCATGCCTCCAACACGTAGTACACATTTAATGATAACAGCCAGTACACCTGTCGTCATGATGATCATCTGAAATACATCCGTCCATATCACAGCTTTCATCCCTCCAACTGACGTATAGATTGCGGTGATTATCGTATACATTATGATAGTTCCCCAATATGGAATTCCCATTAGAACTTCCAGTGCAATACATGCCCCAAACGTAACACTCCCCATATAAAAAACGAGATCTATAACGCCCATTGTCAACGCTAGATAACGAACTGTGTTATCCTGGTATCGAAGTCCGAAATATTTGTAAACACTGGTTATCTTCAACGAATGAAAGACCGGTATGATGCAGAATATAGCAAAAACATCGCTAATCCAGTATCCAATAACACGGTACGCGAAGTTGAGTCCGTATGCGTAACTTTCAGCCGGAACTCCGATTATTAATAAGGAGGATTGGTAAGTTACAACCATCGACAACGTGGTGGGCAGAATCTTAAGTTTTCCGTTGGCGAGAAAATAATAGTTCACATTACTAACACCCCGGCAAGCAAAGAATATACCGATGCCCACAGAGACTGCCACCGTACCAAACAACACGATCACATCGTATATAGAAAACCTGTTGATCAAATCCATCTTGCCTTGTCAAAGGACGAGGTGTATTTGCGCTTTAACGTAAACATCTTTGTGTATTTTATTTCGTTCAGGCGAAACAGGTAAGTAGGTATATCGTTAGGCGATTAGAACATAAAAAAAGATCTGTCATTGATCTATACAACACACATGTATCTCTTCATGCAACACATATTAGAAGATATTTAATTGAACTATACAACACACATATATTTCGTCATACAACACATATTCATACATGAATAAAATCTAATCAAACACGGTTACGACAAAACCTAAACCTTTAGTAAGGATGTTTTGTAATACTGTTTACTACAAAAAGTATGAATAATTTCGTATACAGTACTATACGTTTATTCATGGTTAAGATGCATTAATTTGTCTATGTCTTGTTGCAAAATATGTATAATTTGCTAGTTTATTTTCATTGTTTACTGATGACAGAAGTTTGGTGAATTTAATCATATTCGGACGGGCGATATGTTCTTGTCGATAAAGAGGTCTCGTCGAATCTGCGAGTGTAATGATTATTTAAATGAAGTATTCTAGCCAGAGTGTCCGCTTTCAGATTGGATGATTGATTGATTAATTGTTGTTTAACGCCGTTTTTTATCGTATTTTATCAAATTTTCAGTCATATATTAACGGCGGGTTCACTCATTCATGATTCCACACAGCTGTCGTTCCAAGTAACTGGCTGCTTTTCCACATACATTTATAATTCATTAATCTAATGACCCAGCCCTTCAATTGATAGTTCACAGACTGACCTACCGGAGATCGGATGTTTCGGTGTAACTGACAAAAACACTACAAGTGTAGCCTCATGATTGTCATTATATCAATTTGTCTTTATACTTTCATGCGGCTTAATTGAAAACAGTTTATTCACAAATATAGTCAACCTGCCCAGTAAACATAATTATACTTTTAAATAACACAGAGAAGAGTGACAATATCAAAGTGTATATTTTCAGATAGATACCATAAATACAACCTATTTGTCAATTGTTTTCCTTCAAACTAATTACAACCTAATTCAAGTGATAGATTCCCTATTTACCGATGTATATCAATTCATTATTAAATTAAAAGATTGGACAATTTAAATTACATTAGTATGCTTTGTCAAGTCTCTTTCATTCGTTTCTAAACAACTGGAAAACCGAAAGATGAACTGACCCATTCAAGTTAGATACTCCTCTGGAACGAAAGATGAACTGACCCATTCAAGTTAGATACTTCTCTGGAACGAAGGATGAACTGACCCATTCAAGTTAGATACTCCTCTGGAACGAAAGATGACCTGACCCATTCAAGTTAGATACTCCTCTGGAACAATGCACGCTGTAAGCACGCATATTGGTAAACAAGATAGAGATAAGCGTATATCATGATGATAACTGCTCACAGGTGCATTAAACTCATTGTCTACACCGTTTGTTGCATTTGTTGACGACTAGTATATCTAGTATCATTCGTCATAAAATACACAATTTACATGGCCCTATGATCATAACGTTCAGATATACATCAGATAAAACGATATGCATGAGTAAATAAGGACATTAATGTGTATCTATTGAAACGTATCTTTAATCTATGAGTTTTGAATGGTTGACAAGGTCAACAAACTACGTATTTTTTTTCAGTGGCTGATCTACGGCCTACGACCTAGATCAACACATTCTCTAATTGTTATGAGTGGTTATCCTACGATCTACGACCCAGCTCAAGCAATATGCTAGGTCTTTTAATCGGTTGAGCTACGACGTGCGACCCAAATCGAGCTTCGATCGACGTACTAGGTCAACAAACTATGTATGTTTTTTCAGTGGTTGAGCTACGGACTACGACCCAGATCAACACATTCTCTAATTGTTATGAGTGGTTATCCTCCGATCTACGACCCAGCTCGAGCAATATGCTAGGTCTTTTGATCGGTTGAGCTACGACGTGCGACCCAAATCAGCTATTCTCTATGATTTATGTGTGGTTGAGCTAAGATATACGACCTCGATCAACCAATTCGAAATGTGTTTTGAGAGGTCGAACTACGATCTTCGTCTGAGATCAACCATCTATGCATGGTTTTTGTCAGGGGCTGAGCTACAATCTACGACCTGGATCAACCAATTCCATATTTGTTTTGAATGGTTGAGCTACGATTGGCGACCATGATCGCCCAATACGCTAGGTGTTTTGAGAGGTTGAGCTACGATCTACGACACAGATCAATCAATTCTCTATTTGTTTTGAATAGTTAATCTACGACCTAGGTCAACCAACTATGTATGTTTTTTCAGTGGCTGAGCTATGATCTACGAACCAAGTCAACCAACAATGTATGTTTTCAGTACCTGAGCTACATTCTACGACCCAAATCAATCAATTCTCTAATTGTTTTGAGTGGTTCCCCTACCATGTACGACCCAGATCAACCAAATCTCTAATTGTTTTGAGTGGTTGAGCTACGATCTTCGACCCCGATCAACCAATACGTTGGTGTGTTAGGTAGTTTAGCTACGATCTAAGACCCAGGTCAGCCATTCTCTATGAGTTTTGAAGGGTTGAACTACGATCTAAGACCTAGGTCAACCAAATATGTATGTTTCTTAAGTGGCTGAGCTACAATCTACGACACATATCTTGGTTGAGATACGTTCCTCGAGCCAGATCAACCAATACGCTAGGTGATTTGGGTAGTTGAGCTACGATCTAGGACCCAGGTCGGCCATTCTCTATGAGTTTTGAATGGTTAATCTACGATCTATGACTAAGGTCAACCAACTTGCTAGAAGTTAGAAATAGTTGAGCTACGATCTACAACCCAGATCAACCAATACGCTAGGTCTTTTGAGGGGCTGAGCTAAAACCTACGACCAAGATCAGCCAATACGCTAGGTCTTTTTAGTGACTGAGCTACGACCTACGACCTAGATCAACCAATACGCTATCTGTTACGCGTCGGGTCGAAGAGAAAAGAGCAAGATGTAACGGGAACGAGGTATAGGTATAAATATCACTTATACAGCCTTGCTGTGGAAGCCAGCTTTCTTTTATAGCAACGTTGGTAGAGTGGTTGACCTTGTCGTAAAGTTAAGCAACATTTATCGCGGTTTGTGCCTGAATGGGTGACCCGCGATGGCTTAGCGCTGGTACATGTACACATTACACTATGGTTTTAATTTACATTTTTAATTATAAAACAAACTTCTCGCATATAAATAGACTGGTTCACTAATCTTAATCTTCTATTGCAAACTCGAACGAGAACCAGTCTAGTGACAAACTGCTACGGAAATATCCGAGAGCTGACGGTAAAATACGGCGCATGCGCGATCAAGACGATTAACATGGCGCATGCGCAAGCCTATTGCCCATTGCACCAGTGGTAGTTCTAAACACAACCAATAAATTATCAGGTGCTGATGCACCCGCACAATAACATCGAAATCTTTATGAGACATACAATGTAACATCCTATACTGATGTGTCCAGTTTGTGTAGTCTTCAGAGAGATATCGTGCTCATCATATGAGCGATGCTATGTGAAAAACAAGCATAAGCACAAAGAGTTCACGTGTTAAAAAATACCTGCCTGTGAAGCTATAGTAAAGGATCCGAATGATACGCTGGCTGTCTGGGAAGGTGAATGATCCCAATGTGCGGTTACGTTGGCTGCCTGTGGAGCTATAGTAAAGGATCCAAATGCGCGGTTACGATGGCTGCCTGTGAAGCTTTAGTAAAGGATCCCAATGCACGGTTAAGCTTGCTGCCTTTGAAGCTTTAGTAAATTATCCCAATGCACGGTTACGCTTGTTGCCTGTGAATTTATAGTAAAGGATTACAATGCGTGGTTACGCTAGCTACCTGTGAAGCTGACATAAATGATCATTATGCACAGTTACGCTTGCTGCTTGTGAAGTTATAGTAAAGGATCACAATGCGCGGTTACGCTGCCTGTCTGTGAAGTTATCGTAAAGGATGCCAATACGCGGTTACGCTGGGTCTCTGTGAAGCTGTAGTAAAGGATGCCAATGCGGGGTAACGATGGCTGTATATCAAGCTATAGAATTGATCCCAATGCGCGGTTACGCTGGTGGACTATGAAGGTTAAGGATCCCAATGCGATATTGTGCTGGCTGTCAATGAAGCTCTAGTAAAGGATCCCAATGCGCGGTTACGCTTGTTGCCTTTGAAGCTATAGTAATGGAATCCAATGCGCGGTTACGCTGGCTGCCTGTGAAGTTATAGTAAAGGAACCAAATGAAGCTATATTAAAGGATCCCAATGCGAGATTACGCTGGCTGCCTGTGAAGCTATAGTTAAGTATCCCAATGCGGGGCTACGGTGGCTGACTGTGAAGGTAAAGGATCCCAATGCGCGGTTATGCTGGCTGCCAGTTAAGCTCTAGTAACAAATCCCAATGCGCGGTTAAGCTGGCTGCCAGTTAAGCTCTAGTAAAGGATCCTAATGCGCGGTTACGTGGGCTGCCTTTGAAGGTGTAGTAAAGGATCCAAATGCGCGGTTACGCTGGCTGGCTATGAAGCTATAGTAAAGGATCCAAATGCGCGGTTACGCTGGCTGGCTATGAAGCTATATTAAAGGATCCCAATGCGCGGTTACGCTGGCTGCCTGTAAAAAGCTATAGTAAAGGGTACCAGTGCGCGATTACGCTGGCTGTCTGTGAAACTATAGTAAAGGATCTCAATGCACGGTTACGCTGTCTGTTTTTGAAGCTATAGTAAAGGATCTCAATGCACGATTATGCTGACTGCCATTGAGGCTATAGTAAAGGATCTCAATGCGTGGTTACGCTTGATGCCTGTGAAGCTATAGTAAAGGATCCCAATGCGCGGTTACGCTGGCTGCCTGTGAGGCTATAGTAAAGGATCCCAATGCGTGGTTACGCTTGATGCCTGTGAAGCTATAGTAAAGGATCCCAATGTGCGGTTACGCTGGCTGCCTGTGAGGCTATAGTAAAGGATCCCAATGCGCGGTTAGGCTTGCTGCCTGTGAAGCTAAAGTAAAGGAACCCAATGTGCGATTACGCTTGCTGCCTGTGAAGCTATACTAAAATATCCCAATGCACGGTTACGCTGGCTGCCTGTGAAGCTAAAGTAAAGGAACTTAATGCGCGGTTACGCTGGCTGCCTGGGAAGCTATAGTAAAGGATCCCAATGCGCGGTTATGCTGGCTGCCAGTGAATCTCTTATAATGGATCCAAATGCGCGACTACGCTAGCTGATTAGGATATACAGTGGTCGCGAATACTTAACGGATGGTTTTCACAGAGCGCCGGTTTTATATTCTCTGTTGTGTGTCGTCTGTTTTCTTCAAACGCTTGCTGAGAAAAAACCTCCTATACTACTGAGTAAATGTTGCTTCATCTCCAGAGGAATGTCTTAATGACATCCGCCAGATCGCATTTCAAATTAGAACTCTGGTGACAATTGAAAGGTATGCAATCGTCAAAAGATTTGCTCTCTTTATGTCAGTTCATCTTGACGTATTCGGTAGATATACTAGATAAGAATTGGGAGATTATCTTCTGTAACCAACACACGGGCATTTACGAACAGTGTGGATTATGATTAACATTCACATCCGTTCCATTTGATTGTTTTGCTCTGCATAGTTTAGCATCCAGCAACAGAGTGTCTCAAGATACAGAGTGTCTCAAGATACTTCTGACAAGCAGTACCATTTGGATACGATCTCATGGAAACAGTCTTTATGTACGCACGTTATATTTACCCTAAAGTTGGTTTTACTGGTGCACAGCTCAACGGAATATAGCTTATCAATGTTTACCAATGGCTTTCGTAAATTCAAATAGGCTTTACGTATTACTTATGGACTGGACTCAAGTTAGATAATAAATGATTGTTATAATAAAAGTCAACATTTATTATCTCCCTTTAACCTCATGCCTAAAATGATATCAATTGAATTTATTTTGAACTTTATATGAATATAAATATGAACCATTTTAAGCGATTCGGGGTCTTAATACATTTGCGGTCTGTGAAAACTCTGTGTATGGTCTCACCGGAGTATTCAGTGTCCGTCTACATATCATTTAGTCTTACATGTACATGTGTCTTGCGGTTAAAATACTATAACTGCAGCCCATTAGTCTTACATGTACGTGTGTCTTGTGGTTAAAATACTATAACTGCAACCCAATAATCTTACATGTACATGTGTCTTGCGGTTAAAATACTATAACTGCAGCCCATTAGTCTTACATGTACGTGTGTCTTGTGGTTAAAATACTATAACTGCAACCCATTAATCTTACATGTACGTGCGTCTTGTGGTTAAAATACTATAACTGTAGCCCATTAGTCTGACATGTACGTGCGTCTTGTTGTTAAAATACTATAAATGTAGCACATTAGTCTTACATGTACGTGTGTCTTATGGTTAAAATACTATAACTGCAGCCCATTAATCTTACATGTACGTGCGTCTTGTGGTTAAAATACTATAACTGTAGCCCATTAGTCTTACATGTACGTGCGTCTTGTGGTTAAAATACTATAACTGCAACCCATTAGTCTTACATGTACGTGCGTCTTGTGGTTAAAATACTATAACTGCAGCCCATTAGTATTACATGTACGTGCGTCTTGTGGTTAAAATACTATAACTGCAGCCCATTAGTCTTATATGTACGTGCGTCTTGTGGTTAAAATACTATAACTGCAGCCGATTAGTATTAGATGTACGTGCGTCTTGTGGTTAAAATACTATTACTGCAGCCCATTAGTCTTACATGTACGTGCGTCTTGTGGTTAAAGTACTATAACTACAACCCATTAGTCTTATATGTACGTGCGTCTTGTGGTTAAAATACTATAACTGCAACCCATTAGTCTTACATGTACGCGCGTCTTGTGGTTAAAATACTATAACTGCAAACCATTAGTCTTACATGTACATGCGTCTTGTGGTTAAAATACTATAACTACAACCCATTAGTCTTACATGTACGTGCGTCTTGTGGTTAAAATACTATAACTACAACCCATTATTCTTACATGTACGTGCGTCTTGTGGTTAAAATACTATAACTGCAAACCATTAGTCTTACATGTACATGCGTCTTGTGGTTAAAATACTATAACTACAACCCATTAGTCTTACATGTACGTGCGTCTTGTGGTTAAAATACTATAACTGCAACCCATTAGTCTTACATGTACGTGCGTATTGTGGTTAAAATACTATAACTGCAACCCATTAGTCTTACATGTACGTGCGTCTTGTGGTTAAAATACTGTAACTGCAACCCATTAGTCTTACATGTACGTGCGTCTTGTGGTTAAAATACTATAACTGCAACCCATTAGTCTTACATGTGCATGCGTCTTGTGGTTAAAATACTATAACTTCAACCAATTACTTTTACGCAAAATAGGGAACATCTATTTCACTCTATAAAGAGAAACATTTATATGCATTGTTATACGCAAATTTATAGGAATATCTATTCAATCTATAAAGAGAAAATGTTTACGCATATCAAGAAAACGACTTTTGAGAACATGGCGGAACAAAAATGAATTATTCTTAATCACAAATTTCTGCCTTTAATTACTTTCAGTTTTAGTTAATAATTACACTTTCGTTTAATGTTTGTTTCATGTATCTAAAGCAGTAGAATTTGGAAAATATAGTTTAGAGTAAATACGCATAATGACTATTTCAATACAATGCTTTCAGTATTTATTTCGCAACATCCTTAAACTGTTCATCATTGTCCAAATACATAAATGTTAGAAAGTGTTTTAGTACCCGTGAATGCGACAAAGGTATTGCATTATTAGCTCATTGAATTTACTGCAACCATTATTCATGAAGGAACGATAAATCAGAATATACAATTCATTTATCTATAAATCAAAAAATGAGAAGACAGAAATTGGAAAGTACCGACATTTTTTTTTTTAGAGCAACACTAAAAGCGTCAATTGCCAAGAAAATACAAGCAATTAGCACACGTTTAATCCTTTCCCACCTACGTTTTGACGCCTCTAAAACACACAACTTTTGAAAACATTATGACAAAAGGAGAAATGGTTCATAAAGAGCATTTTCTCCTTGTGCCACACTGTTTTCAATTTAATTCAATAGCAGATCTTCACGTATTTTAGTAATATGACGGCGTTTCTTTAGTAAATTACCAATTACTACAGCTATTATTTATGATACACAGATTCAACAGACTTGAAAACTTTATCCGAAATCTTGGGCATAAAGGATAAAGCTATCGTTTCTAAAAACCCGGACGGGGATCGAACTCCGATCTCCTACCCTAAAGGCTCTACCATCTCTCCACAGAGACGGTCCATGCAACTACTAGCATCCCTACGTGTTCTTAAAAGCTCTTAGCATTTCTTTTGCGAACGTACAGGCGGATTAACAGTTTATTTGTAATGAAAGCCTCAATATATTTACAAAATATAATTACATTAAATATTTAAATTGTGTTACAATTGTTCTTTATCTTTGTGTGTCATGATTTCATTAACGAAAAATGCTATGTTTTATATTTTGTCATCCTTTAAGCTTTGCATTAGATTTATAAAATTGTGTAAATCCTCTCTTTCACCATATCAGAATTAAATAGCTAACTGTCTTTTTTGTCAGTATTTAAAACATTTAAACAATACATGGAATTCCTCTTCGACTCATCTGATTTGAACATTAACAAACCAATACCTACAAATTCGATCCTCTCTCGGAAACCCCAAATTCCGACCCGTTTCAATTAACAAGTTATGACTAGAACTTCGAAAACTCGCTAAAGATTATCTTACATAAAATGGTAAATTTATTCTGCATCTGTATACAAACAGTCTCATCAGAGAGTTCACGTTCAACCTTAATTATGTCTGAAGTTGCCTATCCCCTATCATTACATTAAAGGGTCAAGTATACACCAATAATTGGCGGCGCCCTTTTGACATGGTGTAGCAAGCCAACGCCTATAGGAACAACATTCTTGTTGACAAATAGGTGTTACCTTCATCACGGAGGCGGTCAGCACAAATATGAATATCCAATATTATTATACCTCAATGTCATTGTCCATATAAACCTCCCATTGACAAAAAGTTGCTGTTTTTACTGTCAAGACAAATGTACCACGTGACCATGAGACAGTTTTTGTACTGTCTCACGGCGGTATGCAAATGTGTTACTGTCTCACGGCCGTATGCAAATTTGTTTACTGGCAGGTAGGATGTTAATGAAACTCATTAAAACTAGACATGTAGAGCGCTCTATGTTGTACTTTTGTGCTATGAAACAATTTACAGATCATAAAATAATTATGATTTTATCATATTTATTATTTTATTACTTTTTGGTATAATAAAATAAATAACAAATTGCTTTGAATTGGACAGTAATATTGTCATCCTTCGGAGAAATACTGTTACCCTCGCCTGCGCCTCGTGGGACAGTATGCTCCTTATGCTGACAATATTACTGTTCAATTCAAAGCAATGTGTTATTTATATACTATTGTATGTGATACCTAATCGGGATGAACAGCGAATCCCTTTTCGCCTAAACGTTGCTTTAGTTCTATAATTAGAACATTACGCTTTTATTGACCTATATTTGGTTCTAGCTACAGAGTCATTATTGCGTGGATGAGGATATGGTCCATTGTTGTATATATTCTCGGGTGTTTACATGCTTTTACATGCAAGAACTATCTGTTATTTTATAATTGATTAATTGGTGTTAAATGTTGCTTTCAATATTTCTTTTCAATTACATCACGTCGTTTCCTGGGTGAGTTACGATTCACTCGTGATGCAATCCAGAGCGAAAAGGAGGGCAGCCATTAATGCAATTTGTTGAAGTCTTTGGTATGATCTTGCTGGAAATCGAACCCGCGACCTCCCGTACCCGAGATGGACGTTCTACCACCTCACCAGTTTGTTATCCCTATGAAAATTGTTTCGGTGTCCTTTTTATTCTTTTTCATTTTTCTTTCAATTTGTATATTACTGTATCATCCAGACTTCATTATTACTTCATATGGCAGAAGTTTCGATTATACTAGCCATTTGTAAGTTATACGAAAAACGAACTATCTTTATAACAATGTTTGACTATGTATACCTAAATTCGTCCTTTGGAAAGGGTACGCTTTGGTTGTTGTGGACAGTTTAGTTCCATATCCGTTTGTGTGTCCACGCAGTCTAACCAAGATGTACACTGTTCACGTTTTACTACCACACGCGAGTTAGAAACATTTCTCAACTTTCGTGGATTATGGAACGGAGCAGATGAACAGGCTGATCTAAACGTGTACTGTTCAGTTATGCGAACTTGTACCTTATCGCATTTCTTAATCTGATTCTGCACATAACTGTCGTATCTTTAAATGTATATAGCTGAAAGGGATCCTTATTACTAACTGCTGCTAGTAAATAATATTGCATGGAAAACCAATACATACAATACATAATATTAAAAAAAGGAACGGTCACAGACTGATCATTTAAACATCATGAGGAATGGTCTTAAGAGTCATTGGGGTTTTACGCATTTTCAAAGATTGTTCAGTAAAGCAAGTTCATCTAACCTATGTTTCCCAGCTTTCTCGCACCAGTCACCCACAAAACATTCTACCTATGTTACTCTCTACATTCCCTTAGAGACTAGTTAGCCCATTGGCCTAACGAATGTCTCTCGTCGCAATGACCTTGACCAATAATCGGAAAGAATGATTGGCACAATCAGAGTTCGAACCCAAAAAGCCTAGATTAATAGTTGTCGTCGTTATCGATTGAGCTAGCTCGAATCGACTGGTCGTAGACATGTTAACATTTCCGCCTTCTCCCAATAAACTCAAGGTTACATACTTATTCAAGACACAGGGTCCGTATTAATCAATTAACACCATACAACACGATAACACTGTTACAGGTTTACGGCAATCTCTGTTGGCGTAGTGTTCATTGAAAACAGTCTGTGTTACTTAAATAGGGGCATGGACGCAAGAAAAATGACCTTTTGTTATCTCCGAATCGTGAGGATCCAGACAGGATGTATACTGTTCGCCAGTCAATCGATGATAGATTAAGGAATGATAGAGCGTTATATACACGTTGGAGAAGCACTGTGGGAAGAGCCCTATATCGTCCTGGAATACACTGGCGATGAATGGTGCATACAGTTGTCTATATTGGTGCGTTTATAAATTATTCATTAAGCGTAATCATCGTCATCGAAATCACTCTTAGTTTACATTGGTTGTTGTTCAAGGTAGATGATTTATTTGCATTGATAATCAACATAATTAAGTGTTATGTGTCACTTTCAACAGAATTTGGGTTATCTGGGTAAATTATCATAACTACCGGTATTATTGATCGTGATACCGATATATCGGTACTAATATTATCCCCGTAATTCTAAGCGTCAAGGACAGAAAGTCATTAATACCATTTTACCATAGGCACCAGAGTAACACATGTTTTAGGCCTTATTATCGGGTACAATATAATACAGTAAGAACCACAGGTAGCCTACGAATATTGTAAGGGCTAAAATAAATATTTTGTATTATTTTCTTTGTTATATAACCATTAGAGCTGATAACACAAATTGTTAAAACAACCATATTTGTGCCATTCCCGCGAGAAAACCATCAGTATGGACTCTGCGTAATGTATTGATGCAGATCAGCCTGCGCAGTCCGCGCAGATGGATCCGGGCCGACACATTCTGTCTCAGTGTGATAGAGGTATAGAGTAATGATTCCTGAAAATCGAAAAATCACAGGAGGCGAACAGTGTCTGTCTGGATTCTCCTCCGCGGCATGCTTTAGCTAATCTGGGTCGATACTTTACGCAATGTCCACAATGTTGGTTTTCTCGCGAGACGGCTCATTTTGATATTCGTCAGAATAATCGGAATAATTTGAGAAACTTTGGACGAATATTAGACCTTCAGAACAGATTAACCTTCAGTTATAGAAATTTACTACATTTACTACAGATGGTCTAGTTTAGATTTGTTGTAAGTGTCAAATTCAAAAAGGTAAACCATTGTCCACTCACATATACGCTATTGACGCCTCTGCAGCAGACCACTTTCGAAAGAATTCTGGCAAAAGTAGAAACTACTCATAATGAGACCTTTCTCCTTTTGCCACAATTGTTCCATCTCTTTTCTCAGAGAAAAAGAATGTAAACACTTACAATTGTAATATTCGAAATAGACATCGAATGAAATGAGTTTGATATGCAAACACGAGAAACTGTACATCCATGAGCTGGATGCCAATATGTTACCTAAGTGCCACCTATGATGAAAACAACTCGTAAGAAAAGTGATTACATCAATAATCTGTGAAATTATATAGGAGATAGACTATTCAACACATGATGTCAAAAGACAATTATAATAATGTATTCTGACCTAGGTCGGACGTACATGTAACTCTTTAATCAATAACATTTATGAATAATCATATTTGTAATTTAAGAATAATTGTGTAACTAAATAGTTCAGTTCGGTGAGCATATTTATAATATATATATATAATACATATATGTATTATATATATTTTATATATAGTAAAAGGAAAAGAAGACAAAACATTGGTTTTAAACGTTTAAAACCAATGTTGTTTCTTGTTTCCTTTTTTAATATATATATTTATATTTTGTTCTTGTTCCAGTATATGTCTTAGTTGTATTACATATATACACACATATGTATCCATGTTTGAAAACCTATCGCTAAAATCCACCGTTTAACTCTGTGTACGTATTCTGAACACCAGGGTTGTCGAATTTCAGTGTGTCGTAATTTGATGGAACGGATGGAAGTGGAATCGGAGTGTGTTCGCTGTTCGCGGCTTTGCTGAAGAAAAAAAAAATATCTAGTCGAAATGATATTTTATAAAGAGTTTATTTATATTTAAATGAGGATTAGATTGGACTTGTGGACTATCCAATTTTAAGATTTGTGTATATACTATGTGCTATATATACTTAGTATAACCACGAAATGATAACACTAGATTTGCTCAGTATGGTTTTTCCTGAGATATTTAGAAACCTAAACTGATTAGGCAGGTTAAGGCATTTGCTCTAACACTGTCAAATAAGTCACGCTTTGGGAAAACAAACGATCCTCAGGACGTATACACTTTGATTGTTGTCGTCTTTTAGCATTTAAATTGTCGGAGGTTAGATTTCATGTTACTTAAAATAAATTGCTTACTGCGTCTCTTTGTGCTTCCTCTTTCGACAAACCACCAATGCAAAAACAATAACAATGGCTGTTAGAACGATATTGGATGCAAATAATGAACTTATGAAAACAGGAAGGCTGATAGATGTATCTGAACTAGATGAAGTATCCTGGAACATCTCCAGAAGGCATTGGTCAGCCTTGTACCCATCGACACAGCCATTTGGACATTCGCCCTTATATATGTCACACGCATCTCCCTCTTTACACATACCACATCGGTGTATACAATTAAAACCAAAGGTACCAGTCTGACATTCTGCAAAACACGAGAAGATTCGGAGTAAAGCAAAGTAAAATGTATATGAAAGGTATATCCCGGTAAATATAGGCGTAGTGTATAACCTTAATTATCAAGCGAAATATGCATCAACATGCATGCAAGTTCAAGGTTTGGTGCAATTTAACAATAACCTAGAACAAGTGGATTTGGTAAGCATTTTATAAGATTTAGAAACGACGACAAGTAGTACACACACACACACACACACACATTAAAAAAGGGTCACGGTTTAAAGTTGCATCAATTAAACCACTGTTCGTATCGTGTCCGATGCATCTATACGAGCACTTTGACTTAGAAACGTCGTCATAAATATATAGAAGAAGAATAACCGTATTTTTTTGGGACTGCCTGCTTTGATAGAACATACTTTTTCCTAGACGATTGGTCAGTGTATTATCCATGATTACAGTAACTCGACTGGCTGTTGCATTTATTCGCACTAATTTGTGAATTATATGTAATACTTTCTCTTTTGCATTTGGTGTTGCACCAAATAATAACTAGCGAAGCAGACTGCTGAAACCGTTTCCGCGCTACATAAGCTAGATACCCGATCCGTTTTGCTATACATATCATTGTGTAAAAAAGGTGTTCGGTTCACTTCAGTACTTCTCTTTCTCTATATTTAATCAACATAGTAAAGAATATCAAACGTATTTTCTTTTTTCATCAACGTGTGTTTACGACTAACAGATTCCCATCTGAAATTACTGCAAATCACCATATATATTTTATTGGTTATGTCAGATTCAAATAAAGAATTATTATTGTACACGTTTTAGTATTGTGTGGTGCGAACACGCACATGGCAATATGATAATATTGTTGATATGGACAATGGAGTAATAACAGGACAAGTTATTAATGTTACAATACACCAACAACAATCCTTCTTTGTTTCCATGTAAATCGACCAGTTTCAGTCCTCAATTGTCACACCTTCTAAGCGTTTCTTATGAGGAAAACATATACCCTTGAAAAGAATTACATCTAAGCTTTAAAACAATCCCAAAATGGGGCGGTCATGCATTTTGCAAGAAAGAACTCACCAGGCAAAATAGGTTACCGTCATTTTGGACCAAACTGGGCCCGGACAAAACCGGTGTTTAACATTCTATACTTTCTCTTTCAAACAAGGTCAAAATACTAAAAGTGATCAAATAAATAATTTCCAGTACATCCTAAACACAATGTCATGTATTCAATGCATTCTGGTGATGGTTTACACTCATTTCTATGCAAACAAGGGTTATTTTAGGGACTACTGTGGTGTAAGATCAGCCTGGACCGCGGATGTTTTTAGCGTAGTTTGACCTTTAAGACAAAAAAATGTTCTTATGAATATGTTACTTTTATTGATTTACAAATTGTGGCATAAATGAATACACAAAAGCAAACATTAAGCAATGAATATAACAGGAAATGTAATTTTTCAATACCACCCAAACCTAGGTTTTTCGGCTGAATCGGCCAAGTTTGATGCTTTCGCGCAATACATAGGTATTTGTAAAGGAAAATTAGATAAAACATCACATATTTAGGTTTTACTGTGTCAAATGTTCATAGAAATGATCAAACTTAATATTGATGTGCTATACTCAGACTGTTTAGACAACCAGTATCACCATTTTCAACCAGTTTGACTGTATCAACACATTTTTGCAGACGACACAAAATTTACCTGTCATTTGTTTTGGTTTCTGAAGATCCGTTTAACACTTTATTTGCCTCATAGGTCTGGTTTTTGTGTAAATTTGTAGAGTATGATATAAAATAAAATCAAAAAAGTAAATATAAGGACAATTAGACAATCATTTTCAAAGAAATTTATAATTTTCTATACCAATCAAACCTAGGTTTTGCGACTTGGGCCCGGCAAGTTGTTTCCACTTGCGCATCGTACAGGTCTCCAAGACAAAAACAAAACAGAAACACATAACATTTCTAGGTTTCGCTGTGTCACATATTTAAAGAAATGACCAAACTTCATGTTTATGCCTGTTTTAGGCCATTTACCAATTACAGAAAAGTTTAAATAGCTTGAAAGCATCATTTTTTATGGAAATTGTCAAAGTGGCAATAACCTTATGGCTGAATACCCCCATGAGCCTAAATTTCACTAAAGACACCCAAAGTCATCATTTTTTAAGCCATTTGTGCTGTTGACACATAATTGACTTTTAATTCCGCCCAACAGCTCTTAAGGTTACAATACACCAACAAAATCCATCCTTCTTTCCATGTAAATCGACCAGATTCAGTCCTCAATTGTCACACTTTCTAAGCGTTTCTCATGTAAAACACCTATCATTACAAAAAGAATGACATCTAAGCTTTAGAATAATCCAAAGAAAATGGGGGGTCATGCATAATGCCAGAAAGAAATCGCCAGGCGAAATAGGTTATCGTCATTTTAGACCAAATCGGTCCCAGACAAAACCGGTGTTTATCATTCTCTACTATCACTTTCAAACAAGGTCAAAATACTAAAAGTGACCCCTGGCGACCACATTTTTCGATCAATCATCATGAATTGAAGGAACTAAAGGAAAAATGTCCACAATAATATTTGGAAATCAGCTAGAGACTTTCGGAGAAGAAGGGTTTGAAAGTTTTTACTATAACCATATAAGGCAAAACGGCCCGTTGTGGCTTTGTTTGTTTGACCAATCAACATAGCCATCTAAATTCAGCAAAATACCTTCGGAGGAGAATATATTTTTAGTGTTTCACTACAGCCATATAATGCAAAATAGCACTGCCCCTGGAGCCCGTGTGTTTTGACCAATCAACATGACTTAATGGATTCTGAAGTGTCACCGGAGGATTATTTCTCCAAACCGGTTTGGGACGAGAATTTGGTTTAGTTTGTGTGTGTGTTTCTGTTGTCATGGAAACCAAAATCCGGCATGGCTCAAACCTCAATCGACCAACTGCGTAGAGAGGAAAATATGGCGATTACAATAATACACCTAAAGCAGATATCGAACAAATTGCCAAATATTTTAATTACAGTTTTATAGTTTTGACAAAATATACCAGCTACAGAGTATGTGTATTGTGCCGGCCGTCTGTATGTGTTACTGTTTGTCACGTTTTGTGTTATTTTTGTTCTATTTTGTTTGGTGTATTTCAAGCTAGCTAAACTGATATCAGAAATTGGAACAATACAAGGAAAATAACTTAAGTGTGACTATTATTAGATTAATTTCTGATTTCCATGTGTCCTTATTTGGGCTATTTGTCTCGCCTTTTTCAAAATGTAAGCTTCAAACTTGCTATGGATATCAGCTGTCACTTGTAAATATGAAGTGTACAATAACCATATTTCTAGCAGGCATATCCTTCTCACGTTTTATGTCTGGAATTTTCTCAAGGATCAAGCAGGCTATCTATGTTGATATTATCAAGATGTTACTTACATTATATTGTTATCTTTTATGATAATTTTAAATGAATGTGTACCTATTTAACCTTTTCACTTTGCGCTTATCATTAACCAAACCGATACCGCCTCATTGGTGTAGTGGTAGAGCGTCCGCCTCATATGCGGAAAGACACGTGATCGATCCCCGGCTGCCCAGCTTGACGCCCAAGGTTGCGTGGCTAGTATTAAGACTGACTGACTGTCGTCAGGATCAATGGACCAGACGTCCTGGTGATATCGTGATATAACTTAATCAATCAATTATCAAGCTGATTGTTTTTCGGACAAAATATAACATATTGTTTTCAACTTTTAAGAAATCTTCCTTCTTAAAACAAGACTTTCTTAATAATCCCGCAATCAATTTTTCGTTAAACAATTAACTACATGTAAATGCGTGTTATCAGTTTATAATAACAATTTACCTGTTTTACAAGTCCGGTCTATTTCGTTATATCCTTTCATACAGTATTTACAATGTCCATTTACTTTGTCACACATTTCATTGTTTGTACAGCTACCACATTCATTTGAACAGTTCCTTCCAAAGGTTCCATTGTTACATTCTACAAAATAAAATAGAATTATTCTCCCGGTTAATAATGCTATACCAGTACACTTACTTTACACTTTCGATCAGTAATATTGCATCTTACAACACATGCCTAACATATACCGTTTGTAGATTGACGTATATCTGTACAACATCCTCATGAGTCCTTACATACCAGCCATGCACTCTGTTAAAACACATATTATACGCGTCAGCTTCAAAGGATCGGTAAAGCTTGTGCCAATCATGAATATTCGAAATGTTTTGCTATGATATATCCCTGTTGAATACACTTGCATACTCCGTGGCATTTGGAATGTAGCTTATCAGTATAGAATGCGCAAGAGCATGCTCAAAACATGATGATACCATTGTAGTTTCTTTATACATATATAACATATAGGTGCTATTTTATAAACTTTTCCAAATTGCGCTTAACTAATAAATGATGTTTCAGTAAACTATAACATACTAACCCCTACCTTAAATAAAGAAAGATAAATGAGATATTCTGACTATCCTGCTTTCTGAATTTCCAATCAGTGTTATTTTAATCGAATGATTCCGTATAACAATATTGCGTATGTATATATATGTGAATATATCGTACATAAACACTTTTGATATTATAACACTTTAAGAAGTAGTTATTATCTCAAACTCATGTCTCTAGATATAGTTAAGACAATTGTCATCCAGATGTTGTAGCTACCAAATATTATGTTACACAAAATAACATATTGATTTTACCCGTTGTATTTACAGTTAACCTGTTTTACAAGTCAGGTCCGTTTTGGTATATCCCTCTATACAATATAAACAAGGCAGTGTATGCGTGTTATCCTATTGTTATGAAAACTTACCTATTTTACATGTCAGGTCCGTTTCGTTATATCCCGCCATACAATATCTACACGCTCCATTAACTTTGTCACATATTTCATTATCTGTACAATTACCACACTCTTCCGAACAGTTCCTTCCATACGTTCCATTTTTACATTCTGTAAAACAAAATAAAATATGTGCCCTGGATGATAACGCTCTACATTGTTACAAGTACTTGTTTCAGGGACATTTTAACATTTTGTTGTACATGTCAGGTCCGTTTCGTTATATCCCGCCATACAATATCTACACGCTCCATTAACGTTGTCACATATTTCATTATCTGTACAATTACCACACTCTTCCGAACAGTTCCTTCCATACGTTCCATTTTTACATTCTATAAAACAAAATAAAATATGTGCCCTGGATGATAACGCTCTACATTGTTACAAGTACTTGTTTCAGGGACATTTTAACATTTTCTAGTCTACTGTAACGAAATCTGTTTTGAAAGAGACTTTGTGATTATTTAACAGGAACATATATGCGTGTTATCCCATTGTTATACAAACTTACCTGTTGTACATGTCAGGTCCGTTTCGTTAAATCCCGCCATACAATATCTACACGCTCCATTAACTTTGCCACATATTTCATTATCTGTACAATTACCACACTCTTCCGAACAGTTCCTTCCATACGTTCCATTTTTACATTCTGTAAAACAAAATAAAGTATGTGCCCTAGATGATAACGCTCTACAATGTTACATGCACTTGTTTCAGGCAATTTATACACTATGTTGGGTACTGTAACGAAACCTTCCTTTATGAATGCTACCTTTTAATTATCCTACTGTCCGATTTTTTTATATAGTTTCTTTTCAATGTAATACCAAGGGTACTTTGATTCTGTAATAACTTACGTTGATAAAACACAATCTTTTGCTTTTTAACTTTTTTTTTATTATGCAAGTTTTAGTTTCATGTTTTATGTATATTAAAAGGTTAATTTAATATATAAAGTGGTATATAGGTATATATGAAAGTGTGTTATCGAAAGTGGTCTCGTTGGATTTTTATCTTTAAAATAAGATTCAGTCAATAGAATGTTTTATAGGAATAGTATAAATATTACATTTTTCCCAAGAGTAAGAGGGGGAGCCGCTACGCTATCGTTTTAAACGAAATACTGCGAGTTCCTTCTCAATGCTATAAACGTCTGTTAGATGTATAAATACAGACCACTCTACCAGAGGAGTATCAGTTGAAACGTCTTACATCTGTTGAACAGCTCGAATCTACATCAATGGCTCGACATCGGTGCAGCACTAGGCCATTTCACACAGGGTGCTCAGAGTTACAGTTGGTTCGGAAGACACGGTTCCAAACAAACGTTTTGTAGGACTTCCATAAGCTGAACGGATAGGCTCAAAACCGTTACAGACAGTTGAAACCACATACCCAAGGCAGTCTTAGCCGTGACCATAGCGTTGATACTTTGTCACATATCAGCAGAGGCCAAGTAGCTCGAGGAACATTCTATATATTGTCCAAATTGAACATAGACTCAGGTAAAACATTGTCACCTGCGAAACAACCCTATTATCGTCAACTTATCTCTTGACAGTGACACAAATCAAACGAATTTTTAATCGATGAATACAATATTTTAAACCGATATCAGCGTATGCAAGTAGTTTGTAACCAACAGTTGATCCTTGTAAGGTTAGAGCTAACATATAACGCTATCTCAGTTTGTTGCAAAAGATACATTTCATTTGGAGCGTCCATAATTATAAAACCTCGCTTCAATTTTCGTATTGACAATGACTAACCACCATACCCTTGGAACTATCGTTGAAATTCAGACATTTTAAGAGGTCGTTATAGCCCGTTATCTATACTCATTCAAAAAAGAAAGTGTGCATAGGGTTCAGACAACCATGTCCGAAAATCTATAGTTAACACACATTTGGTATCAAATTAAATTTTAATTTATATCAAATGATAGTATCAAAGTTGTCATGTGGTTGGCAGAAGTACGTGAATATCATCAGTGATTGCGCGGTGCGATCACACACTGGGCTATATGGTGTGACTTTCAATGTTTGACCATAGTTGACAATGATAGGAGAAGTTATTATTACGATAAGTAAAATGTAAATTCCTCGGTCAAATAACAGTTACAATAAAATGAATTATATACTTGCGTTCTTTTAAGTATTTGTTTTATTAAATACCTTCTTGTCCATTTATGCCAATTTCATATCTATTTTAGCACAAGGAGATTTTAAGACCTGCCAGTGTGACCACATATTTGGATTTCTCTTTTGTCCTTACTAAGTATATTAATTTAACGTAAGTAACTTTTAAAACATCCCTTTTACACTCTATATACATGTGTGAGTTTTACAAATTAAAAACAATTCAAAGGCCGGTATATTTATTTAATGTATGTACATGTTTAGTTAAGCGAAATTCATACTATATCTAGTCTAAACAGTAAAATAGAGAACCATTCCACTAAACTGGTCACCTGCCTCATACGCTTTATTATTTAAATAGTTCTTAAACCGGGAACCAAACAAAGGCGCGCAAAATGTGGTCTGGTTCCTTCTATCCTATATGTTACGCAGTAATAAGAGGAAGGAACTCCAGAAGACGCTATATCTCGCCGTAATTACGTCACTGTGTTGTATAAACCCTTATGCTTATCCGTTATATTCAAACAAGCTAACATATACTATGGTTATCTGCTCGTTTCTTTATCCGCTTCATTCGCTTTTCAATGTGATGTAATTACTTGAACCGGGAACGAAAAATGGACATTTGCTCGTTCGACATTTTGATGAAGCAATATAAGAAAGTGGTGTTTTTGCAGTATACTCGTGTTGTAAATTTCTAACACCTTTACCTTTCATATTGTTATACCCATTCAATGTTTTGGGTCTTAATATCTCAACAGGAAACTCTCTTCAATAACAATTTTAAATTAACACTGAATCAGGTTATGATCAAATATGCATTGCCTTAATTTACTCCATTTACGGTTTTAACCCTTTCCCACAAGTATACCCTTACCGCGCCTCTGCAACAGACGACTTTTGAAATAATTATGGCAAAAGGTAAAATTGTTCATAATGCTCTTAATTCTCTCAATTAACGGTTTAACCTTTTCCAACATACGAGTATATACCCTTACTGTGCCTCTGCAACAGACGACTTTTGAAACAATTGTGGCAAAAGTTGAAATTGCTAATGATAAGATAATTGTCTCTATTTACGGATTTAACCCTTTCCAACATACGGGTATATACCCTTTCTGAGCCTCTGCAGCAGACGACTTTTGAAATAATTGTGGCGAAAGGTGGACTTGCTCATAATGAGCAATTGCTCCATTTGCCACAAAAATTTCAACTCTTTACAACTATCTTTCATTCATTTATAGAGATTATCTATGTTTTGTACTTGATGAATTCAAAGTCTGTCAGGTTAAACATCATTGAAATCATTTTGGCAAAAGGAGAAATTGCTCATAATGAGCAATCATGATTTGCATTTACCACAATATATTTGAACACTTTTAAGTTATCATTCTATCATTTTATAGATTTTTTATAATTTGTACTTGATAATTTCAAATTTGTCTGCTTCAGCTTTGTTTTATGTGGGAAGTAGTTAAACCTTTATCCACTATCATGACCTACCGATACAAAATAAAAACAGATATTCTGTGTGTCTACATTATTTGACAAAAAATTATCATAACAGGGCTTGTATTCAATACAAATAGTTGATTGTCTTTGGTACAAATTGAAATTTATCATAACCTCTTGTCCATTTATCTTAACTTTTAGTCTTATATGTCACTTTTTATGATAAGTTCAACTCTAAATAATCTCATTCACTTAAAACACATACCCTGCCAGGTTTAATGTCCTACACAATACTTAAATCTTCAAATACCGATATCTGCATTACTAACTAAAGATTAAATTTGTCTATTCTTTGTGAATTTAAATGCATTTTTTGGTTTCTTCATGTGCATTCGTCTTGTAAATATGTTAAGCACATAGCCAGTATGTGTAGTGTATCTTTCTATAAATAGGTATGTTAAACTGGTTGCTAATGTACGTTGAAGTTAATATTAAGACAAGCAAACTGACCAGGCTAAATAAGAAGCTGTATTGGTTTGCAAAATGATAATGCTTTTATTAATACATTTTGTAAATGATTGTATTGTTCCTAAACCACAACATCAATTTCAACCTGAGTTCCACCTGGGCAAAAATGTGGTGTACCTCTATTAATGAAAGTTTAATCGTTGAATTAAGTTGAAAACATTGTGATAAACGGAAAATTGTTCATCGTGTGCAATATCTCATTTTTCCACAATATTTTCAAAAGTAGACTGATGAGAAGGCCTCAGAAAATGTTTAAATATTTGGAAGGATTAATTTATTTGAAGAAACAATTGGTTTCATTAGAAAATGGGAAAATGCCAAAACTTCAACATTCTTCTCTCTGAATCTGCTTGTCTGATCTTAAAGCGACTGAAATCCAGATGGCATGAAAAAAAACCAAAAAAACTCGAATTCGCCCTTAATGTTATTCTTTATGTTATCCAAGTAAAACCAGGGTAGAAAATGTATCGTTTTTTATCAAATAAAGTGAACTTGAGTCGTTTTCAATTGTCCCGATGAAGGGGTTTCCCATTTAAAAATACTTACCCCGTTACTGACAGGGTAGAATTTGCGATGGAAAAAGTATCGAAAACAAGAAAATCTCACCGATTATAGGGGTATGTAATATGTCAGTTATCATATTTTAATGCCCCAAATACAAAAATAACACTTTTTTTTTTAAAAATTGGATTTTTTTTTTCGACAGTTGGGTATCTGGAGTTCAGTCGCTTTAAGATAATATTGTAGAAATGTTCCCTGGCCGACCCTTTACATAACCTGCTCATACCATATTGACTAGATGAAGGAATTAACCCTTTTTCACACTCAACAAATCACAGTCGACTTTGGAAACATTTAGGCAAATACATTGACAATTTTTTTAAATAAAAGAATAATAATAGAATAGATATGAACATTGCGGCAAAAGAATAAATTGATCATTATGAACAATTTCTCTTTTTGTCCAAATGCTTACACAATGATTTGAAAGAAATAATCGAAATAACTGAGGGGTAGTTTTTACACCACGGCATTCTTCTTCTAAAACTATCTACCATCTAATGGAATCATCTCTTAAACGTATAACTGCCAATAAACGAGATGGAACGGTCTGACGACATCATTTGGAATCCTTTACCATTCAAACAGAAGCGCATTTTCAAGATATTGCAGGTCGTTCAAAACGTGATTTGTTCTGACGTTCGTCCCAAAAGATCCCAAATATGCTCTAACAAGATTATAGTGTCTTCCTTACATAACGATCGCCTGTACCTGATCGGAACTGTGTCGGTCCGTAAACGGTTCAATATTGTTAGCGTACTAACACCAAGCTGAACTGACGTACTTGATGCGGTTTTGAAAGGTTGACGTAAATGCCTATGGGTTATCTAAAGGCATTGCCTTGCCGTTGTTACCCTCGGTCTACCTGACCTGGGCCTGTCGTAATTGTCTCCTGTTTGACGAAGTTGAAAATTGACATTTTGACAAACACTGGTCGATTGGTTACAAAACTACACGAGAACAAGTCATGCACCCTTTCCTTGTTGAATGAGTATATGTTAATTTGTATTAACTTTTATCCGAGATGAAATGCACCCTTTCGCATTATAAAGACTTTCACAGATAATTTTATACAGGTAATTTATGTTTGAATTATTGAAATGGCATGCCCATCGTTCTTTTTTAACATGCTCCTTATCACACGCGATACAGTTATAAAACAAGCGTTTCAATGTTACATAGATAACTCACCAAGTTTACACATCGGGTCTGTTTCTGTAAACCCTTCAGAACACCCTGTACACTGTCCGGTTTTAAAGTTGCATATTTCATTATACTGACAATGACCACAGTGTCCTGTACAGTTATAACCATATCGCTTTACTGGACATCCTATAACATAAACACAATGCTGCATTAATGGCAAGGAAGGTAGAACTTTATAAAATTATCAAGTTTTGCTTGGTATACTTACAACATAATTTCGCTAAATATATCAAAATTGGCATTATCTAACCCCAATACATATGAAGAAAGTTATTTTTTAGATCAGACAGTACCGGACGCTCTTGTAGTTAACAGTATATGATTTAACATATTTTTAAACAAGTAGGGTTCATACACAAGTTAATGTAACACAAAATATATATATTCATTGTATCAAAATTAACTTTTGTAAATATTGAGTGTTGTTTGTTTTAAAAGCAATTGAGATTTAAAAAGAAACTGCAACAATAATTGGGCTTCATTGGTAAAATCACAACATTAGAATAAGTACCTAAATTTGTTCGGTTAGTTCCTTACATGGCCACAATACAATACCATACATTATGTTATTTTCAGGCAAATTTGACTTAATCAAGTTACACAAAAGTATGTACAAAGAACAAACGAAATTATGTAACGAAAAGCAAATAAAAAACAATATGAACTACTTGTTCAAAGTATGCACTATCGTTACGTACTTGTGTTACAATGCAAATCCGTAAGCAAGTACCCATCTTCACAATCAGTGCAACGTCCAGATATAGGGTAACAGCTTAGTCCATTTTTACATGCACCACATTTACTCGAACAGTTTATTCCGTATGTACCATTTAAACATTCTGTTAAATAAAACATGTTATATATCTTACGGAAAATCGCGATATATATGAATAAGCTCAACCCATACACGTTCACCAGTTCGGAAACAACATCTTATGCAATTCAGGGAAAAAACTGCAAAGCCTGGTAAGTACAATGTTTGATACTGATGTCACTTCAAATTCAGTGAACAGTATTGCAGTATTGTATTTACAGGGTAGGACCTTACACATTTCTTATTAGATAGCCCGGGCATGCACATTTACAAATACATCGATCCTGTTTTCCATTAAAGTGTATACTTATGTTCAGAACCTGAATGTGGAAACAATTGGAGAAAACATATTTTTGAGATATTGACTCCTCGGGGAAATCCACTAAAATTAAACACATTAAATATGCTTATGCTCTTTTAGGGAGTATTCATTGTTTGTCACGGCAGCTTTATTATTATAGTATTGCATTATTGATGTATAAATATAAACACCTGTATAGATGATGTGTTTAATTATACACTCTAAAACTTATACAATTAATGCCGTATTTTGATCAATATCAATACTATAATTTGTATGAGTACTAGAATATACACGTATATATTTATTTGTTTTTAAACATTTACATGTATTTTAATTTTAAAATACATATTTATCCGAATTGAACATGTCCCGTGTGTAGTCAAATCGAAAACTTCACCATCATAAGTATATATACACACTTATTGTACTATCACTACATATAAGTATAGAATGCGTTTACGCAATAACCTTCGCTTTTTGTGTGTTGAATATAATTATATTAATATTTATTATCTATATGATGAATGATGATTATATCGTGGAATAGTGTCTGCTTATTCAGTGTCGGACTCTGATGCACTCCAATCCTATACTCATAAATAGTCGCTATACAGTATTGTTTCGCAAATACATGGTTCCCATTTCATTACACTATAAATAGGTAAAAGAACAGCAATCGAATCGTCGTCGTTGTCGCTATTCTAACAGCATTAACGTGCACAGCAAAACGTTTCCATCAAATTACATTAAAGATAAAGAACTCTACAGAAAAACGCAATTGAATGATTGATTGAATGGTTTTACTGTATGGTCTGTTACAGTTATCTAGTTAATTAGCAAGTAGTCTTGCTCAGATGAAACGCTAGTCTTAATAACATCTATATATGTTGCATACAATGTGTAAATGTTTAAATGTGTTAAAAGAATCATGAGGAACTTTTCAAAATTTCAAATAATGGCATAGTCTGAACTGTAAAATACGAAATGAGCAAGTATAATAAGTCAACAAAGCGAATATATTCATAACGTTGACTTACCCCCGTAAACCAATAGTTCACATATGATTAACAATTCATTATCTCCCTTTATTTTGAACATTACGCTCGATGCATGTTTTCCAAGTACGTCTTTGACATCCCAAAACTTAATCCCTGCTCGCGTGAATGGTATTGTATCAACAACGTTTTCGTCAAGGTAAATTACCCAGCCACTCAATGTTTCTGCGAAAATTAGACACGTTCGTTAATATACGTTATATTTGTTATACATTTTTGAATTTATATGCCATAGCACTGTTATTACGTTACAAATGACACCATTATATCTTATATAACATAGTTTACATTGTACATTTTACTCTATGTTGTGTTACTAATACAAATTTTCTCGATCAGACGAGAACATCTATTCAAAGTTGTTTAGTGGAGAAATGAAGAGACACATTATGGTTAGGTATATTGTAACCAGATACATTAACATGAGTACGTATCTTTATTCTCGTCATAGCCATTTTATCTTTACATGCATGATGTTGTTGTAAGCTCAATGAAAGGTTTTTGAACAGGTTATAGTCAATACCAGAGCTTAACTATACATTTTGAGCAGTTTATATGCGCATATTTATTTAAGCCAATATTGTAACTATAACAGTAATTTCTTTCTCCAATGTTTTCGTCATTAATTAAGAACATAATCAAGATAGATCTATTAGCTGTTTTACACTTTCTTACTAGAGTAATTACGAATCGCACATTTAGAATATTCAGTTTGAATATAATGGCAAGTAGCCATAAACTACGAGCCAATTATCAAACAACTGAAAGTACTGGAGGTAGAATTTCGATTATTTAAGCGGAAATGGCTGAAAACTAAATAAAGTTTAACCCCCCTCTGTCAAGTTTCGTTGTAATTATCCAGTGGATAGAAGTGAAGATCATTTGATTTTGTTTTAATATATGCCGTTTCAAACATTTTTTCAGTTATAACATGGCGTAAGTTCACTTATCCGGTTGTAATTCTCCAGTGGATAGAAGTGAAGATCATTTGATTTTGTTTTAATATATGCCGTTTCAAACATTACTTCGGTTATAACATGGCGTTAGTTCACTTATCCAAGATCCTTGGGTAAACACTCGGTCGAAACGGATTCCTGATGTCATCTGAACAGACAACATGTGCCGGATGTGGGGAACAGGGAATGATGCAAATTGTCAAAGCGTTGTGTTTCAGAGTATATTTTCCAAAAACAAAACGTCAGAAATCTATTTTAAAAAATGTAATTTTGTATCAAAATTATCTTATGATGGCTAAGGCAAGAACTAAATAATAATTAAATTGCATTTAAACAAGCCACAGGATGAATAATGCCGAATATATCGGTCACCAGCACAGATGACAGACAAATAAAAACATTACAAACTGAACTATTACAACGCAAACAAACAATATCAAAGACTGTCAAATTGCTTGAAATAAATAAGAACACTTTTGGCAGTAAGATATACACTTAACACAACTTATAACTGTGCACATTTTGATTGAGTATAGCTTTTTTATTCATCAACACTTTTACACAGATTAACAGAGTTTTGAAGAACGGCGAGTAAAGTTCCAAAATTCCAATACTTCTTATAATCCAAAAAACAAAATGGTCAAATAAATATAGACTTCCATGAGTAATGATTGACATAATCGTTGAATGTAAAGTTTATTAGTTTCCATAGCATTTGCAGGTTCTGCGAATACTCAGAGTTTACCGCTACCCGATACAAAACCTAATGCAATAACGCAACTGGCAACGTTACATACCCTAACATTATGTTCAGTGTTACGTCACGTGTTGCGGAGGGCCTTGCCAAGCAGTTATTAACAGTCAGGGTGGACACACGTGCTATTAGACCTTTCTCCAATCCACAAGGTAATCTGTTCCGACGAACTGCAGTTTTGACTTTTTCAATACATACACATTTATCTTTTTTGGTGTGTTCGATTTGTGTGTGTTACATGTATCTTGTAATGTAAATATTATAATGAAATATATCCCATTAACGTATCCTTAAAATTTCAGAACGATGAGACAAATATTGTCCAAAATACGGTCAAATATATACTTGCACTATTACAAGTTTTGTTAAGTGTAGATTTTTTCCAGGTGTTTATACTGTTCATATAGTGTTCTATTTAACTGTTTTTTCCAGGCCACTTGAAAGGCAACCATTATAACGCGAATTAGTAGTAAATGATTGTTTTGAACAGATAGGCGAAAAGAGAACAAATCTTTTTTCTTTTAAATGTGTATAACAAGCATCCTGAAAATTATATCAAACTCAATTGTAATTTGACTTCTTGATAGGATGTTCGGGAAAGGGAAACCGATTGAACACAGACTAGAAATGTATATTGTCAAACACTTGAAAACTGTATTTTTATGAACAGTTTGATATCTAAGGTTCATTTTTCAGAATACTTCAGAAAATAATAGAAAACAGTGTGGCAAAAGAGGACATTGATCTTTATGAGCAATATCTCATTTTGCCGAAACGTTTTCAAGAGTTGTCTGTTGTAAATGCGTCTGCAAATGGTAAATGCTATTAATACCTACAATAAATGGATTTGTGTTTACTTATTTGACTTTTGCGAATGTTTGGATCCTTAATATAACATTCGAAGTCCATCTGTAATTATGATAGAGTTGCCTCGAAATTGTACACAAATATAATTATCTTCTTAAATATCTAAGTATCATGTACGTACTCCTTCCTAAACTTATTAAGGGTATTTTCAAAGAATCACTGTTTAGAAATTCGACATAGAACTACTCATTTCATTTGAGATAACAGCAAGACAGACATCGGAGGGAAATACTTTACACATTTTAACACCTAGATAAACAAACAACTTGTTTCTAACGAAGAGAATAACCATTGAGGAGTGAACTTACGACCAGCATAGTTTCCATCAGTCCTTCCGAATACAACAATCCTCGACACTTTGTACACACGTTGGAAATCTACATATAGCCATGGATTCATCGAGTGTAACGATGCTGAACAACATTGACAGAGATCGGCGTCCGTTCGAATGTTACCGTCTACTGCTCTGGAAGCCACCCATGGTAGTTTGCCAGCAGTAAATGTAGTGCTGATATTAGCTGGCTTGTTAAAGGAGATGACATTCTCTGCGTAAAACCGTTGCATTTATTGTAAAATAGGCCCGTTTATCTTATTTAAACTACAAGTAACTTAGTTATTGTAGTAATCTAAAGAAGTAATAAACAAATCTGCATACGGATTATAAGTACAGTTAAGTGCAGTGCATACACGTCTCCTTATTATATGTTACATCATAGCGACAGTTCAATTATTCATGATCCCTAGGAAATGTGCGTTGCCCAAGGGCAATTCACCATGCCCGTCGCGACTGGGGATGAAAGGTTCCAAATCCTCGACTCTAACCACTCGAGGAATCGTAGATTCATTTAAGTTCTTGCGACCATAGGTCGTTCATTTCATTACATTTACGAACTTTATGTTCAAGTCACTAACCACTAACAATAGGTAAACCTATTATTTCCTACGAATAACATGTGCATACATTCATACTTAAAAATATTTTAATCTACTTTTAATGTAGTGGTTGAAAAACATGGTTAAGTATACGCGATAATTGTTTACATACTAGCATTTGATTTTAAGTAGGAGTGTTTTTTCATGGGAACTATATAACCAATCACATACATCGTGATACCTGGTCATTCTTTTGTTGTTAAACCTTTATTGTACACTGTTGAAAACACTAAACACTCACTAAATATCCTGACACTTTAAGTCAAAGCATTGTGTAAATATGCATTGCAATTACCCATATACGTACATGTTAGATGTGCACGTTATATCAGGATCCATTTTCCGCTATCAGTTTGTGACACTCAAGGCCAAGTGTAACATAAGTGTACACTGTACACGAACAAGAGGCCCAAGTGGGTTAGTATCACCCAACTGCCATAAGGCAAACTTACACTTTTCACGTTATGTATAAAGGGCAAAACAGTCCCGTTCCCCTAATGTGCATATAGTTTGATCAGCCAACATTGCTTGAAGGAATCTTGTAGATGGTCACCATATGAACATGTCTAAGCAATAACTAGAAACCTTTGGCTCATAGGTTATGAGAAGAAGATTTCTAAAGTGGTCACTTAGGCAATAGGGTTAACTTGTCGGTGTAGGCCGTGTTTTCTGTCGATCAACAGCGTTTGTAGGAAACCGGAAGATGATCACCTTTCGGACCTTTTCATGAAATTAATTGAAATTCGGGCCAATATGTTAATGGAAGATTTTTTTTCAAATATTCACACATAAAGAGTAAAACAGCCCCATCCACAGAGGCAATATCTACCACACAGCATGGCTTCGTCGCTTAAAAGTAATCTGGAAGGGTGTCACCAAGGACAATTTATACACAATCATTTGAAAATCCGGTGACATGTTCTGATGAGAAGATCAAGTTTTCATTAAAGCCATATACAAATGTAAGGAAAAAACAACATGGCTTGAAGGAATATGATGGATGTTCAACCACAAACATACTTAAAATGTTGTTTTGTTTCGGTTGATATTGCATCCAGACTTATGCATGAATCCGAAGTGATAAATTTGGAGAGGACATTGAGAGGACGCTATTTATAATGTTTCATTATATTTGACACAGTTGTTAAAGAGAAGAAGTCGTGTTAAGTAAAACGTTGTCGTACAACTCGCCATGACATAAGCTCGACTGCATTTTAATCAGTGGAGCTAAGAACGATGTATTGATAGCTTACAGTCTATGTATTAAAAAGAATCTTAATTCATTTACAACCATGTACCAATAAAAACTTATTATAAAACAGCATGGTGTATTTCGATATGATTATACCTTCTTATATAATCTGTTTTCTCAAAGTTTAAATGCACATCATGCATATGCACCTAACATGCATGGTTAAAGTACCCCTTATTAATTTTCCAGTGACATTTGCGGGATATTTAGTTTACTGGATATACTATATCAGATATACACACCACATTGAAGCTTAAACTCCACATGATATGTGTAACGTATCTATAGGAATCGCCTATCGTGTGAGAGTGATGACGTCAGCAGATTGTTTCATATCCAGATTTCATATTGTACTACTTATGAACTCACCATTAAAAACCTCGATTTCACAGAGTAACAGCAGCTTTCCAGTTCCATTTAGTACAAATGTGATATATCTCGCAGACAATGGCTTTCCAAGATGAAATTCGTAATACTTTATGAACGTCTCACTAGAAGTTGGTATTGCTGCAGTTTCCTCAGTGTTGTTTTCCGAAGTTGTTTTCAGTATTTTCAGACCACGAAGGTTTTCTATCGGATACAGTTAGTCAACACTCAAATACATACTTCAATGAAATGCAATTAATTTAAGAAAGATCCCTCTGTTTGCCTATCAATTTTAACAATAACATAAGCAATCACAGGTCATTGTTTTATCAAAATGCCTTCTTCAGCGTTTAAACATTATTTTAACAGACTATGCTTTGTTCATCTTGGAATATTGTTTGATTGATTGTTTTACAACCACACACTATGAATTGGAACAGCACTGTTCGTTATCAGCTCAAAGGACAGTTTAGTCATACAACGAATCAGATAGAAATAATGCATGATCTGTTCTAATACTTCACAAACTATCTTTACGTAAGCGCATTCTCATTTGTCGATACTGAGAGTAATGAGTAAACCTATCTCCTTTATATCTCTTTCTAGATTATTCAGTCAACATATACATAAAATCATCATTATGATTTAATTATTTCATACTATTATTATGTTATAACTGTTAATTTTCTTACTATCTACTCTTGTGTGAGTTTATCTAGAGCTTAGCAATGTTATGGTATTAAATGCTGTTGTTGGGTTTTTGGGGGTCGGACACGACGTCTATCCATTTTAAGTTACGGCAAAATGTTTTATGTAACGGCAATATTAAGTACTAAGGAATTGACCGCACGTTGTCATTGGCTTCAATTATCAATATATGAGACTTGCTGATAATTTCCCAGATGTAGACAAAATCCTGAAGAAAGCACTATACCTTACTCTAGAAGCAAAAAGTGTTTTCGTTATAAGTGAACATATTTTATTCTAAACGGAATAGTTCTTTCAAATATATATCCCTTTCATCGCATTATACTTGCGCCGGGTTGTTTTTTAAGAATGCTACGATATTTTACTGATAACTATTAACCTCACTTATACTGGAAAGCGATGTCCCTAACAGGATTCCATAGGAGTCTCAATACACACTGTACTACTAAATATAAAACCTTGGTAGTAGGATCAGGAAAATACCTTATTACACACAGTTGAGGCAAGTACCGCAAAGCTTCTTATAGTTAAAAAATCGTTTCCTTTACTGTTTTTCAAGGAGTTATAATATCTCTAATATCATAACACTTGCGTAAGTATCATGTCTTTCTTCTTTCGCGGTGTAAGCAATACGGTTTGACATTTCAAAAAGAATAAAACATACGTATCTCATATTTTTCCGTGTCGGTTCTTCCATACACAACAATATGTGTAAATGTTTCTTCGTGGCCTAAATCTATTTGTATCCATGGATCAGTTTGTTTTACAGTTGCCGCACAACAATTACAAGCATCAGGCGTTGTACTATAATTACCGTCCACAGCAAATGACCCAACCCATGACGAATATTGAGAGCTCATTGTGACAGATTTATTCCTAGCAATATTCTCACCTGAAGTATGCAATTTATTGTCAGGTATTAAGTTTCACAATAAAACGAATAGTATATCATAATCACTTTGTCAGTAGTTGTAATGTACGAGGGTATAGCAAAAAATTCGCGGAAATGTTCAATACAATTAAAACCATTGGCAGCATGTATTAAAAACATTCAGACAATTATTATAAGGTAATTTATAATGCGGAAGCCGAATTTCACCGTAAAGTATGTAATAATGGCAACGTAGTGGTCACTATGGTAAGACGTGGTCACGCGTATCTCCGCAGTTGCTAAAATAACCATATACAACTTTTTTGTTGTGTTCATAACTCACATGGAAACCAATTAAAAGGCGAGAAAGTTTGCACACTTGACGTGACGTCATTTACGTTTTATGACGTCAAATTTCAAGTCAGTGCGTAGTTTTTTTAATTTCTAACAAAGCATTTTTAACAGTACGCTGCAATTTGATATTGTGTGAAATGACGCCAGAAAACAGATTGAAAAATCGGGCAGTGAAACAGTTCTGCGTGAACCTAGGGAAAACTCCAGCGCAAACACTAACTATGATGAATGAAGCATCGGGTGAAGCAACGGTGAAGTTAATGCTGGTCTACAAGTGGCACAAGCGGTTCAGTGAGGGACGAGACAGCATTTGTGACGATGAGAGGGCTGGACGACCGGTTTCACAGACTAGGGCAATTGACATCAAGGCCGTGAAAAACATCGTTGACGCTGATAGCCGAGTTACCCTTCATGAAATGTATAAGATATTGGACATGAGTTACGGGTCGGTCCTTAGGATTATGACACTGTTATATTCGTACAAGGCAGAGTAGTTTAGTGACATTTACCAGCAGTGGTTGTAGCGAGACATCGACGTTGTGTAGAGGCGAACGGCGCTCACTTTGAGAAGTTGTGACTTTGACGTCGTTTTCTGAAGATTGAACTGCGGGGGCTATACTGACCTCATGTTCTTAAACAAGCTGTAGATTTCTTTCTATTGTATATATCTTTTTGAAATTTTCTACGTCATTTACAGCTGAATTAAATTTTATAGCGAACTAACGTTCGTTTGAAAATGTAAAAGAATGTTGATTTTATTGAACAAATTCCACGAATACCTGGCTATACCCTCGTACCTTGTGCAAAGGGAAAACCGTGATCTTTACTTTATTTATAAATCACTCATGTATTCTACTTCTTCTTTTAAAAATAAGTAACTCCTTTCCATTACTAGGAAACGTCATTAGGATACATACATCTATGAAGTTCATTTCTTGTTCCTTGTTTCTAAGTCATTACTTATTCAACTGTGAAGTTGGCTAAATGTTCTTTGTTCAAATGTGAAGTTGGTTACTTTTTCCTTTTTTTTTCTTATTCATTACGTATTCAGATCTAAAATAAGTTACGTTTTCCATACAACCCAGTCCTCTTCGAAGAATAGGAGGTATATCTCTCTTCATAAAAGTTTCCGATCAATTTCTAAAGTGCGGTTTAGCACAGGAACTTCAATGTTGGTATGTCACTTGGTCACGGCTCATTGCCACTGTTAGGTCAAAGGGCATGATAACGGCTCTCATAAGTTAAAACAGTATGGGTTTACCAAAAACTATCAAACCTGAAGAAGTTGAACGGTGGCAAAATAAACGGTGATAGTATTGATGTTGCAGATGCTGACGGATACATCCTTGTACGTATTAAGTCGCCTGTTTCTTATTCTTTCACATTTTACCTAGTGGTTTATTTCCACATTTATATCGTTTGTTACCACACACCCATTTAATACAGTGGAGATAATGCTGTTGCTGTAGATGCTGACAGAGACCTATACATATTTGGCGATATGATTATTGAAATGCACCTACAACATCAATATTATCACCATTGTTGTTGACACTATTAAACCTCTTCAGTTTGGACGGTTTAGGGTCAATAACTATTTTGTTAACTTATGATCAGTTTTGTCTTGCTACAATTGACCTCAAACTGGCTAGGAGTCGTCTACTGATGAAGACCAAGCTTCTTACCAACTTAATAAACAAGAAACAACCAACCAATTTCATACTTAAATAAGTAATGAATATTGATTGACGGATTTGTTAATTGTTTGGTAATTTACGCCGTTTATAACAAGCTCTTTGTTAAATTACCAGTTTTGATCTATTTATCCTGACACCAGCCACTCAGTCGTACTGTTACCCCGCAACCCTTAGCGCCAAGGAGGGCAGCCATTATTACCTTTAGTATTTGGTGTGACCCGACCGGTGATCGAACATAAGACCACCCACGCCCGAGCCGGACAATCTATCACTGCACCACCGAAACGATGTAAAAATGAACAAGAAATAAGCTTCAAAGAGGTCATTAACGATTATCATTATCGCTCCAAAACGTCTTATTATATAACTATATTGGCCATGTTCTTTGGTAGGTGAAGGTCATTGTCATCCTCCATAATCATTTAAAAAAACATGTGTTATCAGTAAATCAGTTTTAGTCGCTCCAAAAAAGACTTTAATTCAGTTTTCTTGCACGACGCTATGTACTTACCGTAAACAATGCCGTTACAGATACAAAGAAGTGTAACTGTTTGTATAAGTGCGTTCCACTGCTTTTCCATAATTCTATCCTGAATTAGAGGAAACATATATCGGTATATTAAAGACTAATTTCTAAACGTCCGTGAATAGGAAAATGTTCCGGGTGGTGTTTTTGGCAAGTTAATATCAAGATCAGCCTGTGAATCTGCACAGTGTATTTAATCAATATCAACTTTATCCACATATCTCTTACCTAAGATCGTACGAGGATTAGGTTCACATTCGTATTTTGTGATAAGACTGAGCATAGTTTAAGGATGGTCTTAACATACACTGTACAGAAATGCCAACATGTAGCTTTTCCTATAGAAGGGCTTAGTTATCTCTAATAAAAAAAATGAAAAACAATGAATTGCATTTCGCGTTGTTATCGAAGAGACTGGATTATTAGGGCGTCCTTTTCTCCAGTTGGATGTATAGGTTCGAACCCGCTCTACTTGTTTCAAACTATAATTTGGGGCCATCACCGTTTTGAAGACATCAGAATAACTGATGCACCACAATACTGTTAATACACCAGTAAACGCTCGTGCTGTAACTGAGGCACTCCTGAAAGAAGGGTAAACATGTCATACTGTAACTCTAATGTAATGGTAATATACAGAATAATAATTGATGGAGGTTTATACGTACAATATATTATCATATTTAGTATTCCAAATACATTTAAAAGTATAGTTAAAAAAGATAAGGGTTAAACAAAGATTTGTCTTCATAGTGAATTGAAATCGTGCATAATGCGAGTGCAGTACAGAACTTAATCTCGCACCTCATTAAAGCTAATTCCGACACTCTATCAAAATGAGCTTGATACATAGAAACAAAAGATACGTATGCATATCACCCACAATACAACTACTGTAGTGTTCTGTATGGTTAAAATGTAATGCAGTGTAAAATATATATGTTATCTCTATTTTGTGCATTAGTATCTGATCAACTCGAAACCCTTTTAATATGTTATCACATGCATCCTGAGTATAATTTGAGAGAAGATATGATTGTGTTATGAATACGAGTGTAGTTGTTCTATTTATGTAGGGCATTGCATGCGATCATATAACTTCTTCTTACGTGTACATATAAGTATATTGATACATGTACATTATTTTGAATGAAACGAGAATAAGCACCTTCTATTATTCAACATGCATATTGCGTTTTTTGCAATTCCAATTGCGGCACATTAATCGATGAGTGATCGATTGATCGGCTGTTTTTTACGAGACCAAACCAGTTGAAATTCAAGAGTTGAAACGCAGCCTGATATATTGAACAATTCTTGCCTGAAAAGAGCAAATATCAATTGGTTACAATTATTATACATGATAAATAAGCCGTTCTGTAATATTAATTCAGTTATATCACTGTGACATAGCACGTATTTAATATGTCACAGTGATATAGCACGTATTTAATATGTCACAGTAATATAACTGATTTAATGTTTTGCTCCCTCACAAATAATAGTGATGTTAATAACCAGTTTTATCATGCAATGAGCAGATTACGTGACGTATAACACTGGTATGATAAACCTTTTGTTTACATGTCTACTGGTATGATAAACTTTTATCTTTATCAGTCTACTTATTTTTAGAAATGTCTATTTTAAGAAATGACGTGTTAGCCGGAACTACTTTTCTAAAAATAAATCTGTTTTGAATACGAGGCCGTATATGTAAACAAACAGGAATCAAAGCAATTATTTAATTAACAAACACAGATAAACTTCCAAGTTTATGATATTTTAATTCAAAATATACAAACTTATTCATAAAAGAAATACGCAAACTAATATATACATAAAATGTTGTGTTGTTTTATCATACTTGACACCCTTCGCCTTTTTACCCCATTTAGCAGACGATACATTTTGTCAACAATAAATTATGTCTTCGGTCGGGAATTTCGACCAATCGCTATCAGATTTGTTTGATTTTGACGAAATCTGTGACGGGTATGTCGATTGTAACATAGATCCGTCTATTTTTGATGAGGTAATGGAAAAACCTCTGTCTGAAATCAAAAATCCATGCATTGAAGAGGTTTTAAAGCCCTCATTCACTGACACTGAAATAATTTCTAAACAAGTTGAATGTTTACCTGTCCCGAGGATTTGCAACAATTCATAAACGGTCATGAAAATAGAAATACTTTGAGAAAAACACTATCTGATACAAATAAACTAGAAAAAATTCATGGCAGAAAGAGGTGAAAACAGAAACATGAAAAACGTCCCAATGGAACAGCTAGACCAGCATATTGCTTAACATTAAAGGTAGGTTACTATACATGGATACAATGTTATTTTTATAAACCATGTCAGACACAATGGTGATTCTTTAAAACTATTGATGTGGATATTTCATTTCACTGGGTTTTTACAACGTTTTCAACATTGTTTCAGTTATATCCCATCGACAGTTCACTTATTTATGATCCATGGGTAAACAAACCAGTACTAGGCTAGGACATGCACTCCACTATGACCACATCAGGGGATCGAACCCGGGATGCCCAGTTCCAAATCTCCGAGGTTAACCACTAGGTAAAGGCGTGGCATGAATATCTACATACATGTGAAACTCTTAGGTGCGAACCTACACTTAGTGTAAGTCTCTGCTGAGACATGCCAAGACTAGTCACATAACACTTTGCAAATAAGACATAGTAAAATATGTGATGGTATTTATCAGAACTAGTATTTTCAATATTAAATTCTTTTTGCAATAAGAGGTGTTTTTTTCGAAATTATTAGCTGTACCAATTGCAATTTTGATATTTGTTAATCCTTTCCCTGGTAAGACAATTCTATAGCAGACGACTTTCAACAAATTTGTCAAATGGAAAATCTCTATAATTGAATGGTTGCGTCTTTATGAGGGAAATGGTTAAGTGGTAGATCTATAGAAACATTGATGACTTAAATGGAAGAAATTGATTCTTTTATATCATATTTTTAATTTATCCACTGCATATGATAGGTAGTGCATAAAGTTGAAATAAGAAGTTGCATCACATTTGGTAAAAATAGAAATTATTCAATGTGAGCAATTACTCCTTTTGCCATATTGCTTTCATAAATCGTTTTACTGCAGATCCTCCAAATCAGTCATTATGTGAGAAAGGATTAAATAAAGCATAGATTATTTTAAAAGTGTGAATCTCTTTTAACGCTTTTCCACATACAACAACTCTGTAGCAGATGATTTGAAAACATACCCGAAACAAATCTGAAACTCACTTTAAATGAAAGTACAATAATTGAATAGAGGTGACATGGTGACAAATGGAGAAATTGCTTGTTTGAGTAATTTCATCTCTTGTCAACCGGGAAATGGTCAGAACTGCTATTTGACAGTAATTTGCTTTGAAATCAATTTAGGAAAATCAAATTGAACCATTTGAAGTTCATTTTGTTATGTTATGAGTAGAAAAAATAGAGAGATATAATCATGTTATAAGGGCATCTGAATCCAAGTGATTATCACATTTTTATCTGGGAAAGAGACTGGTATAATATATTTTGTATAACAATTCTTCACAGCGTATTTTTAATCCTCTGAATTGTAGGCCAAACTAAAGATGCTGAAAAGAAATGGAAAAGGAAACAGACCAAAAGAAGCTGAGGCTCTTTCTGACGATGACATAAATGTCCTATATGAAAAGCATCTACTTGGGACATCAACACCTGCTTCAGTAATAAACACACTCTTGCTGAATAACTGTATTCATTTTGGAATGAGAGGCGTAACTGAACACCACGAGTTACGGTTAGCCTTCTTTGTCCTTTCCTTTGCTTCAAACGACAAGTAATTCCATATGGTTTGTATTGAACTGCTGGAAATTAAATGAAACTCGATAATGTCCAATATAGGTTTATTATGGCATACTGGTCAACTTTCGTCAACAAATAGGCAGGAATGTCATGTTCACTGATGTACAGTATCATAGTTACATAAGCATTATCTGGTGGAGTAGAAATTGACTTGTTGTATGAGGGAAAGGGTTAAATGTGCAATTTTAGTCAAGACCTGTCTGAAGAGGAATTTTCGTACACTGTATTTCTTCCAAAAGTTAACTGTATTAGCGAATGCCAATCACCCCGACACTAGAGCATCGACCCGACACCCTATAATAATTTCATGTTTGAAATTCGGTCGTCCCGACACCTCCCTATAATTTACGGTATACATGAAGCATTATTGAAATTTAATTTCGCTTTTTCTTCTTTGAATTGACGAGTGACTGAATGTGATATAGTTATTCTATTCTCGTAATCTTGAGTGAGTCTAACATCATTGTTGACAGCAATTGTTCATTCTCTTTTTCTTCTTTGAATTGACGAGTGACTGAATGCGATACAGTTATTTTATTCTTGTAATTTTGATTAAGTCCAAAACTTCGAAAAGGTTACAACAGAGACATATAAACACATGTGTGTACATGTGTCTGGGATCAGGGAAAGGCTCAATACATGTAATAATTAAACTGCAGTTCTATTCACATTATTCTCAAAATTCCAGGTGGGGAGATGTTGTTCTGACACAGTGTGCAGATGAAGAATACATAGTCCTAAATGAAAGGCAAACCAAAACAAGAACATGAGAGAATACCTCAGATGTTAGGACAACAAAACCAAAAATTTACTCGCTAAATTTCTGCTCCCCCGATTCCCCTTTCTACTTAGCCCCAAAGACTGTGCCCGTTTCCTCAGATTCTGACAAGTTGTTTCTGCGGCAGAGAATTGGCATAAGGAAATGATCAGCTCTGATGAAGGATATGAGTGAAAAGGCAGGACTTGCTGGAAAAAGACTTACAAATCACTCTGCCCGGAAACATCTGGTTCTACAATTTCCAATGCAACTCAAAAAAAATGTTCAAATATTTTGGCTAGGAATTTCACTTCCAGTAAAAACGAAGAAGCTTACCAGCAAGGGGGAAATCATCTTGATAATGATATTACTTCCTGTCCGGGTAGTAATAGCGTAGAAAGTGTGAATAACAGCAATCCACCACAGCAAGTCGTTGTTCCGCCTTTAGCCATTTCTACCCCACCCACTATTCCGGCACATAATATTCCAAATCTGAACATCTCCACAACAAACAATAGTGCTGTAACCCCAATATTTTATGGAGCTGTGTTAAATATTGGCACATTAAATGTCTTTCCAACAAACTCTCAGCAATCTTTTCATCAAAATAATTGATCATCTTTGAAATTGAAAAAATGTCCGAGATTTTTCCTCTACATTTGGCTCTCTCGCTATTTTGCATCCTTTGTAGGTCAGTTGAAGCGACGGTTGATACGAAGGATATTTATTTTTTATGACACTGTGTTATTTTTCTTCTTTGTGTTTTAATTTAATTGATGTACACAAACTATTAATAGCAAAGCAAATAAACCTGCAATACATGTAAAACTACAGAACTATTAATTATTCCTTGTTCTATATAGATATGTCCTATGGCTACATATATTAATACGCGCTCGCGATGTCATTCTGGGAAAACAAGAATTCCGCGTCATCTAGGACTTGGCGATAGAGAGACCGAAGCATGTTTTTAATGACTGATTTAAAATGAGAAAACATTCAAAAACACGCAACGAAAATAAGATTAACATAGAATGCAAGATAAATAGAATATTACGTCCCTGATTTCCGACATAAACTTTATCTGACTCGGCTGGGATAATTGATAATTGTTCCAAGCTCGTCAGATAAAGTTGATATCTTACGTCAGGGACATAATATTCTCTATACCCCTTACTGCATACGTGCATCAGATAACATGGTCTTTATCTACATGTTTCACACACACTGAACACATAGTTCTTTTTCCTTTATCATGAGCCGACTGACATATCATTCGTATGTTAAATAGGACAGGTATAAAAAGTCACGACCAAATATGTCACCAAAACACTTCTCATTAAAGGGGGTAAACAATACCTGTATTTGACATATAAATCTTCTTCAAATCGAAAAGATAAGAGAGTCTTCCTGGTCGATACAACTTACGTATCACCAGACTTTGTCTGTTATCTGAAGACTAACTATGTTTTTTATCACAATTATAAAAGATACTACTCGAAGTCGTTCGTGTATTAACATTAACGTAAATAACATAAGTAGTAACAATAGTTGTTTTATATCACCTTCAACACTAGTTTAGTTGTATTGCAACGCCTACAGCAAAGATTAGTAACTCAACTGATTATTTAAAGTACAACTGTGTCAGATTGATAGCTATGTTTTGGACAGGGCGTACTATTTACAATGTGTAAGGTTTAACATCACATGTATTAGGTAAACAATAAGGTTTTACTCTAGATCTATAAGTGGTCATAATTTTCGTATTCAAGTCCAGAACTTAAGCTACTCTTACATTCGATATATTTCATAATAGAGCTCGTCCATGCAAATAGTACATGTAGACTTTCGTGAAACGTATATATGCAGATCGCTATTATGTTTTAATCAATGTCAAATAAAGATCATGATGTATGAATTTATGTCACACATGGTATCTACAAGTACCCTTGTTTTATTTTCACATATGAAATTGTCCGTACGAAAAGGTACACGTTGGTTTTCCGTGAACAGTGTGAATCCAGAATTTCAACCTGTGTATCCGCATAGCCTAATGAAGACCTATTTTGTTCTCATATAACGTATATGAGCTTGTTAGATGCTTCTGTCCAAGGGAGGACTCATAATGTCGCTCTAAACGTTTCTGACCGGTTCCTCTATGGCACGTCCTGGTAGCTTAGTCTGTTTAAAGCGCATGTGTTGGCATACAGTCAATGTCTCAGGAATGCCTTTTATATGGAGTACTCACATGGCAAATACTTGAGTTTGTCAACTGTTATTCGTGATATGATTAAAATACCTTACTCTGAAGGTGACCGAGCAAATTAAAATGAAACAAAAAACAATAATATTATATGTTTGTCCTTACTATTTAATGGATAATCGCAGTGTGGAAAATATTCCAAATGCTAATATCATAATATCCAAATTTAAATAAATCAATCATTTCATCAAGCCTTGTATTAATTGTATCCAATATCGGCAAGTTATGAACATGTTTATATTGAGAACCTACGACACAGGAATAACTTGATATGACAGAACATTACTAACGTAATGTCAAACATGTTTAACCGATAAATGCAACAATATTTAGTAGCGTCATTGTCGAATTATCTCATTTATAAAGGCATGTGTGGATGTTTAATTCCCCCACTCAGGTTTACATAAAGCACCTTTAATCTCCTCTCTTAAACAACGGAGATATGTGATAATCTTCCGTTGTATGATGTCCTGTCTTTTTTGACAATACATTGCCATAGTAAAAATGCTCAGTTTAAATGTATCAAATTCCTTATAGAAATAAACACTGTTTTTCTGATGGTTCTTGAAACATTCTATGATGTATTGTTGAACATTTCAGATCCAGAATAGACTGTGTGACTGTGGAGGCTAATTTGAACCTACGATGTTCGCAAAATCGTCAAGTTTGTTTTAGCAGAGAGCTGCTAAAGGACATTTGGCTCGCAGAAAATATGTTCTTTAGCGACGACCTAAAGACATGCATGTTTTGTAGCCAAAGCTTGAAGATTCCAAATCAACTTCAGTACTTCAATATACTCTAGTATATATGGCACGACGAATGTGAACATAACCAGTTGCCTAAGAGGAATGTTACGTGGAGAACTGGTGTCAGAAAGTCATGATATACACTGGAAGCCGTGATATAACTAAAACTAACCTACTGTCTTACATGGCGTTAAATTCATATGAACCAATCGATACATATATATGCCAATGTCAACATCGACTGTACTGTCCGTATATCACGTGCATTACTATCAACGTATGACTCGGTAAATGAGGTCACAGAATAACCGTAGTTTGGAATATATACATACATACACTGTGACATGTGAGGCAAAATGCTTGAACACATACTTAATTCACATTTATATTAAATCGAAAAACAACGATATTTTGATTTAAAATAACTCCTTACCTTTTTACAGACGTCCACGTTCCTCAAATAGTTCTAATACACAGTACAGATATGAATAGCGACGAGGAAGTTTAATACTTGATATTTTATCCTGTTATCTCTAAATAAAAAAGGAAGCACACGTTAGTAAACAATGTTCTCAACATTTCAATTTCATCCACTTTATATGCGTTTTAGAGGGTTCTTTAATGATAATCAACGATATGCAAACCGTGTTGACCAACGTCAGACTGTATTGCCCTGTAAGTTTACTTGGTCAACACTGTTCGCATAATGTGCTACGGATATGCTTATGAAACGTAGATACTGCTTTATATCGGTGGGTAAGGGTTAAGCAAGATAAACCTATTGTATTTATATATTTTTTTATCTATGAAAGGTCCTCAATAATGGTTCCCCGATTCAAATCAAAGCACTTATAGTGCTAGTAGCAAGGGGCTTACTGCAGATCAGGGATTACATTTGATCAAGGATCCAACGATCACAAACATGTTACGCATGTATTTCTTAACTACGTCACTTACATTAATCATTTATTAGTTTTCGCCACGTTAAGACAATGTAGCAATACTAGAGCGTCGGTCTGTCGTACCAAAGGTCCCGGTTTCAAATCCTATGATGATCGGGTTGTGCCTTTTAGGTTTATCCATAGTAACAGACTGGATAAGTCTCCAGGAAGCAGAAAGAGAGCGTGATTGATAGAAACTGAACGCTTTTCTCGAAATCGATGTAAACCTAACAAAAAATAAACTTACGAAAGTAAGCAACAACTTCTTATTGCGGTGTGCACGACGTTATTAGCTCTGGCGAGCATTGTTGATCAAGATGAAGATGAAGATGAATACGTGTGTACATTGTTCGCTTCACATGTAATATATTTTATCATTTTCGCAAAGATGTGTCTGTGATTCGGCAAGAACCTAGAAATAATAAAACGCGACGATAAAAGATGCAAAAATACAGCGGTATAAGGGTAACTAACCATACACGACATGTTTACACTTGAACATATATTCACGAACTCCAGCTGTACTATTACGTTTCTGGGCATTGACACTTACGGTTAATGACTAGTTTGTGTAACTCATAAATACAGTGCATCAGTTTGTTCAAATATTTACCAATAATGTAATGGTAATAGTTATGTATCTTCAATACTGAGCGTCAACATAGACTTAATAATCTCTAATTATGCATTCAATATGTTTTGTGATCATACTGTTAGATGCCGGCAAGTCTTTTAAGATCAAAATTAAAAATAATAAGTTTCTGACCAATCCGTTTTATTTTGCTACTCTGATATACTACTTTAACGACACTACTACTACTACTAATGTTACGACTACTATAACTACTACTATTACTAAAATAATGACATTAATGATACAATGCTACGATCATTTAATGTTGATAACACTTATACAAATCGTGGTTTCCCGGTAACCTGAACTCGGTTGTAAGTTTGAATATTATGATTTGGAAATACGGCGTTAGAAAGTGAATTTTGAAAATCTATAAACAATGATCGGCTGCAGTACGTCGACATGCTATCCGAGACTTGAGATAATTGTTAAAAGAACGTCACGCATTGTCAACCGTTGCAACCGGTCTTCGAAAGATGGATGGTAATAAAAGTATATGCGTTTTACATTCAAGTCACATATAGCGGATCTCTCTACAACATTTCGGTATCTGTACGAACGGTTCTCGCAATGTACTTCAAGTTTGATTACTGTTCAACCAACACCTGTCACTTACAAATAGAACGTAGCTCATATCATAATACAATGTTGTTTCTATTGCCCTACTTCAAAACTGCTGATGATGCCTTATGTAGCAGACGACTGCTGAATACATTGTCGAAGACATGACTAAAAAAGCAACGTCTTTTTTCCCATACTGTTATATAATCTACTTCAAAAGAGTGGTTTGATTTCCCAAAAAGTGAATTTAAGTCCCGAAAACCAAAAACATATCATCCCAAAACGGCCAATGTTCTGATTCCAACAGATAATCTGACACATAATTAAAACGTACATGAAGTTAAATGCAACTGCTGAGATTCACCTTGGGATTCGTAACGTGATACCTTAAAAACTGTATACTTCATTGTAACTGCGTTAGTTAATGATGTTATCGTTATTTAGTAGCTCATACACTTAGGATTTTCCATAATTCGCTCAATGAGTTGGACTTCAGATCGTTTGACGATATTAGCGCGACATGTCTTTATATATACATGTTTATCAACAATACCCTGTCCTAGTGACTGTATCTTTCACGTGACTGTTCACCTTCATTGTTTGATCAATGTAAGTAAACCACAATGGTTTACCTTTTGCAGAGGAAAATGAAAGTTCGGTTGAGTGTTTGGGTGTTTGTTTTTTAGGTCACCTGTTGCACAAAGTGCAAGGTGAGCTACTGTGATCACATTTCGTCCGGCGTCCGTCCGTCTTGCGTTGTGCGTCGTGCGTCGTGCATCGTCAACATTTGCCTTGTATGCTACATTTTGCATACGATCTTCATAAAAGTTTATCAGAACATTTATCTCCATCAAATGTTGGTCAAGTTCGAAACTTGGCCATATGATGTGAAACATAATGTCACTAGCTCAAATTGAATGGTAATCTTGTTAACACGCTGGAGGCCACATTTTCAATTTGAGCACGTTGAACCTTTATCAGAATGTTTGTATTGATGATATGTAAGTCAAGTTCAATTAAGTGTCATATTGGGTAAGAAACTAGGTCACTAGGCTAAATTAAAGGGACATCTTGTTAACACTGAAGAAGCCGTATATTTTGCTACAGCAGCTTGAAATTTGGTCAGAATGATTAACAGAATGATTATCAGAATGATTATCAGAATGATTATCAGAATGATTATCAGAATGATTATCAGAATGATTATCAGAATGATTATCAGATCAGAATGATTATCAGAATGATTATCAGAATGATTATCAGAATGATTATCAGAATGATTATCAGAATGATTATCAGAATGATTATCAGAATGATTATCAGAATGATTATCAGAATGATTATCAGATTATCAGAATGATATCTAGGCCAAGTACGGATATGTGTCATGCTGGGTCAAGCACTAGGCCAGTTGGCCAATTGAAGGAAAATCTGGTTAATACTTTGGAGGACGAGGTTTTGCTTTGAACACAGCTTGAACACTTTACATAATGATTTCTGGAATGAAATCTATGTCAAGCTCGAATATGGGTCATATTAAGTCGGAAATAAGGTCACTAGGCCAAATTGAAGGGAAATCTTGTAAACAATCTGGATACTGTGTTTTTAACTGAAGCATCTTGAAACTTTATCAGAACGGTTGTCTTGATAATATGTAGGTCAAGTTTGAACATGGGTTATGTTTGGTCAAAAAGTAGGTCACTAGATCAAATTGAAGAACAATCTTGTTAACACACAGAGGGCCGCAATGTTTTATTCAGCAGTTTGAAATTAATTCAGAATGTTTGTCTTAATGATTTCTAGGTCAAATTTGAATATGGGTCTTATTCGTTCAGAAACTATGTCACTAGGCCAAATTGAAGGGAAATCTTGTTATCTGTAGAAGCCGAGAACAATCTTGTTAACACACAGAGGGCCGCAATGTTTTATTCTGCAGTTTGAAATTAATTCAGAATGTTTGTCTTAATGATATCTAGGTCAAATTTGAATATGGGTCTTATTCGTTCAGAAACTATGTCACTAGGCCAAATTGAAGGGAAATCTTGTTAACTGTAGAAGCTGCATTTTTGCTTCAGCAGCCTTAAATTTGTTCTGAATGTTTATCTTAATGATATCTAGGCCAAGCTTAAATACGGGTTATGTCGGGTAAAAAAAATCATTTTTGGCTTCGGCCTCATGAAAGTTTGTCAGAATGTTTGTCCTGATGACATATAGGCTAAATTTGAAACTGGGTCATATTGGGTCAGAAAATAGGTTAATATGTCAAATTGAAGGGAAATCTTGTTAGCAGTCTTGATGCTGCATTTTTAACATCATATTGTTGAAACTTTATCAGAATGTTTGTCTTGATAATATGTAGGCCAAGTTCGAATATGTGTCATGTCTGTTAAAAAACTAGATCGCTAGGCCAAATTGAAGGAAAATCTTGTTAATACTGTAGAAGCCGCATTTTTTGCTACATCAGCTTCAAATTTGGTCAGAATGTTTATTTTAATTATTTATAGGCCAAGCCTGAATATTGTCAGAATGTTTGTCTGAATTATATCTAGTTCAAGTTTGAATATGGCTCATATTGGGCCACAAAATAGGTCAATAAAGGAAAATATTGTTCAATCTCCGGAGGCCGCATTTTTACTTTGAGCCAGTTGAAGCCTTGTCAGAATGTTTGTCTTCGTGATATCTAGTCCATGTTGGAATATGGGTCATATCAGGTAAAAAAAATATAGATCACTAGGCCAAATGAAGGAAAATCTTGTTAACACTCTAGAGGTTGCATTTTGAATTTTTGTCAGAATAATTGTCTTGATGTGTTTTGCATTAGAAATCATATTGCATAATTCAGGTGAGCGATCTTGGGCCAGCATGGCCCTCTTGTTTACAGATACGCATTCAGTGGAGAAACATTAGATTTAGTATACATATGTCCAAACACTCATTTCTACTGTTGCGCTATGTTTACGGATCGCAATACGCATAACGTTTCGTCATAGCTGTTATAAAACAGTGAAACTTATCTTCTGTAATGTATGATACATATAAATAAAGGGAGGTAACATAGTAATAATTTACTCGATGATATATTTTTAAGAGAGACATACGGTGGATCAGTTTTTACATTATATTTGGATTATAACTCAATATGTTCAAATCGCATTTTCATCGTTGAACTTTGTTTATGGATCTGAAATATTTGACTTTTAAAATAATTTTTTTTTTTTTAAACTTTGTTTCCTTTCTTTTTTCTGTAAAAGCATTCCGTGTATATGTATGCATAACTATGCACTGTAATTGTGTCCGCGTTGTACTAGTATTACTCTGTCAATAATATGGAGTACACCTCATTTGTTCTCTGCAACTGGCTATATAGGGAGGACGAGTGTACCAGATGCACCAGCAAGATTAAGTACGCGTCTGCTATATTATTTTCAGTTTGTTATTATCTTAGGTTATTCTCTTATTTTCCTAATACAACTTATTTACTCGATATGAACAAGCGGTCGACAGTGCAGGATATCAACATTACTTGGTCAGTAATAACAATTTTTACCTCCCTTATACGTTTGGTGTCGCAACAATGACATTGCATCTATACAATAACGAATCTTCCATAATGGAATAGGCAATTCCCGCAGGAGTTCGTTACAGATCGTTAAAGTTCTAGCAAGTGTTGATCATTTCCAAAATACATTACCGACATGTCCATGAACATCACCGACCTCTTACGATTTCGGACACAAGTCGCAAAAACAATACCTAACTCTTAAGACTACAGACAAAGATTGAAAAGGAGATATTGTGTTTAAATATTGAACTTATCGACTAACCTAATAAGGGGAAATTATGCTTAAATGTTCGTCTGCTGCAGATGTGTTAAACACCTTATGCCTATATCCTCTTCGGAATTTTAAATAAATGTTAGATGTTCACATGTAATATTTCAATAAAAACTAAGTTATAAAAATAATCATCATGTGCGTCAGCTATCTTAGGACTATATACAGACAGTAGGGATCCTCAGGATATAAGAGTTCGGGTTCAAGGTGCGTGTTTCGTTCTCAGCGTAGTTTTATTAAACTGAAGTATGAATGATGCCCCCTTTTTTATTGATAATACTACCGTAGGTACTGATACCCGTTATGTGTTAACAGAATATCCAGGGATGAATCTGAAATGATTTGAAAGCAGCGTAAAACACACAATCAACAATTTGTTAGATTCACGTCACAATCAAACCGACATGTAGACGTTTTGAAACTAATTGCATTTATGTATAGACGGTTCCCGAAGATCTTGTTCCATTAGATAGAGGATATATTGATCAGACTGTACGTATGACATATGCTGATTTGAATCATCGCTGTTCAGGTCGGTAAAGGTCGGTTTTCATGCGACGTGGTACATTTACATTAAACCGGATATATACCGAAACCATTTATATCTTGATTTGCGTTACATCAGGAAAACCGGGTCTTTCACTTAATTCGGACAAGTCAACTATTCATAAAATTACTCATTTTGGGGAACTAACTTGTACTTTAAGGGAAGATACACACACTAAATAGTAAACACTAACTGTGAATGCAGTATAATACATATTTGCAGGGACTACATAAAATAGCAATGCTTGTCAAAGATATCTTATTTAAACATTTGCGTTTTTAACCTGATGACTGAAAATGACAGCTGTCTTTCAAAAACAAGCTGAATTATTTAAACAGCCCTCTGTTATAAGTTACATTTTATTGTACATGTATATGCTTTTCGATGAAATGGAAATCTAATACGGCATTGTATTTGTTAGGGAACACAATATAAAGACAGTTTGGAATTATTTCAGACATGACGAATCACACCTGAATTTTGAAATATATATATATATATAGACATCCCTCTAAATTTAATCAAAATACCTCTTAATTTACTCAGGGAGAAGATTCATTTGGGTACAACATCATCAGGGTTGAAAGTCGAATAAAAAATATTGGAAAATGAAATATGACCAATATTTACAACTCAGGAAAAGAAAACTTTTCGATACGAGTTTTGATTCGGATACAAATGTAATGTGTATCCAGAGATTTGCTATGAGCGACGGCTAGCCCGACATTTGGGGACCTTCCACATGTATACAATTAGATCAGTTTGTTTTGTACCAAGCGTTTATTAAATGAGTGTAACAAGTGTAATGTGAATTTATGCTATGGAGAAACAAAGGGTGATGTTAAGCCAACTGTAATATTTGCACGCTTATCCATTTTATTTATTTATGTTTTGATTGGTTGTACTGTAGATAGTGTTCAAAGGTGATCATCAAATAAATGATTTGAATTAAATAGAATGTAATTTTACCCCGAAAACATCAGCAATCCGACGACATCGAGTGACCAATGCATCTACGTTTAAATTATTCATTTGAAACGGGAGACAACTGTAAACCATAACATTCCAATATTTTTCGACCCCAAATTATGAGATAACACCAACTGCAAATTCATTTTAAGAATTGAAGCACCGGGCAGTTGCCATTTTTACAACTAGTCAGCTAATTTAGCAGGCTCCGAAGAAGAGTAAATATTTAGTTCAAATGTTATACATTTAGTGCTAATTTTAATTTAGAAGCATTAGTGAATACGGACTAAGTTTAATTACAAGCAATTAAGTCCGATGATTTATATTTATTCCGAACATCGAATTGCGACTGAGAATTCGGGCCCAGGTCATACAGCTGTTGTTTTAATCAGGAAATGTGATTGTTCCAAGTGTGTATTCAATCCAGTCCCCAACATGGTTCTTATGAATCGTTTACATGTTAGTGTTGCTTGCATCCACATATTGTTCATGTAGTAAAGGTCGGTCAACCTGGTTCGACGTCTATGATTCCCAAACTTCTTTTAGCTGTCTGCGTATTGGCGTGCGTTCCCTTTCCTCCTAACGTTGTTTACCCTTGCACTCGGCTATATAGCCATTTGGCGAAACATATATGCACTATGTAACTGACTAACTGTGGCATTCCTGTAGGGATTCTCAGTGAAACGTAATGTAAACACTAACAATAGTAACATTCGAATTAGGTGTCGAATAAAATAATTTCGATATGCTTACTCAAGTAACTGTACATCCATAAGCTGGATAATTATATCTTACATAAGTGCCACCTCTGATGAAAAACACTCGTTAGAAATGTGATTACATCAATAATCTGTGAAATTGTATAGGAGATACACTAATCAACGCATGATGTCAAACGACAGTTATAATCATGTATTTTGACCTAGGTCGCCTAAACATGTAACTCTTTATAAATTACTTTCATGAATATTCATATACGTAATGCTAGTATTAAAGTGAAACGAAATCGTTCAGTTCGGTCAGCATATTTATATATTTATAATCATTTAAAAATAAATTCAGTCAGTTGTTTTCTTTCTGTTTTACTATATATTTTGTTCTTGTTCCGATATATTTCTTAGTTGTATATTACATATACACACACACATGTATCCATGTTTGAAAACCTATCTCTACAATACACCGTTTTACTTGATGTACGTGCTCTCCCCACCAGGGTTGTCAAATTTGAGTGTGTCGTAATTTCATAGAACGGACGGAAGTGGAATCGAAGTGTGTCCGCTGTTCGCTGCTTTGCTGAAATAAAATAAAATATCTAGATTATTTCTATCTAAATGATTAGTTGATTGGAAATGTAGACTATTCAATATTAAGATTCGTGTTTTTACTATGTGTAGCATGTACATGAACTTAGTATAACCAAGAGACGATGACACACGATTTGCTAAGTATTGTTTTTCCTGATATATTTAGAAACACAAACTGATTTCAGTTAAGGAATTTGCTCGAACACTGACAAATAAGCCATGTTTCGGGCAAACACATTGTCTCCTGGACCTTCCACAAATGAAGATGAAGATCATTTGCGTGATGTCGGATTTGTATTGTCCCTGTTTATCCCTAAACCAACGTCCCGAACGCATCAACGATACGGTTACAACAAAACGTTTTTTTAATTGTCGGAGGTCAGATTTCGTGTGACTCAAATTAAGATTCTTACTGTGTTTTCTTGTGCTCCCTCTTTAGACAAACAACCAATGCAACAACATTAACAATGGCCGTTAGAAAGACATCGGATGCAAATAATGAGCCTATGGAAACAAGAAGGCTGATAGATATATCTAAACTAGATGAAGAATCTCGGCATATCTCCTGAAAGCATTGGTCACCCTTGTATCCATCAGTACATCCAGTTGGACATTCGTCAGTATATATGATGGCAGACATCTCCGTATGCACACATACCACATCGGTGCTCACAATTAAAACCAAACGTACCAGTCTTGCATTCAGAAAAACACGAATAGTTTCGGAGGTAAAGCAATGCAAAATATATGTATATGAAAGGTATATCCCGGTTAGTTTCAGCTCATTGTATGACCTTAATTATCAAGCAAAATATGCCTCAACATACTGGCAAGTTGAAGGTTTGGTGTGATTTAACAATTACCTTGCAACAGTTAGTTCAAAGAGTTGACTACATTACATTATATGAGGGTTGATCCAAATTTGGATTAACAGACAGGCTTTGGTAATCATATTATAACATTTAGTAACGTCGACATCTTGACTAGTGGTACACACACATTAAGAAGAGTCATGATTTAAAGTTGCAGCAGAAGGATGCAATGTTCAATACAAATTATCTGCGTATTGAACTACATTTATAGGATAGGGGAAATTACTAGTAATGCCCGTACATAAGCATACACAGCTTGTAACGCCCGAGCTACATGCGCCATATGCTCGATCCGTATTGCTATATTCATCATTGTGTACAAAAGGTGTTCGATTTTCTTCAGTTTTTCCTTTTTTCTATATTTAATCAACATTGTAAAGAGTATCAAATGTTAGTCTTTTGTTCATCAACGTGTGTTTACGATTCCCATCTGAAATTACGGCAAATCACCACATATTCTATATTGGTTATGTCAGTTTCAAATAATGAATTATTATTGTAGACATTTTCGTATTATGTGGTGCAATCACGCACATGGCAATAGGATATAGTATTGTTAATTTTGACCTTAACTTGACAATAGAGCAATAACGGGAAAAGTTATTAAAGGGATTAAATTAAATGTAAATAGCTTGAACAGTTTACAGTTCTTTAAAGGAAAACGTATGATCAGTTTTAAAATTGAAGTAATTATGTCAATAATTTAATACGGATTATATGAACAACCATTTTAACCTAATAGAAAAAAGCAATAATTGTTATGATAGTTATGTATTGAGCCAGGTTACTAGTAAAGATACAAATTGATTTGATAATGACGCGAATAGTGAGACTCAATCGGTCAATTAAGAAATTGAAACAGAGAAGTTTAGAACACAAAAAGCAAACATGCATACCGAGTCTCCTTATGTATTCCCTCCGAAACGGTCGGTATTTAAGAATAATAGGGAATACAAATACGAGGTGAGTAATCATACATGTATGAAAACAACGAACGGCACTAGAAAGTGTATTTCTAAAAATAATTGTCAATCTAAATCGGTCAATTCAGAACGTGAAACAGAGAAAGTTAATTCACATAATCGAAAGCATGCATAACGAGTCTCCTTATGTATCCCTTACGAAACAGTCGATTCCCTTAATAGAGAATACAAATACGAGGAGGGTATTCGTATATACACGAGAATTACGCATGAAACTAAAGATGATTCTTATAAGGAAAGAGCAAGTCAAAGAACAACCTAATGCAAAACAAATCAATCAGCAGGATGGCATAGTCAGACATTTATCGAGCTCACTATCTGATTCAGAGAAGGCAGTTCTTTCTAAAGGCCTTAAGTTCATTCCAGATCGCAAACATGTACACACCGTTAAATTACTAGCCGATATTGCGGAATGGGATAGAAGAATTCGGTTGCGCGAATATTTCACAGATGGAGATAACTTATAAAAGCAAAATGCAGACCCTACTGATCTATTTAAAATAAAGAAAAAACAACTTCACGCCTAATAAAAGTAGGGATCCCTGGTTAGATCTGTATGTTGAACTAGTGAGGAATGATATCGTAAACATTTGCATATATATATATATATATATATATATATATATATTGAATCATTGAGCAAAGAGATGTTGGAAAGCGATTCATATGATGAAACACAATCAGATTGCACTCAAACTTCCATGACTGCCGTTAAGAAGTTATTTAATAAGATGTTCATACAAAGTTACCTAGCTATCTTAAGGCAGGTAGTCTTAAAGGCAACCAGAAAATACATAAGAAAGGAGCACCATTTAGAACAATTATAAACGGTATGAATACACTTATTGAAAGATTAGCAGAAGTTGAATATGAATTAAATGAATATGTCACTCAATCTCCGAGTTACTTGCATGATACAACATACTTTATTACTAAATTGAAAGACATAAAGGGGCCCATCCCAGTGATGCGATTCTTTTCTACTTTGACGTATGTAAATTGTATCCATCCGTACCAAGAAAAGAAGGTTTGGCGGCATGCGAAAAGGAACTTAATTAATATTAGATTCAATAATTCCGACTTGCAATGTGATTGACATGATACGGTTTTAAATAATAATAATTTTAGTTTAGGAGAAAAGCATTATATACAAACAGATGGTATAACAAAAGGGCCAACATTAGGTAAGAATTGTGCGTGTTCTTATATGAGGAAATTGGATGAAAAACTGTTAGAATATGAAAAGAAACGTTCTCTTACAAAAGGTTCATAGATGATGGATTTGGGGTTTGGCTTTGACCGACCAAAACGTTGAAGAAGTTTGCTGATTATGCTAACAGCATACATAGAAACATAGAGATACAGTTACGCTGGGATGCGCATAAAATTGATTGAAAAAAAGCACTGGCGTATGACATTGGATTAAGGTTGAAAGAATATGCGAAAAAGAAGAAGACTATACTTAACACTAACTCCAATTGAAACATCCACTTCGGGATAGAGGTTATAGCGGACGTTATATAGAAAACCAACTTCAAAGGGTTGATAAACTCGACAGAGAGAACTTGCTACGACCAGAGCGTAAAGATAAAGGCAATGATCGGGTTCGCTTGGTGTTTACTTTTTCTAAAATGTTACCCGATGTTAGGAGTCTTTTTAAAAAGCATGAGAATGTATTGTATGGGTCCGAGCGGATGAAGCAGATGTTTCATAAACCTCCGTTACTTGCCTTTATGAGAGACACTAACATGTGTGATGTACTTGTTTATGGTAAAACGAATAAAGCCCTTCTTACTCCCGAAAACGTTTGTACGTGCACCATCTGTAAGTGCCTTCATAAAGACGACGTTCTTGATACAAAAGTAAAAATGTCATATCAGGCTGTTAGCAATGCATAGTGTTTATAGCTCAATGTCGTGTATGGACTCCTTTGCAGACGATGTAATAAAATGGTGTATGTTGGTGAAACGGAAAGATCCGTTAAAGAGTGGATCACCGAACATAAGAGAGATGTTCGTTTGGAAGCAGACAAACCGATAAATCGTCACTTCGCAGGACATGCATAAGCAGACGTAGGTGTTGAAATCCTGCAAAGATTACGCGGGGACGGTAAGCAATACAGACTGCTGGTGGAGAAATCGTGGATACAGAAATTGGACACTAAATTGCCGCAAAGTTGTAATATTAAATCAAATTAATAGTGATATGTACTTGTTATTTAGGCGAAGGTATACGATATATAATATAACTTTATTTCTGGTTTATAGAATAGTACATGGATCATGTGTTTTATTTTCAGCAATTGTGTATGTATAATAACAATGGTACACACAATAATGATAACACTTATAATGATGATACTAACGATATTAATAAGGTTATTATTGTAATAACAATAATAATAATAATAGTAATAATAATAATAATAATAATAATAATAATAATAATAATAATAATAATCATTCATTCATTCTCTTTATTTCCTCCGTTTGGAGATTAGTAGAATACATTCATTATTTCAACTGTTAACAAAACGTAATTGGACTAGTTTCTATAAATAGAATGATATGGAAATTGAAAATCAATCTTTACATAATATTCCACAGATTGTAAGTAGTCACAATATGTCATAGTGTCGTCTTAAATGGGCCGTTGAAACAATTGTATGCAAATAATATCGCTTCGCAGCAAAATAAGTAGTACTCTGAAAGCATCATCAAAAACGTTTCACTGGTTGCAAGCACTAGCTCAGTATATACTTCATGGCTAATATTGGTGTATATGCCACTACGCAATAATCGTTTCTTATCATATGTTGCGCTACATGCCGTTATTCTGTGTTTGATAACATCTAAATGTATACGAACACACAGATCACATGACGAAGGTTTTTCTGAAGCAACAGTCACCCACAATTAAGTCATAAAAGCTATTGTATGTGCAGCTATTATTGTACCATTGAGTTTATGCAGGTTACATGCTGTGATTGATGTATGCACTCGACTGAACCTGACGAATCAGTTGATTGCATCCTCATTAACCACTCATGTGTTTCAAACTGGTCAACAGCATTATTGATGAATTGCTTCCATACTGGTTTTTGTGGGAGGAAGCAACCGTCATTTACATACATATTCATGAGAAAATTCAAGTTGTATTTATTCAACAATGAACATATATCTAGAATGTAACCACGTATTGATTTCGTAGGGTTATATACGAATTGCATTACGAATTTTCTCATAAAAAAACTTTTTGCAAAGAGATCTATTCTCAACGCTCAAGATTTTGTGCAGGAATATTAGCTTTTTTTTGTCAATCAATGATGTGATTCGCTTAATTCCAAGCATTAATTCGCACATATCAGACCTTGTTCTGATATTCAATCCCTGGATAGTTTTTACAATAAAATGTCGCAAACGGTTGAGCTTGAGTACGTCGCAACTTGTTATATTACTCCATAACTCACACCCATACAAGGCTACTGGGACAATGATTGTGCTATACAGCTTAACAGAAGTTAATGGATTTAATGCATTAGGTCTCATACCAAGATCAGCCATTGCGTAAAAGGTATTTCTAGCTTTCTGACAGCGTTCTGAAATGCGATTTGGTAGTTTTAGAGATACATCCTGTCGAATTCCGAGATGTACAACACTGTCAATTTCGTGAATGTAGGATTCTCCCAGTAAAGACTTGATAGGGACATTCATATTTGTGTTATTGTTAAATACAACGACATTGGATTACTTACAATTTACTTCGAATTAGCAGCTAAAGGAATACCTGTAAACAATATCAAGCACATTTTGCAGATACATAAGCGTCAATGCAGTTACAGATACATCCTCAGCAAACGCAGGATTGACACATTTAGCATGGATTGGCGAAAAGAGACGTAAGCTATACTCTGAATTTTCAAGTTCTTTAAGTAGGTCATTTATAAAGATTAGATAATAAAATGTGGAGGCGACCCCTCCCTAACGTTCGCCGCGTTTTACTGGGACTGGGTGTGATTTATTGCCATTTGCAATGACAAAGCAATTCAAATTTTTATAGGAATCCATTATTATCCTCCATACTTTTCCAACTATTCCTAGATTATGGAGTTTATAAATAGCGCTTTGTGCTATACGCTAGCAAAGGCACTTTTAAAGTCAATGAAAGCCACGAAGGCTTTACTATGTAGATCCGCGAGTTCGTTTATACTGTAGTTGCCTGTAGGCAAAACGCGGCTGTAACACAAATTAGCCCCTTTTGAAATACTTGCTGCTGTGGAGATGGAAATGTGGTTTTATTACATTATAATAAAGAATGTATTCTATCTACCAATATCTTCTCAAAGATTTTGCAGAATGACGGTATCAGTGAAATTGGCCTATAACTGGTAGGGTAGTTTTTGGCCTGGGGCTTTAGCGCCTGGTCATAGTTGTAATCCCATTTTTTTTTGTTAGCACCAAACAACGCACTGAGAACTGCGCGAGAAAAATAGTTCATCATGGATTCAACAAAACTGCATTTAAAAGGTTAGGATCTCCCCATAACTATCATTTTAATGTTGGTGGAACATCAGTGAAAAACTTAAGGCGTGAGTACTCCAATATAAGTTTAAGAAATGCTTTAGAAATTACTGCACCGACAGGTCAAATATTGACGCTTATTAACATTATTAACATTCGCGAAGAGGAACAGAAACAAAGAAAGAAGTCGCATGCAATATACAGTGGCGGATTAACCGGGGGCCGTAGGGCCCGTGCGTCGAAAAAGTAATGGTAAACAAAGAAAAGCGTGGCAAATGTAGTGGCGGATTTAGCGGGGGCCCATATGGCCCATGCCCGACCCCCACCCCACGAAAGAAGTCACGTGAAATATACAGTGGCGGATTCAGCGGGGGCCGTATGGCCCGTGCGTCGAAAAATTAATGGTAAACAAAGAAAAAGCGTGGCAAATGAAGTGGCGGATTCAGCGGGGGCCCATAGGGCCCGTACCCGACTCCCCCCACCCCACGACACCCCGACCCGGTCGAGCATCATACATATTGAATGTTTATCTTAATGATATCTAGTCCATGTTCGAATAAGGGTCATATCGGGTAAACAAAAATAGGTCACTAGGCCAAATGAAGGAAAATCTTGATAACACACTGGATGTTGCATTTTGAATCTTTGTCAGAATAATTGTCTTGATGAGTTTTGCATATTTCAAAAACTTTGTACCAGTCCAGTACATGGTTTAGAGAACTATTTCAAGTTGATGGAATGTGATTTAACATTGACATATTTCTTAATATAAAAATGCAGAAACTTCAAAATATTCTGCCTAAACCTGCTGTCAAATTTCCCTTTGATTCTTCATGTCTTAAATGTGTATACTTGTGAGCTCTTGCACTCAGGTGAGCTATATAGTGCCAATAAGGACCTTCTGTTTTTAAATTGGCAGTTAAATAAAATTTACTATTGTTGACATGCTCTTTCAACTTCTTGACAATACAAACATAGACATAAGCTTCAATTGTAATTTCCTTTCACATTTCTCCTACTTCTCCAACCTTCCAGCAGCCCCCAGGCCGTCAGCACTGCAGTGCTTTGATTTGGCTTTCCTGAGCCTTTGTAAATCGATACTATGTAACTATTACGCCAGGAGTCGGGTGTACATCCTCTAAAGGTCAGTTTTCGTGTAAGGTTGCCCTATTGTCATCTTACAGAAAAGTCTTACAAATATACCGATGAATGGAACTTGTAAAGGCGTCTAATGCACGTGCATCGACTTATGACTGCACGTTGGAAAAAGTTAATTTAAATACATCCACAATTGTGTCCTGTATCAATATCTTATTGATCAAAGTGTGCACGCATATATCTTTGTTGAGGGTTTGCTATAGATGGAACTCGATTGCATTTTACTTGGAGAAGAAATAATGTATTATTCATATACACTTTCACTTTCGCTGGAGTTTATATTTGGCTTTCTCGTGGCAGAAATCTATAGTTGCCATTCATTGTGCGAGAAACGGCGCATTGTAGTAAATCACTCAAATCCTGTTTCTGTAAAATGGCCGACGAAGTTATACTTCCGGTACACGTCTATCAAGAGTAATTTGGCTGTTTAATTGGACCTAAGGACTATTCAAATTGCTTAACCCATTTCCCATTTGCAAACTTAGTTTGACCTTTTTACAGTAGATGACTTCTAAAACGTCTAGGCAAAAGAAATAACTGCTCATAATGAGCGATTTTTCCTTTTTGCCACAATGTTATCACCTATTTTCAATTGATATTCTTTAATTTTTAGAGATTTACGAAATTCTTCATATTTTGTCTGACTCATTTGCTGCAGATTTATCGTACGTGTAAAAAGGGTGACAGAATGCGTTACCACGTCTTTTGACACGAATTTATTGACATGGGTTAGTAACCTCCCTTTCCTTCATACAACCAATCTACAGCAGACGACTTTGAAAATATCAAGTAAGAAAAGTAAAACACTCTATAAGTTAAAATATTTTTTTTTAAAAGGGTTGAAAAAACTGTGGCAAAAGGGGAAATTGCTCATCATGAAAAGTCGTCTGTTGCAGAGGCGTCAGAAATCGTCTATATGTGTAGAAGGGTTAAATTCAATATTTGAAAACAAAGTACCTTGATGGTCAGTTATTTGAGCGTCTTTCCCGGGAGCTAAAGTTAAAAGGCTCGGTTCGGTTCAGAGACTAATTAAACCTTTCCATCATACAACACATCTGAAGTAGACGACACTCTCTATAAATGAAGGTACAGTTACTTAAATATATTAAAAACATTATGACACACTGACAGTAATTTACCCGTTGAGGAATTTCTCCTTTTTGTTGCAATTTTTTCAAAAATCGTCTGCTGCAGATGGGGCAAAAATGCGTCTTTATGTGGGAAAGTATTAAGGACTGGACTATGTCAGTAGAAGATGATGTCAGGCTATTATTTGTCTTTTCCCATCATTTTTTGTATTGTGCATGGAATCCCGATTTGTGTTGAGTATTTCATCCGAAAAGTGAAAGCCATCTCTTCGGCAAAACATAAATATTGTTGGTCACTACCGCTAGAGTGTCAGGAGATACTTTTTTATCATTTCCCTGGCATAGGTTAAATTATTGTAAGTTGTTATCGTAGAGCGTCCGCCTCGGGTGCCTGGGTCGTGGGCCGGATCATACCACATACCACATACTTAAACAAAGGTAGTAATGGCTGCCCTCCTAGGCGCTCAGAGTTGCAGGGTTAACATTACGACTGACTGGCTGGTGTCTGGATACCAAGGAAACGCCGTGTTATTACTACTGAGAAGCTGTTCAAAGCGGCGTTCTCTCTCTCTCTCTCTCTCTCTCTCTCTCTCTCTCTCTCTCTCTCTCTCTCTCTCTCTCTCTCTCTCTCTCTCTCTCTCTCTCTCTCTCTCTCTCTCTCTCTCTCTCTCTCTCTCTCTCTCTCTCTCTCTCTCTCTCTCTCTCTCTGTTTGGGTATTCGCTCATGGCTATAGATTCGATAATATGGCAGACACACAACTGCTAGCTGGCTGTTTATTCGTACTCTGGCAGTATATTGAATAATTGAATAACCAACTACCAACAACCAACTTCACACACCTAGGTAAAATGTTTGAAACAGTATAAGTACCCGATAATTTTTTTTTTAATATAACGCCAGATGTACTAGTGGGTCCTTGAAATTTTGGGTCAAGATTACTGGTTTAGGACCCGCTATCTAGTTCAGGACCCAGTATATCAAGGATTAAAATCAACGAAGACCCATTATCTTTACAAATTTAAAACTACATATATATATACATAACATTATGTTTGTGTGTGAGTTATTATGGCGTATATGTATGTTCATCAAACGTATAACGTATGTCGTATATCACACAATATGTATTACCCTAAAAGAAATCAAGGAGTTGTATGGAAATACATGTACGTAAAATTAACTTAAAAGAGTTCACAAAGGTGAGGACCAGATCAATGGTGTCGAGGTATAATGTATAATAATACGGGTTAGTAAATAAAACAAGAAATAAACTCATGTATCCTTGTGTATTCTTCTGAAATCTTTCAAAACCTTTATTTGTTAACACATGAATTGCGTCAGGCGAAAGTGGGTCTAGTGTTACATCGTCGATTTCGCAATACTCGTTGTCTACATTGTTTGCAGTTCTGTTTGGTTCAAAACGGTCTGAAAGATTGCCGACAAATAGAAACATCTTTATACGACATATCATCAACTAGTGGGATATATTCAATAAACAAATATTCTTTGGTGGTCCTCTTCCTAAACTGTTCAAAACTTAACATCCCGTTTAGATAACCCCAACATACATTTCTTTAAATGACACTTCCTACTAAAATCAGGTCTTCTTTTTAAAAAAAAAAATGAGCCGTTCCACGTGAAAACAAACAGTATGGCCTCTGGGTAATGTATCGACCCAGATCAGCCTGCGCAGTCGGTGCAGACTAAATCAGGCCGACACATCCCTACTCTAGGATAATAGAGATATAGAGGAATGATTCCTGAAACAGTAAATCCACAGGAGGCGAAAAGTGTCTGTCCGGATTAGCCTGTGTGGCATGCTTAGGCTGATCCTGGTCGACACTTTACGCCATAATATTGGTTTTCTCGCGGGACGGCTCATATATTCTTACAAATGCTCCGTCAGTGTTGTTCACAATGTCCTGTTAATGACGCACCGCTAGGATGATGTAATGGTACATTGTCCGCCTTGAAATTCAGCATCGTCAGGATTCGATAGTCAAACAGAGCTCCAGATAAAAAATACTTACTCGATCCTAAAACCCTATATTGTGAGTACTCACTAGAGTATTCTCACAAATACTATTATATTGAGTACCCGCAACATAGGTTTTGGTATGGCAATACAAGAGATGTTTTTGAAAAAAATACCGGTTTACTCCTCCTTGTCTAGTCCCTGTGTAACTACTTTATACAGCGCGCCTTATTTGATTCGAAAAAATACAATCGGGTCTCGAGCATTGTATACTGTTTCAGACACGTAACACGAAACCCGACCCTATGTAGTTTTAGAAAGCAACTCTTTCCCACAAACCAGACATCTACAGCGACATGGAAAGACATCTTCACAATATCAAACTTAATTGTAAGACGACATTTGATGCGACATGTTAATGTTGTTCTAAACATTGTCTACTTTTTACCCAAGAGGAAATTGAGTACGCCTTTGTGTAAAAGTTGTCATTTAACCTGCGGATCTAAATAAGCTTAAGTCTGTACAAACTTAAATGTCGATGTAAAATTACAATTCGTTTTGTTGTTCATGGGAATATATCTCGATTATTTACAGCTAAACAGATGCGTTTACTGAGTTTTTCATGCCTTTATTTACTGGTTGCCCTGATAAAACCAGAGCTAATAGCATAGGTATTACTTGATAAATATTACTTTTTGAAACAGAATTATTGAAAGACACGCAATAACTGCCATGTGTACGAGTTCTTCTTTTCTCCTTCCGTGTCGCCAATCAGAAAAACAGTCTCCGATATTTCCGCTTGATCTTGTCGGCGAATCTGAAACCGATTGTTCAGTATTGCTGCAAATTTCTGTCATTATTTTGAAAAGAGTGCGGTTAGTTTTGCCTTTCGCATGTTTAGAAGATATAAATCTGCCATTCTTTAGCCTAGGCTAAGCTGACATAATGATTTGTCAGCGAGTTGCTACCTTGTTGATATCGTGTACCGGATAGTATGACAAGTTTATAATTTAATTGAGCGCAATGAGTGTAAAAGAGCTAAGTACTAACATTTAGCGGAAAAGACAATCGCAAGAAAAATGCGCAGTAACACACCGATGATACGCTTTAAAACAACAGTTTACGATGTTGCCATGTCCATACAGCTGTCATGTCATATCTGATTTAAGTCATGCGGCGTATTATTTTTAAATAATACAACAGCCGATACGTTGCAAAAAGGAAAGATACAGATCTGTCTTCGCCACCTTGAATAATAAGTATTTGTTCGTCTAAAATAGTGTTTTACATCCCTTTCAACAAAATGTTAGTTATATCACGACGTTTCCTTGGTAAATAACAGTTAATTCCGATATAATTTATCATGATACCGGTACGTCAGTCGTAATGTTATTCTTGCTACCCTGAACGTCAAGGAGAAAATCCATCACAACCACGCTTTTCAGGCGCACGCTCGCTCTAACTACTAAACTGCGGAGACGGTATCTTAATGCTTATGTTATTGTCAACTGGCTTTAGTTAAAATAGATAGCTTATAAGATGTGACCTTTCGTTAGTGAGGGTCGTTTATCTTGTGACGTTGCGCATATACATATTGCCATCTACGGACGAAACACAATCAGCGAATTGTTTATTGATGTTTTACGCTATTTTCAACTTTATTTCAGTTTTATCACTGCGACAGTTCACTTATTCTTGATCCCGTGGTAAACTAATTAGTACTAGGATAGAAAGTTTGCCTTTCAAATGGCACTCCCCGATGACCGCCGTATATGTGGAGCAAAACCGGGACTCCGGCTTCATTATCCCCGGCGCTAACAATTCTGTCACGTCTGATTCATGACTTCTAATATAAAATTGAGACCGTAAGAGATGCAGTATACTACAATAAGTGAACGATACCAGTTTCCAGCAAAGAAAACGACCAATAGCACAGCATTATCGCATATGTTCAGTTACATATGATGTGGTATCATAACGTGAACATCACTGGTCTAGGGTCGATGACGTACTTTTAATCTTATACATAAACATGGTTACAGCTGAGCAAGCCCATCTGATTGCACGCCAAAATGCTTTACTGAAAAAGAAATATTATCATACATATAGCCAGGAAACTGTCTGTAACATGGTGAATACAGTATACTTAGCCACTTCCTTATAATTTGCCATGGCATACGAATACTGCCCATTATTTTACACTAGATTGAGCAGGCTAACACGCCTGCAAAATTGATCCAGACATTGAGAACTATTTTACATCGATTTATAATCTCAATGACACCTCTTGAAACAGAATAAAAGTTAATAATGTTTGTATCGTATGAGCAAAATCCGCTTTGTGTCACCCTCAAACCGTCAAAGTTATTACAAAAACTGACGTCTTCAATTATTCTGATTTTCAAATATTAAACCAAGCTTACAAAATTCATCTTATATCTAAGTGGTACAGAACACTTTATAACACGAGATTGTTCGATAACGATTTATATTCATAAAATAGTTATGGGTATTGTATGCAATACTTTAACCTGCATTTATATATATATATTCAAAATGGGGACACACTTTCATTTAATTGAAAATCAGACTGATATAGCTTTGTCATTGAGCTTTATGTATAACATCAACTATATTGAGATGCTACAAAACAGAAGAAACACCGTTGTATAAGAAACTTCAACCGGGTTTTAATGACTTTCGACGCGAGAACAATTCTAACCGATCTCCATTAACACTCCCTAGCTTTAAGTGATTGTTTATTATATTAATATACCAATTAGTTTAAACTGATTTATTTAACACTGTTTGCGAAACAAGCTTTCCGCTAATATTAATCAGGTAAAATAAATAATCAAAGTATTTTTTGACAGACATATTTCTTCTAAAATATAAACCGAATCTGTTTACCTATGTTTCCATTAACTTTGCCGTGGTACTTGAAGACAACATACATGAAGTGCCTCGGTTTGGGGGCCAGTTATGTCTGGCTGCTTTGTGTGATAAATGAATAGGAGTCATCTAAACCTGTTTAGATGATGTATCACATGAAATGAGGTTAACCCTTAGCTTTCCAAAAGACGGGACGAGCCACCATTCTACACCAACAGCTGTTCTAGGGTGTTTTAACAATATAAAATAGAAACAAAACATCACAGGGCCTAATGAACACACTAATTTCGTTATCACTTGATTAGGGACAGGAGACACAATTGCCACGTAAAGGGCTGATACTACATGTATATTGAGTAAATTGTACGTATTTAGTAATTGTTTGATTTTGAGTTTTAGTCCACTTTCAACGGCTTATGTTATATCGCGTCTGACAAGAAATATTATATTGGTCCCGCAATTACATTTACATACAGATAAACAAAATATAAGGTAAGAAATCAATACCATACAACCTGCTGGAGCTGAAGAGTTCCTTTGATCGTTCAGACCCATTAAACCGAATCATACGGTTCAAGCAAGGCTGCCATTCTTAGTCAGCGTCCTTCAGCCACGGGGGCAAATTGTTTAGTAACACTTAACTTAATAATCGTATGAAAGAATGGATGGCCGAGCTGTATTTCTAACTCACAATCCATGGAGTAATAGCTCTTAACGCTACCGACTGAGCTTTGTTGGCTCGAAGCGCTCATCATACAGGATATGTCGCAGGACCAACATTTAAAACTGAGAAAACAGACATTACTATGGTAAGCGTGTCTGTCTGTCTTACACATATAATCATTAAATTTTATTTTGTGGCGGGCGAAATCAGAAAATACTATGGTAAACGTGTCTGTCTATGTTACATATTACAATAACCCAATTTTACATCATGGAGGGCGTACAGAAATTCAATATTTCAAACATTGTCTGTCAAACAACCATTAATCACCGACTGCAGTAGCCACACAAAATAAAACAAACACCGACTGATTATAAACAAAATCAAAACTCTCGATAAGGAGCTTTTCATGCTCTAAAATCCCTTTTCTGACTTTCAAAACCCCTGTGATACGATTATTTTGAGTACCCACGATATAGATTTGAATGAGTGCTAAGAGAGATATCATATAAGGAAGACCTATTTACTCCTACGTATCTAATCCTCTGTCAAATTCTAAACTCACGAAAGGAAAATATTCCAAAATTATAACTGATAAAAAGTCAACATATTATTTGTAATATCCGAGCGTTTACATAACATGTGAACAGATTATCTCAACACGAGTATATTTGAGACACTCTACATGTTCAAGTGGTAATATCGTTTCACATTTCTTCAAACCCATCTGATCATATGACAGAAATACTCTTGACAGCAATGTGTATATCACTGCGGCCATTTCAATTATTTTGGTGATAAAGGGTCAAAAGGAGGCGTTCTACCCACACATACTAGACGCTATGTAATGTTAAGATTTTTCTGAAAGCCTTGTTGTGCCTTTCTTATTTAGTTGATTAATGATTTTCATTCTGCATCGTTCTCACAGTGTGATGCAGCCCAAAAAGGGAATTTGACCCTCCATTTTTCCTAAAATCGTTTTTGTAGATAAATACACGTTGCATAATACATCTTGCTATTCTTAGGCTATTGCTTATTGCAGATGACTTTGAACATATCTAGGGAAAAATTGATTATTCTCTGTAAAGGAAAGTAGAACTATGTTGAAAAATAATGTTGGAAGGATTTTAGCAACAGAAGATATTTGCACAACATAATCAATTTCTCTTGTAGCCTTAATGTTTGCAAAGAGGGCAAAATGCGCCTGTTTGTGGGAAAGGATACATATCGATGACGCATGGTTGACGGATTAATGAAGTCTCAATAAAATGAGACCCAAATATGCTGTACGCATGTTGGATCTCTACCCCGCACGAAGGGTCGGATCGTATTGACCTTATAAGTGTACCTAGATAAGCATGGGAACGTGCGCTGTTTTATGCCCAATGAAATCGTCCCATACAGTAAACCGTAAGTAATAAACAAATATAAATTCATAAAGTGTTTATAAATTGTTGCGTTGTGGGGAAAATAAACACGGCAATAACCCCCCCCCCCCCCCCCCCCCCAACACCCTCAACCTACCAAATCGAACAAAGTTATTAAATGTACACCCAAAGTAGATAATGTCAACAAGTTTGGCCACGGAAAACCCTTAAAACTAACGAGAATCCTCAATTATGAAGACATCTAGAAGTTAACTATATACTGTTCTGTGGAAAATCGAGAATCTTCTTTCGTAAATTTCTGATATTGATTGACAAAATATTCGAATAGTTTGATTTATGTGATTGTTTTATCTCCTTTCGTTTTGGTTATTAAAATCCCCAATGATAAAGTGTGGTCGATATTTGAGGCAAGTGTTTACATACGCTAAAAGTGTACAAGTGTTCAATGTGAGTTATTGTGTTCATGTTATAGTTGGAGCATCTTCTTTGGTAAGTTTCTGATATTGTTTTTGCCATGTTGATTGACAACATATTCGAATAGTTTGATTTATGTGATTGTTTTAATCTCTTTTCGCTTTGGTAATTAAAATCCCCAATGATAAATCGATGTTCGAGGCAAGTGTGTACATATGATCAAAGTGTAAAGTGTTCAATGTGAGCTATTGTGTTAATCATGTGACTGTCCGTCGTTTGCCCACAACAATGACCTCGCTCTATAGGAATCTGTTTGCATTCGATCTTCTTTGTTGATCTAAAAACATATCTAAATTGAGTTAAGTATCTGATAATGGGTTATCCTGGGTCACAAACTAGTCAAATGAACGAATTGAAGACTGTTCTCGTTCTCTGGATGCCGCATTTTTACTTAAGCAAATTGAAACTTTGCTAGGTCATCCCGTGTCATAAGGTTACTAAGCTGAATTTTAGAACAATATTGTAAACAACGTGACCTCCTTTTTTATTTTAGCATTTTGAAACTTTGTTGCAATGTTTGTTTAGATGATATATAGGATCCGTTCGTATGTGGCCCACCCTTGATCACTAGGTCGAATTTGAGAACAATTTGGTGAAATGAATTCATGAAACCGCATTTTTTATTCAAGAACTTTGCGAATATAGTTCATATCGTGTCTACATTTAGGTAACTAGGCCAAGTTAAAGAAATTTCTTGCTGCCTACAACCTTCAAGAGATATGGAGCGGACACAACATATAGTCATATGACGTTTGACCTCTAAGTGTGACCTAAACCTTGACAAATACAAATTGTGGTGATTTATGTCAAATTCCTTCAAGGGATTAAACAGTCATGGAGCAGACGCGAAATAAAGTCATATGAACTTTGACATCTTATAACGACATTGACCTTGAAACAAGCTAGTTTTTTACATACTCTCTTCACATCGTCTCAATATGGTGAACATTTGAGGCGACTTATTTAAAAATCCTTCGAAACGGTTCAACAGTATTGGAGCGGATACGAAATATGGCCATATGACATTTGACCTCTAATTGCAGCCTTGACATTGAACCAAGCTGTTTGTAACATCCACTCAGCAAATCGTCTCTATATGGTGAAAATACTTTTGCATTATTTCAAAATCCTTCAAGTGAGTAAACAGTAATAAAGCGGATACAATACATAGTCATATCACATTTGATCTCTTATTGCTACTTTTACCAGGAACCAAGCCTCTACATATCATTTCAATATTATGAACATTTATGGCGAGGTATTTCAAATCCTTCAAGGGGTTCAAGAGATATGGAGCTGTAACAAATAGAGTAATATTACCTTTGACGTCTTATTGGGACATTGACATTACAATTGAACATTTGTGGTGAGTTATGTCAAATCCTTCAAGGACATCAATCAACATATATAAAGCGTACACGAAATATAGTCATAGTTCTGTTGACCTCTTATTGAGACCTTGACATTAAATCAAGCTGGCTGTTATATGCGCTATGCACATTTTAATATGGTAAACATTTGTGGTGAGTTATGTCAACATCTGTCATGGGGATCGGCTGTTATGAAGCGTACACAACTACAGTCATGTGACCTTTGTCATCTAATTGCGATATTGACCTTGCATTAAGCTGGTTCCTTCACGTAGAATGTAATATGACATTTGACCTAAATTCGCGACAGTTATGGAGCGTACACAAAATACAGTTATGCGACCTTTGGCCTCTAATTGCTACCCTGACTTTGAACCAAGTTGGTTGTTACATGCACTCCGAACATCATCTGAATATGATGAACATTTGTGGTGAGTTATTGAATATGTTCAACAATTATGGAGCTGTCACGATTCGTTACACTAGCTCGACAAAAAGAATCTTTATTGTTTATAGAATACTAGTTAAATCATGATAAATTTAAGAACATGTATCATTTCCATTTCTTTAACTGTTTAAAAAAACAACGTAAAAATCGAGCAGTTTTTAATTTTACACCAGGCGAGTAGATAATAAAAAACAAGTACGCAAAGATAAAACTCTTCCTACATTAGAAAGCATACTTTATAATTGAGCCGTCCCGCGAGAAAACCAACATTGTGGACTCTGCGTAAAGTATTGATCCGGATCAGTCTAAGCATGCCGCAAAAGCTTGCCCGGATAGACACTTTTCGCCTCCTGTGTTTGTTTGTGTTTCAGGAATCATTACTTTATACTTCTATCCCTCTGAAACGGAATGTGTCTACCCGGATCAGACTGCGCAGGCTCATCTTACGTGGAAAAGAATCAAGTGCGATAAGCTATTGACCTCTACAACATATATCGAAACATTATCGATCGATAGTCCCACTTACCTGTACGCGGTTTATCTACCCGCCTATCGAGACAACTTCAATATCGCTGATAAAATTGTCTGTTTTGCTGTAAACAAACAAAATCTATTTCTTATCTCTTAACATTTACTCGATCGCACAGGGTATGTTTCGGTCAAGAAAGGTAAGATTTTATTATTCTATAAAGAAATGTTTAAATATCTTCGTGATTGCATTTTTCTATAAGGGAGATTGTTATCTTAGGTCTTATTATTTTTCAGGGATAATTTGATCCATAAGGAAACATTCAGAGACTTAGCCATACTACACTTTCAATATGCCACATTTGGCAAATCTCAATCAAAAGTTTAACAAAAATAAATTCAAAAGTTTTCGGATATGAAAATTGTATACAAAAAAATATTGTGCAGGCCAAGGATCAATAAATATGTTTTTAATTTTCAATCATATTTTAAGCAAATTTTCCATAAAACGTTCACTTGAGATAAAATTCTACATTTCAACTTCAATACTTTTTTACGACAATTTGGCACTTTTCAATTCTTGGAAAACGCATATAAACGTTCATTAAAACCTAAGGAAAGTAGTCAGTACAACTCACTGACATTAAAGTATATTATTATGTTTTCTCAATTAAACATAGTTTACCCCCATATAAGACTCCCTTCAAGTGTCCTTAACACCGCCCCAGTAATATGTAAGTATATCACTGCGAATACTGTATAACTGTTATGTGTTATGTGTATCCTAGCATCGGTCCATTAGTCGAAATGTTGTTCCTGCAAAACCATAGCGTCAAGGTTGGAAGTCATAACTACCTTATGTGTAAATATACCGCTGATAAAAGTCAAGTGTTTCATCCCGAAAATGATGCTCTTACCATAACACCATCGAGACCTTTTGTTATGTTATTTGCATATAAATGTGTAATAAAGAAAACCTTGTAAAATATTATAATATTGACCAAATTTTAAAATATTTCTATTTTTACACTTAATATACGATAATTCAAGATGGTCGCTATGATCAAATATGTATAAAATTGAACACGGGTACAATACAAATGTTAGAATTTAAAAAATTATAGTGGACAGATTTGTTTAATACTTTTCATATGAACAAACTATTATAAGGGTTGTTGAATGAAACAAAACAATCTATAGGTCGCGGTGCTAATTACAGAGATATTTCCTATTGAATTATCTCCCTTTATGATTCTTTTTCATAAAATTAGCCCAGAACAAATACAATTTTTAATTAAATATCTCTTAGGGCAGTATTGTTTTAAAAACTTGTAATATGAATAACTGGTTATAAAAGGGTTCTTGAATGAAGCATAAAAACAATATTTCCAGTGCTTACTAGTAAAAATGTTACATTGGATTATCTCCCTTTATGAGTTTTTTTTTAATAATAGTCCAACAAAAAAACCATATCTATGATGTGGCATCTGATCTTTTTTCAAATCAAAACATCTTATGTCATGCTCAGACTAACATTGGTGGTAGTCAACTATATTGTGAGATTATCAGTTCTAGACACAGAGAAGGTATGAATTCATCAATCTTTCATAAATTTTCTTTTTTTTTAAATATAACTTTTGGGGAGACTGGCTAGATATCACCATTACTCATAATAATAAAGTGAGAGTCTAAAACACTGACAAATTGAGTAGACCAAGACCAGAAAACAATATTTCTCTAAACTGGGTATGCACAGTGTACTCATATACATTTTTCAGTTCATACTTCTAGTGTCAACATATTTCAAAATTCATACATCAACGAATAATATTGTTTCTGTTTAAGATTGGAGTTTTATGCCATTTCAACAGTATTTCGGTTGTATCCCAGCAACAGTTTGCTTATACATAATACAATTTCATTAGTTAGGCTATGAAAATGTGCCTTGCCTACAGGCAATCCACCATGACCTGCTGTGGGCAGGAATCAAAACTGCCTTTTTCAAACAGCATATAAGCAGTTCTAGTTATTCGTTCATGCGAGCAATCAGAACTGCTGCATTTGTTAACTTTTCATAATAAACACATCAGAAAAATAAATTACAGACTTGCTAATGCATAAATGATTGTATCATATATCCAGTGACCACTTGAAAACATCAATAACTCTCTACAATAAACATCAGTCTGAGCATGCATATTATCTGATCAATCAGATCAAGTTGCACAGAGGTGTAGGTTGGTCTGAATATATGCTAGTCACAAAGACCTTCAGTCTGGTTCTCACAGAATGATACTCAAATATGCTATTGAAACTGTTTTATTTTGTGCATATAGAAATACAGCAAACAGGGTCTGTACACATATCCATTGGCAAAGAAAGAAGACCCAGATTAGTGAAACATGCAGGTTCACAACATAGGAACAAATTCCAGTGTTATGTTATTCATTTGTTCTGCAAAGTGACTCGCAATGTTTATCTGTAGAGCATTACAAGCATGGGTGTATGATTTTGAAAGCTGAATGATAGAATAGTTAAAAGAAATGTCATGTAAACAAACAAAATATCTTGGGACACTTTGTTCAACAAAAAATATTATGAGCAATATGTCAAAGTTAATACATCAACCTTAAACTAAACAATAAATCTTTTTATAATTGAGATTTACACCATTTCAACAGTATCAATTTCAGTTATATCCCAGCACAGTTAACTTAATCATGATACATGGGTATTCAAATCAGAACTAGGTTAAGAAAATGTGCCTAGCCCACATGCACTCCACCAGGATCTGCTGTGAGCGGGCAAAAAGGCCGGCACACCTAGTTTTACCAGATAAGAAGCGTGTTAACCCATTCCCACATACAACAAATCAGCAGCAGACAACTTTGATAACATTTAATAAAAAACAGAGATAGTCTCCATAAATGTAAGTATGCTTACTGAAAACAGTTGAAAACATTGTGACAATTTGAACAATGTCTCCTTTTATCACGATGTTTTCAAAAGTCGACTGCTGCAGAAGCATAAGAAAATGTCTCAGGTCTGTATGTTGGTAACAGTGCTCTGTGAAAACCAACCTGACCTTACAGCAGACTTGTGATAGTCGAACAAAGGGAAACAAGTGGAACAGTTTGATAGGCTCTGCTCTCCAAATGAGTTTGGGACAGTTTGACTTAAAGATCTAGCAAGCGCATATGGATCACACTTATTCTGTATTACAGCCTTACTAAATCACTTTTGAAAATACTTCTTGACTTGAGTAGTTAAAGAGTTCTTTCAGTAAATTGTACAACTGGTTTCCTTCATGTTTTTCTTGTGGTTTATGTTTGACCATCTTTGTACCAAAAACAAACATGCCAGTTTCTTCAGCACTGATGGATGGGCATTGATTCACCTTTACTTTCATGAAAGCTACATTGTCTACAGTCTTAAGATCTAAGTCCAAATGCAACCCTTTTTCCTGACTTGTTCCCCACTAGAGTGGCTATCATAGCTCCATCCCGATCCACCCTTCTGCAAACACATGTCGTATTTGAATTGAATATATGGAGTCTTGTCTACAGTACTGAAAAATAAAACAAGAGGTTGATAAATACCTGTCTATGATATAATGCTGCCTATGATATAATGTTAACTAAATTATATTGCAATCTTCTAAAGACATATAAACACAAGTGTTTATATGTCTCTGAATCTACAAAGTTTATTCAAAAGAGAAGAATTAAATTAATTTCAATTAAATAATTTATGACTAAGATAGAATAATTTGAGTGTATGTTTCATTTCTAAAGTGTTTTTTCTTAACCCAAATTTGGGCCCCATTCACAATCAAAAGAAACCTCTTTTTTTTCTCAAAAGTAGGCCTAAATTTCACAAAAGCTGACTTTTAACATTTAACATGTCACTATTTTCATATTGAAAAGTCCCTGGTCACAAGACAGCGTAAACACAGACTGATTTTCTACAGGCTACATTGACAATAAGATGGCTTTGTTTCATTGGGGTATTATGCCGTTTTCAACATTATTTCAGTTATATCACAGCGACAGTTTACTTATTCATGCATCCTTGTTAAAATCCCTTGAAATTTAACTGAATGTGTTCAATTTGCTAATATATCAAGATCAAAAATGAGCTAACTGACTGTCAGACGAACCCCCCCTCCCCCTTCAATTTTTTGTAAAATCAAAAACTAATTACATCATAGAAAGCTATAATAGTAACTACCTAAATTAATGTTGCCCCTTTTGCTCGGCTGGTGTCGCCAGTGTCGTTTGGTTGTTTCGACAGTATTCACAGTTCCACATACTATAACGATCCGTAGCCATGTCTGGTTTCAGAAGAAATATTTATTTAAGATAGTGTTATTTCACAGTCTTTCACAAATAAGCTGATCTTCCAAGGGAACGAGTTCTAGTCTACAATTTTATTTTCCTGTTGTCAATCGGAAACAAGTGTCCGAATTCTACGCTTAGTTTGTCGGCGAATCCGATACCGATTATCCAGTATCGATGCAAGTTTCCGTCATTCTTTTGAAAAAATTGCGATTGCTTTCGCTTTCTGCACGTTTAGAAGATACAAATCTGCCACTCTTTAGCCTAGCTTGCGCGGACAAAATAAATTTTTACCGAATTTATACTTTGTTGATATCATGTTCCGGATGTTGACAGTTTCACAATTTAATTGAGCGCAATGAGCATAAAAGTGCAAAGCACTACAATGAATCGGAAAGGACATACACAAAAACGATGCACAGTAACACACCGACGATACACCTTTAAGGTTATGAAAGTGCTGTGTTATTTTTGTGTGATCTAACTTTTTTACAAACAATTTAGAAAATAAATGGAACTTTTAAATAAACGACCGCAATTCGACGTCAGAACATACATTTTGACTGTACCGTAGCCAAAGAACGAGGTGACGTCATTTCCGTAACACTTCATTTGGCGTAACGTCAAATAGAGCGTCGTCGTTTCCCGCTAAAAAAGTGGTAGCAACATTAAATACCCCAAATTCCTATGCATGAGCTATAGATTCACTCATACAAAGTATAATTATTTATCAAATATTGTTGAAAAAGGATAACTTTCACATATTGAGCAATTGTACCTTTGGCGACAATCTTTTCCGAAGTCGTCTGCTGCAAAAGAGTCAGAAACCGTTTCTATTAGCGAAAGGGTTAAGGAGAAATGTGACTTCTTACATAACTTGTTCCAGTCATATTGACTGGTTTAAAAATGTAGTTGCCAGATGGCATCAGAAAAGGCCTGTTACACATTTGCTTCCTTACCATAATACAGGTAATTGATTAAGGACCTTAAGCATATTGGCCCTCATGTTTAAAGCTCGTTCATTATAAATGTTATTCATTGATTTTCTGAAAGTCTTTACTTTATTATTTTCTATTCGTTATAATAGACGTCAGCAAAACGAATTCCGAACATTTTGTGATCATGCGAAAAACATGAGATTAACATTATTATCGTCTAGCCAATTACTTATAAATCATTTTTATTGCCAAAGTATGATCTTCAATTTTTTTTACAATCATCTTACTGTTTTTCGTAAATAGGTAGCACCTATAGATATATTAGAATTGATGCAAAATTTGGGCTCTTCCAATATGTATGAGTTAATATTATAATTTAACATTTCCCACTTTGCGATTTGATGCAAACTTTAATAAACATGATATTGATGGGATGTGTAAAATACATGTTTATCAGAATTAAAGTCCATTTAAATTCATTGTTTCGCTTCAGAGATACACAAGTTTTCCGCATGATTATTGAACACCCGTCGTATAGGCCTCCTCGTTGATGGAACCGAGCTTCTAAAGACGGTTCGATCCTCAATGTCGGTATTATTAATGATGCCGCCTTCCATGACTTTTGTCAAACGTCAGAAAGAATGCTGGTCGAGCTGGATTGATTGATTGATTGGAGTTTAACGCCGTTTTTAACAATTTCTCAGTTATATCACGGCGGCCAGTTCACCTACTCATGCATTTCCTGGATTTCTCACACCAGTACTCCACACAACTATCTTCCCAAGCAAGGCCGAGCTGGAATTCGAACTCTCAAAAAGTCTGATACAACAGAATAGAGAAACTAAGAAAGGGAACGGTGGCATTTGTTTTATTATTGTTTTTGTTTAAAAAAAAAAGGAATACGAAAAAGAAAAAGGATTTTAATCATGATGTTATCAAAGGATGACACAAAGATTGACATCATCTTGATCTGTTCCTGAGAGTTTTATCCTTGATTATTTTTTCTGATATCTGATATGGATTTTTTTTTTTTTTCTTCATTATATGTTCACATAAAATGGTTATGCTTTTCAGTTTTAGTTCATTTCTAGTATTCAGTAATTCTGTTAATGTATACATATGTGGTCTTGTCTAAATATTTAATCCGAATGTTGTAGTAAATAGTGATATAGTAAATTTATAGTACCTGGCAAGGCAACGTTACTTGCCCAAGGACACAACACCATGTCCGCCGCGCTGCGAGTTGGGGTCGAACCCAGGACATCCGATTATAAATATATCACGTTAAGGTTTGTTTACTAGGTGCATCGATCACATTCTCGGGAAAATTCGTGACGACAAAAAAATAAACGCTGCGTTTATAGTAGTCGATTGTTGAAAAGATTGTGAAATTGATGATTGGCTCATTATGGTCAGTTTCTCCATTTGCCACAACGTATTCCATTATATTCTTAAATTAAAGTTCAATCTAATTAAGTAAAGATATTGTCCAATGTTTAACTCAAATGTTTGCATCGAGATCTGTCGCAGACTATTATTATATCATAAATGCTTCATTAACTCTTTCACGTTGAAAATTGTACCACTCCATATTTCGCCCAACAGGAAATTTGGTAAATTAAGTGTCTTATTGGCAAACAATGTATATTTCAGGAGAAACAGTTCGGTATGGGCTTTCTCACCCGAATCTGCATTGTTTGCAAAAGCCTTCATTGCCTTTTTCAGCGAAAGGGATAAGAACACAACATTAGTTGTTCCCCAATGCAGTGACACAAGTAACATTTTTCTTTGGTACAACAATGCATCACAGCATACTGCAACACAACATGCCAGCATTCTCCTCGTGCATACTTCACTTGATTGATTCATTGGGGTTTAATACCGGTTTCAACAATTATTTTGTCATATCACTGTCGTCAGTTCATCTACTCACGTTTCCTACTTTGTATCCCACCAGTAATCCACACTACGGTCTTTCGAAGCAACTGACTGCTTTTCTACAAAATATGTGTTGCAGTGATTTATTAATAGTAGTGTAAATCGGCTATATTTTTATTAATTGGGACTACATACAAATGTTGTTTTTTTTTTATTTTTATTTTTAAGAAAATACTCCAAAATATTAGCACAATCAAGCCAAGTAGAATAGCGTTATTTTTTCTTTTTGCTTTATATTTGTGTATTGTTTATATTGTTTGTTCTTGTTAGCCATTAGTATGTTATCAGCCTAGTTTCATAAAGTCATAATGTGTATGTTCACAAAGAAATCCAATTTGCATATCAGTTGTTGGAATATTAATGGTTTTAAAAGTAAAGGGTATAATAAATACAAGGATTCTAGATTCTTAAAAGAGATAGAAACAAAGGATAGTATCTGTTTATTGGAAACGCATTGTTCCCAGGAAGAGTCTTTATATCTTAATGGGTTTAGTTCAATAAATCTATCAAGGGCAAAATCTAAAAAGTCAAATAAAATTCAGGGGGAATTTCAGTTTTTGTAAAATCAAACCGTAAACCTGTGATCAATTTTTTGGAACATAAAACAAATGTTTATATTTGGTTAAAACTGTGTAGTACTTTTTTCGGGGAAGCAGAAGATATATATATCTGTTTCATATATAACCCTCCATCTAATTCATCACACACACACTCTCTAGAGTTGTTTGACCTATTGAAAAGGATATAGAGAAATATTCAAAAAAGGTGGGTATCATTTTGGCAGGAGATTTGAACTGGAGAACTGGAGACGAACAACCGGATTTTATAAAAAAACGACAATAGAAATGAGATAAATAACATTTTCACAGATTGTAATCCTGATTTAAATATACCATTACGTTATAGTATGGATAAAACTATCTCATCTAGAGGCAAATATTTAAATGATATATGTATACAAACAGGTCTTAGAGTTCTGAATGGGCGAACTACCGGAGACTGCATAGGCAAGTTAACATGTTATACTCCGAATGGCTGTAGTGTAGTAGACTACTTTATTGTGTCAGAACATTTGTTATCAAATGTTTCCTTTTTTAACGGATCACCTTTTGGGTGATCTATCGGATCATTGTCAAATATCTATGTTATTGAATATACAGCGTAATATGAAAGTGAATACATGTAGCACTCAAATGTCTCCTAAAATATATAAATGGAATGATAATTCTACGGTACTATTTCAGGAATCATTATCAACAAACACTATATAACAAAACATTGAGAATTTTATTAAATATGATTATACTGATCATGATAATATGATCAAAGACGTTAACAACATATTCTATGAAGCTGCTAATTTATCATTAAAACAAAAATCCATAAAGAAAGCAAGTAACTTAAAACAAAATAATAAGAAAAAACCTAATTGGCTAGACGCTCCCCTATACAAATTAAAAACTAATCTGAACGATAAAGCGAAATTACTACAGAAACACCCATTTGATCCTATGGTTAGGACATCCTTCGTCGGTCTTTTAAAACACTTCAGAAAAGCAAGGGAAACAAAAAATAGAGATTATCGGCAACATTTAGTTAATCAGTTAGATCAGATGAGGGATGAAAACCCAAGTCAATATCCGGCTTGCTTCGTGAATTTTCAAATTCAGATGTGCAGAACTGTACATCTGATGTGCCAATGAATGATTGGTTTTCTTACTTCAAAAGCTTAAACGAAAAAAGTATCAATGCAACCTCTGAAAATATGAAAGGAAAACTCCGAGATATGGAAAAAGAAATAATATTTACTAAACTTGATAATTTAATTTCAAAAACAGAAACAGAAAAGGCTATCAGTACACTTAAGAATAAAAAAGCCAGTGGATTTGACTCAATTTTGAATGAAATGTTAAAGTCCAGTCAATTTTATTTGACTTCTTCCTTTCAAAATTTATTCAATAGTATTTTGAGTACAGGTATTTTCCCCAAAATCTGGACAAAAGTGGGTCAAAAGATGATCGCTCTAATTACAGAGGGATCACCATTGGAAGTTGCTTGGGAAAGCTATTTGGCAAAATTTTAAATAACCGCCTGGAGAAATTTCTGGCAAGTAGAAATATTATTAAACGCGAGCAAATTGGTTTCTGCAAAGGGAAACGCACTAGTGATCATCATTTAGTTTTGAGAACTGTTATTGAAAAGTATACCCAACAAGGGTGTACACAATTCTATACCTGTTTTGTTGACCTTCAAAAGGCATTTGATACAGTTAGCCATGATGGTCTATTTTATAAACTTAGAAAGTGATTTGTATTATAATATTATAAAGAGTATGTACAATAACTTTGCGTAATAACTTTGCGTAAAGGCAGACAAAGACTACATGACTGAAAACTTTGCATCACATATAGGGGTTCGACAAGGGGTTAATTTGAGCCCACACTATTTAAAATCTTTATTAATGATCTTGTAGTCTCTTTTGACGAGTCTTGCAAACCTGCTGTTTTAAATTCTCTGCAATTGAATTGTTTACTGTATGCAGATGACTTAGTATGGATGTCAGAAACAGCTGATGGGTTACAGATGTGCATTGATAAATTATATGATTATTGTGAGAAATGGGGGCTCCAAATAAATATTAAAAAGACAAAATCAGTCGTTTTTAACAATACAGGAAAGCTGCATGATAACATTTTTAATGTAAATAATGTGGCAATCGAAAGGGCTAGGGATATAGATAGTTGGAAGTCTACTTAAGTGCAAGTGAAAGCTTTCAGAGACAAAAGACGATCTGTATAAAAGGGGACTAAAAGCCTTATTCAAATTTTAAAAAAAATAGATCTATATAAACCGAATATAAAAACACTATCACATATATTTGACCACACTGTGAAACCAGTGTTGCAATATGGAAGTGAAATATGGGGAGCGTCAATAGTAAATAAACTAAATAAAAAGAAACATTATTTGTTTAATATATGTAAAGACATGAAGCAAGAAAGTGTTCATGTCAAATTCTGTAAGTTTTCCTGAGAATTAGGCAAGGGAGCAACGAATATAGCTGTATTAGGGGAACTATAAATATTTGTTAAAATCTGATGGTATCCTCCTCTTTGAGGCCCTTACTGTATCTAAATCAATGCATGATATAAATAAAGAATAGTTGGTATAGTTGTGCTGAAAACTTAAAGATATACCTAGATATTAATATCAGAACAGTGAAAAATTCTAAAATTGATTTAAAATCACTAATTTACAGAAAATTAAAACAAAAATACTTATTAAATTTGGAAATCTGAACTTAATGATGACATCAAATGTAAACAGGGTGGCAATAAATTAAGAACTTATAGACTATTTAAGGATACAATTCCTTATTAAATATCTATTAATGTTAAATGAAGATGAAAGGCGACTACTAACTAAGTTCAGAGTCAGTGCGCATAAATTAGAAATAGAAAGAGGCAGATATACGGGGCTTCGGGTGGGGGATAGAATATGTAAATTATGCAAATCTGAAGTTGAGGATGAAATTCAATTTTCTTCTTGAGTGCACTGTTCGGGAAAATAAGAGATCTAATTTCATTAATGATATAAATAGGATCAACAACATCTTTGATAAACTGCCAAATATATCACCGGTGGTTGGCCGATCATATTTTTATCATATGTTCCACATAGCATTATACAACTTGTTTTGTAATGTTTATCATATAATCATTGAAATCATATGTATCCAACTGTTTGTAATTCACTTAACTGTACAGCTCATTTTTGGGCGTCGTGATTGACAATAGAAAAATTGTATTGTATTGTATTGTACATAGACTGTTAGCCGTTTGGTGGAAGACGAATGACGCTTGTCATAAGTATACTTCACTTACCAAATGTGTAGAGATCGAATAAAAATGTGTAGAGATCGAATACAAATTTGAAGAGATCGAATATAAATGTGTAGAGATCGAATAAAAATGGGTCGAGATCGAATAAAAATGTGTAGAGATCGAATTAAAAATGTGTATAGTTCGAATTTAAAAGGGTAGCAAACATCTCCTTTACCTGTGATGTTAAATATTTATTACCGTGTGATATTTTCAGAGTCAAATATGTATTGACTTAACGCCAAGGCAGCTTCCATGGGCTGTTGTTTCGAACCCCAGGACGGCCCACGTTTTTTCCGACGTTTGACACAACACAATGCGACACGCGTCATTCGTCTTCCATTAATAGGCTAATGGTCCATATGGAAAAGCAGGCAGGGGTCTGGTGTACTGGTATTAGAGAGCTAGGAAACACATGGGTTGTAGAACTGGTCGTCGTGATACGAATGAAAATGGTCGAAACGGCGTTTAGCCCCAATCAGTCAATCAACCAAGGCAGCTATGTCAGATAACCTGTTTGTGTTTTTCGTGTTGTAAATTGGACGGTACTTTCCCTTGTTTTCAGCCAAAATAACCATGACAAGTTGAATTTAACCCTTATTTCAATACACGTTGTTTCTACTAATTGTTGAGTCCTTAAACAAACAATAAACAGCCTGCACATGCATACAGGGTCAAGTTCCTTAGCCTAAGTTATTGCTGGTCGTAATCTGAAACCTTCTTCAATAACAAAATAATAATAAATAGATCAATGAATAAATCAATAATAATATATGTATGCATCTATATGTGTTTGTCTATACAACTATGTGTATATATATATATGTTCTTTAATTATCATTTTGCCAATTATCATACTTCATTATTTAAATCATATTTTTTCTATGGCAGGGGATTGAATGGTCATAGACAGATGAACATGCTAATTATTTTGTTCGACTGCGTCGAAATGCGTCTGTATATTGGAAATGGTTAACTATTAACCATTATCGTTTTGTACGTAACTTAAACAAAATCAGCGATCAATTTAGATCAAGATCAGTCTGTACATTCATGAAGACGAATAGTTTATTGACCTGTGTTGATAATGCAGGCAAAAGCGAACGTAAGCATACATATTTAACTAAACACTCGTTAATATTCCTGACGAGTGTTCTTAATTTGATTTCTATATTTTTCTATAATCGGTAAGGATGTTGAATAACCTTATCTTCGAAAACTCGTGCAGTGCTTTTGCCTTACGAAAAAAGCACGCGAAGATTATATATCATAGGTGTGAATATCAAAAATGTGCTTTCGACTGCTACATCTTACACAACGTGTTTAACATGTTTTATATTGGTTACACTGTTTTACTAATACTGTTAAATAATTGATAAAATAATTAATACCTCTTTTAGTAAAGCACACTTTGATGTATACCACTTTACACTCGTTTCTAAAACTGAATTATCAAGGACTAACTCTGTCCTCGTGGTACATGTAGGTTTTTTTTCAAGTTGTGCCGGGTAAGCTTGCGCGACGTCCTACATGTAACCCTCTCATCAATGCTTGTTTTGTACAAGATAGATACATTTAGTCGGAGTTCTCCTTGAAAAATATTGAATACAATGACTGTTCCAATGAGCAGGTGTGTTTACCGTTATACATCACTCGCAAACGCATTGAATGTTAACATTCTAACTGAAATATAATTTGGAATGGTGCAAACATACGGAAAATACCGTGCTGAACAATGTACACGTTTGTAATATAACGAAACCAGTTAAATGAACAGGAATTTGCTGCTCTGTTGGATTTTGCAAATTGAACACACAAAGGGACAATCTTTCTGTTCGGAAAACATGGAAATCTCATCGGAATGATCAGGCTTTTAGTTATTTTTCTACGATCCTAGGCATGTAAACGTCAGTGCATGTTGACAGCTATACTCTTGTTAGATTGGGAGTCTGAAAACCGATAAGTATTAGTCTCAACAGCATTTACACAAAACAACAAACACCTATTTTGCATTGTGCGACCCATGTAATTGCGGTTAACGTACAAGTTGACATACAAAAATAAAATATTTTCAGTAATGTGATCAGTAATAAACGAATCTTATTAATGTACTATCTCTAAAGAGACTTTGAATATTCAATTCAAACATGCAGCAATCAAGTCGGTGTCCTATCAGAACAAAACCTTACATGTATATTACAAGATAAACAATTCCTTATGTTTTCGGACAACAGATTCTTAAACCGACTTTAATTGCGTATTTCTCAAACAGAATACGAGCCGCCCACGAACAACCCCCTCTCAATAAATCTCAATAAAGAAAGGAGGAAACGTGTTCCCGTAGCTATGCTCTGACTATTCCTCGAAATACTGAATAACGAAGATCTTACATGCATGCATACCTATTTTCTAATTAACATGTTTTCAACATTAGTTAAGTCATATCAGCCGTGATAAGTGTGATTCACGTGATGAGCTTGTTCACGCATTGTAATACTTTTCATTTCCAAATTTGAATTTTAAGTGAATTAAAGTTAACCGTCTCGTGGTCTGCGTAGAACTGACTATTCCTATCACAAATAGCCTCCAATCACGTGACACAAACTGGTCAAACCAGTTTTGTATACAAACCTGTTGAGACAATTGTTCTCCTCTCTACGTTGTACCGCGGAGAACGGACAGTCTCAACAGCATTTACACAAAACAACAAACGCTTATTTTGCATTGTGCGACCCATATAGAAATACAAAGATTGAGAGTTGCGATTCCAATTTGGAAATGTACATTCAACACAATCTGTACATATATATCCAATTATAACTTTAATTGTTTAGTAATCATCAGTCTCCTTTCAATAGAGTCTACTATGTAACCGTCCTTGGCTATATCGGTCTTCCAACGACCGTGTCTTTTAAGACATCTTTCAGATATGCCGATGGCATTAGCAGCTGCAGTAGCTCCGCTAGCCCTCAAGCTATGCATACCCAAATTCAAACTTGGAGCAACCAACTTTAATTTTGACAAAATACATTCTCTAACTCGTGTGTAACTTAATCTTTTGTTAGTTTTAATAATGTTTGATACACCCTTAGATCTATAGCATGGTCTAAATAAGAAGTCGGTATACGTAATCGACAACCCAGCTGTTTTCATGAACTTCTGTAGCATAGCATACGGACAAGCAACTGAATTCCCTTTGGAAATAGGGACCTGCTTCCCTTCACGGTAAATATCAGTTTTACTGGAACGAATATCTATTATGAACTGATCATCATGAAATGTAATGTCTGAACAACATACAGAGCTAAGCTCGTTGAAACGCATAAAGCCAGCATACCCTATTAGAATAATGGCTAAATCGCGTAAGGTTATTACATCATCTGAATCAGAAAAAGATCCGCATAGTGTCTGTAACATCTCTGAATCAATCACGTCCTTCTTGTGAACTGGACCAGATCGTAAACGTCTAGCGGAATCCAATAAGTGTTTAACCGTACTGTTACAAGTTGGGTCCTCGAAACCGTGTAGTGAATGCAACCACTTTATAGCATACACTGCTGCCGAAATGACGGAGTAACTCTTCGCCTGATCAAGCATATATGTTACATACATTGCCACAGCAATTGGCGATGCTGGTTTGGATTGAAAGGAATTACTCTTGCAATAATTATCGAAATGTTTGAAACAGTTTACGTATTTTTGGTTGGTGGAATTGGCTCTCGACTGCACTAAATATGCGGCCATATGATCAATAACATGTCCATGCTGTAAAACGTCCACACCCGCATTATCCATCTGGTTCTTAATAGTGGACTTTAAGTCAATACCTGTAAACAAGGAAATGAATGTAAGCTCATTGCTTAATGTACAATATGTAAATATTAATTACTAATTAATATCAATGATTTTCAGTCGACTTCATTTAAATCGTATCCTCAGGGCTAACATATAAAACGGCATTGGATCTGACGAGAAAACACCGTTATTTCCCTTTCCAATACAAATAAGCCCTATTTTTGGTAGTTGCTTTACCTCTCTAATAAACTGTTTGAAACACCCTCCGGTACTTAATAAACACGGCCAAAAAGGCGCTGACTGCCACATAGGCGCAATAAGCATACAGCTTGCTTGCTCATTCTCTATTTTGCTCAAACATTCATTTACCAATTTTGGCGGAGGTACCAACCAGTTATTTTCATTTCGCCATTCCTGCTTAAAAGCATCTATACCTTCAGTACCTGGAACCCACCATCTCGCGTTAAAACGATGGCAATGATTATTGAAATGCGACGAAAACCTATCAACAGTATGTCTGCCCCATACACTGTCTAAATAACTGAACCAACTATCAGATATTGACCAATCATCACTATCGTGGCATCTGCTCAAATAGTCCGACAATTCATTAATTTCTCTAGGAATCCATTCCGGACATATTCGAATATTGTTGTTCTCGCAAATACCATTGATATTCAAAGCAATCTTCTGAATATCCATTTTTCTACTACCATTCAACAAGATGGATTTCACATTTTTGTTATCGGAAAACACTTTGACATTTTTGTTTCTCAAAAACTCCGCTTTACTTCTCATAAAGCGATGAACCGCTTCCGCCTCACGCCAGGTGGAACTTTTACCTTGTTCCTCTGGAAGCCAACTTCCGGTGACTTCATCAGAGAAATCACTTCTTACATTTATCAATACCTCTGATTGTGCGACTAGCTGTGAATCAGAACCTTCACCCACTTCCGGGGGTGAATCATACGTCAGTTTCCTGCCTGACGTAATTCCCAATTCCAGGGATTCGTTACTCAATTCCAGGGATTTGTTAACCAATTCCGGTGGTCTTAACGACGAACCTTTCAAAACAGCGCTATCTACGTCCGGAGATAGCATTATACTACCTAAATTATTTAACTCGCTTTCCTGATACAACGTATGAACGTCTATCATTTCTAGATAACCACCGTCACCACAGCGCTAGCATCGCAATATACTCGTACATTACATGTCTCGTCTCTGTTAAGCGCCCTACCTGGAACGTTTAATTTTCTGACATTTTCTTTCCAAAACGTTATTTCGTGGATAGCCGCGTCAGAAACCAGAACTGGCGCATTCCAACTCGCTCGAGTTATAATACAGTTATACATGTCTCTAGTTTTCATTCTAACAACATTTCCGAAAACGTATTGAAGTGAAATCAGTCGTCCTACTAAGGAAGCGAGTACTTTAACTTTAACCGTATTGAATCTTCCAATACTTAATTGATACATTAATGACTCAATTGACTTCTCAATCATAGCGATCCTTTCCTCAGTTATAAAAACTTTACTCTGACTGAAATCAAGCACGTAACCTAGCCATGTAACAACTTTAATAGGTAACCACTGGCATTTTTCTTCTGCTATTAAGAAACCGAATTCATAAAAAGTGTCCCTTACGAAGTTGCTTGACCTCAACGCTTCACCGTAATTGGAATGTCCGCCAATACCATCGTCCAAAAACATAACAATTTTATGTCCTAGGGACCTCAAATACGTAACGACAACGCGAACAATTTTCGTAAATATATGCCCTGCACTTGCAATACCAAAAGGGAGCGAATTAAATACGAAATAAGTGTTTTTACCATGATATTTCCAACAAAACCCTAAATATGGTTTATGAACCTCTGAAATGTCGACGTGATGATAAGCTCCCTTTAAATCATACGTGAATGCAAATACACCCGCTTTAAAAATCGACTGTGCCACACGGATGTCTTCAAATTTAATTTTAAACAAATGTATGTACTTATTTACATGTCTACAATCTAAAACCAGCCTTGGTTTTCCGACTTTGTTATATGCTACTGTTAAGGGATTCACAACTTCGGGTAATATATCTACTTTTGTAATTACTCCCTTTTCCAACAAACTTTCAATTTCATCCGTTACAAACGACGGGTTATCTATAGCCGATTTGTTATTCTTTAAATGTGTACTTGTAGGGTAACTTTTAAATGGTAATTTATACCCGTTTACTACAACGTCAACAATATACGTACTATCCGTTACTGAACGCCATTTATCAGCGTGAGCTTTCAGTCTCCCGACAGGGGAAATGCAATTGCTTTTCAATGCCCGAGTCTCTGAACTAGAAATGCTTATAGCAGTTGGCTCATACCCGACAAAAGCAGAATGAACATATATGGAACAATCATTTCAATAAGCTTTGTTCTCATCGTTTTTTATACTCATCTTATTATATGATGGATTCCCTGGACAATCCTTTCTCCAGTGTCCTGCTTTCCCACACTGAAAGCATAATCCGGGCTTTTGTACTGGAGCATTACCAACTTGACCTATGGCATCACGACGATTGGGCGTAACCCTCCTATATGGCCCAGTCCTTTTGCTTTTCTTCGCTCTTTCTGCCTTAATTTTCTGATTAGCTCGTGCCTCTGCTTTGTAGATCTTCTTCTCGTCTTCCGAGTCTTCAGCCAGGGGGTTCGACTCGTATTCTTTCACGACTCTCCAACCCAATTCGCTGCCGTCAGCCATCTTAATCAGTTTCTGTCGATATGACAACATATCTAGCGCTGCGAAGAATGAAATTAAATGCATAAATTTCAATTGCTCGTAAATGATAGATCATATCCGTGTCCTTTAATACAAAAATACCAACAGCTACCCTTTTTACGTTAATTACCAATACATCCGAGTAAGTCATTGAAAACATTGAATTGTCTATTAATCCCTTCAAATGACCACACCCCAAAACAAATAATGTATATAAACATACCCGTGTATATACAAGGCATAACTTGCCTGTAACGGCGATGTGTATTTAGCATGTATATGACCACGCCTTTATTTACGTTTAAACAATGATACAATTAAATATATTAAATTTAGCAAACCTTCAGTAATTTTCGATTGTGCTTCTACAACGTTCTGCTGTTCTAAACTAGCATTTACTTCTTTTAATTTTAAGAGCACTTTACTATTAGCTTTGAATTGCTCTTCGTTACTTTTCATTTTAAAAGTTGGCTGGTCTTGTTGAACAAGGCTTGAAATTCTTGTTAACTGCGAAGAATTATTTTGTTCACTTATCTTGTCAAACAGTGTTCCAATTTCTTGCAGCAATGTCTGTCTGCTAGTCTCAACGCTCTCCTTGACTGTATCCTGGATCATTCTTGATACTTCTTCATCCATATTTAAACCTAAGAAATATTTCTAAGTAAGAACGAAGAGAATTGAAGTTAACCGTCTCGTGGTCTGCGTAGAACTGACTATTCCTATCACAAATAGCCTCCAATCACGTGACACAAACTGGTCAAACCAGTTTTGTATACAAACCTGTTGAGACAATTGTTCTCCTCTATACGTTGTACCGCGGAGAACGGACATTAGTATATTGGCCATTTTATCAAATACTGCACTAAGTTTGTGACTGACCTTAAACGGCTTAATCGTTTTCCGTCTCGTATATTTTGATAACAGCCTATTCATTGCCAAAGTTAATCTTATATGAATTTGAGTTCTTTTCCACAATGTTATAGAATATTTAAACAAAGCATGTATAGTACAACTAATAATCATTTGTTTAAAACACCTTATTTTCAGTTGAAAACAATTTCATTTTAAATATTTTCTTTGGGACAGATAATTGTTATCACTTTTTGCAGGAGACAGATTTTGAAGCACTCTAACTTGATATTACTTTCACAATTAATCAGGTTTTCCCTTACCTAGAATAATTAGTCAAATTATTGAATGGCTTAAATGTCGAATTATTTATAAAACAGAACAAATCAGGAGTCAATTTGTCGAGTAGGACAACTATATAGTTTATATACATGAAGTCTTGCTAGTATAACTTTTAAACAGTTTTGTTGATAAACTTTGCATTAGTAATAAGTAAGTTTAACAGATTATCCTATCTTTCAGACTTATATATGTTACAGGACGTTATACATGTATACATACCACTACATTTGGATCAACTTGTTTATCCATGCGATTTATTAACTAGATAACAAAATACGAGGGGAGTTGCGTATCCCTTTTATCTAATTTCCTGTGCAAACATTTCATTATACTTCAAATACGATGGGTAAACATGTAACTGATTGCGACGGCAAAATGAAGAAAAGATTCTAACATATTTTTACTAGATGGTTGTTTTTGTCGTAAACACATGTGTTTCCCCTGTTGCATTTGTAAATGATTGGAATACCAAAACCTTGACCTTCAATCACAGTGGCTGTAACATGTGCTCTGCACATTCATTGTCTCTCTATGGTTAACATTTGTGGTGAGTTATTTAAAAATCCTTCAAACGATTCAAAAGTTATTAAACGGACACAAAATATATTCATATGACATTTTACCTGTAATCGCAACAACATGACATTAAACAAGAGTGGTTGTAACATGCATTCTGCACATCGTCTCAATATGATTATGGTTTGTGGTGAGTTATTTCATGAACATGTAAAGTGTGCAAACGTTATTGAGCGGACACGAATTATAGTCATATGACATTTTACCTCTAATTGCGACCTTGACTTTGAACCAAAGTGATGAGTTATTAAAAATCCCTCAAATGTTTCAAACACTTTTGAGCGGACACAAAATATAGTCATGTGACCTTTGACTTTTATTGCGACCTTGACCTTAAACAAACTTGATAGTACTTTCGACCTGGACATTGAACTAACATAATTGTAAGATCCGCTCTACACATCGTCTCAGTATGGTGAACATGTGTGGTGAGTTATTCTAAAATCCTTCAAGTTGTTCAAAGTTATGGAGCGGACACGAAATATAGTCAAATGGCCTTTGACCTCTAGTTGAGACTTGGAACTTGAACTAAAGTATTTGTAACATCAGCTCTACACATCGTCTCAATATGGTGAACATTTGTGTTGAGTTTTTTTAAAATCCTTCAAGTGGCTCAAAGGTTATGCAGTGGACATAAAATATAGTCATATGACATTTGACCTCTAATTGTGACCTTGACCGTACACCATAAAGGTTGTATCATGCATTCTGCACATTTGTCAATTGTTCGAAAGAATGTTGGCCACGCTGTGATTCGACCACAACTATCCTTGCTAAACAAGCGTTTACCTGATCTCAATCACGCTCTATGTCTGCTCCCTGTAGACATAACCAGTACTCGCGTCGTTAGAGTGGAAAAACCTATTAAGCAGAATCCGCTAATCACTGGATTCGAACCCGTGACCTTTAGTTTGAAAGGCAGACGCTCATCATTGCACCACTGTCTTCTAGGTGAAATTTTACAGTTGTATTGCCAGCTGTAGAGGAGGCATGGCTTCAATTGAAATATAGTGGTTTACGTGATAAAAAAGCATTCATGTCACAGACTAAAGTGTGTATGACCGAAATACACAAATCACAATGCACAATCATTATGAGGGCAACCACGTTTCTTAATGTTTAGAACGTAGTCCACATAATGATGTTTTCTATAAAGAAAGTCTTTACACCTGAAACTCACTAAATTTAAAAAGACACTATGTGCATTTTCATGTTCCTGAAGATGTGACGTTTGAATTTTAGGGTCTGATAGCCAGAAAAAAGTAGACTTTATGCATGAAAGTTACTACTTATGGTCACGTGACTAGATATGAATTACACACATTAAAGTGACTTCAATTTCATTTCAACACTTTCACAAGCAAGAAGTAGACTTTATGCATGAAAGTCACTACACATGGTCACGGGACTGGATATGAATTACATGTACACACAATAACGTGACTACATTAAACTACACACAGGGAACTCAATACACTTCTTTGCAGTACGTTTTGAAAGAAAATATATGCATTTCCGCAATCCTAAGGAAGTGTCATTTGAACTGTAGAGCTTTTCATTTCAACACTTTCACCAGCAAAAAGTAGACTTAATGCATGAAAGTCACTATACAGTACACATGGTCACGTGACTGGATATGAATTACTCTTAATAACGTGACTACATCAAACTTCACACTGCACGTCCTTTGAATACGTTTGGAATGAAAATATGTGCATTTACGTATTCCTAAAGAGGTGTCATTTGGAATTTAGGGCTTTCATTTCAACACTTTCACCAGCATAAAATAGACTTTATGCATGCACTACACATGGTCACGTGACTGGATATGAACTACACACAATACAGTGACTACATCAAACAACATAAAGGGAACTCACTACATTTTCTTGTAATATGTTTTGAAAGAAAATATGTGCATTTCTTATACGACAAATTTGCAGAAATAGCTCTACTGCGCTCATAATATCAAGCAATTATATATATGTTTTGAAAGTAAACGATGTTGATTCAATTAATTTGGGGTTTTACGCGATTTTGCACAATTTCAGATATATCACGACCATAAAACGTTCATTGAATATTATATCATCCCTGAGTAAACGTACCAGTAAAATATGACCTTCCTAAAAGGGCACTCAACCATGACAGTTATGAATATGGATCGAACCCAGAACGCAAGACTCCAAACCCCCAACACTAACCACTCGGCTACGATGTTCATATTTATATTTAAGCACAAGAATAAACATATCCAAATGGACCGACCTCTTAGAATCATATTGACAAAACTTATGTGTGTTGATGTATTTCTAGATTTGTAACCATTTTTTAATGATTTTGAATTCCGATGGTGTGCATACATAACTCGTTTAATTTAAAAACAACACGATGCAGTTGAGAATTTACGTGTTTTAGATATTTACTTTGCCCTTTAGATTTTTTTTTTGTTGAATGGACCAAACTATTATAACGACATTTTCAATGTAACGATGTGTCGTTGAAGGTCATCTAAATTACATAAGCATCAGTCTTATTCGGAGCCGCCAAATTTGTCTATTTGAATGGATGTGTATTTTTTTACACTGACACTGGCCAGCTATTTGTTCTGACGTTCATTGGTAAACAATGTCCAATGATGTGTAGGGAAAAGCAGTGACTCAGTTGACAGTGGACTCGCAATAACTCGAAATATAAAGGAAACCAACATATTACCTCGAATTAACGATATGTTTGAGTGAGCACTCCATTTGTGCTTAATCATTTATGTATTTTCATCTTTGTAGTTAATTTATTCTTTTATTTTTATTATGGATAGCAAGCCGGTGCTAAAATCATATAAAAGAGCAGTGTATCAGCAGTTCTGATCCATTGACAATATCAATGCAGCAAATGACCTCTGGTGGGAATACTGGGGAAGGAAAGCAGTAATCTTAACTAATTCCAAGGTGAAATATGCAAATTCGACAAATACACAAGCAGGTGATATGTTAATATATGCCTTTTAAAATAGAGAAAATGCGTTCCAGTACTGTATGTGTAGGTCATGTGTGCTTAAGTGGTATTCAACATGTTATGATGGTTTGTTCCCACTTTCCCAACCACTAATTTTCACACATACCAATTATCCCCAATTATCTCTTCGCACCTTAAACTTACCTGGTTTTTTTACACTGTTCAAAAGAGAAATTAATTTATTTCAGAAATTTTTGTTCCATCTGTTGAAAATACATACTTATTCTAGAATATAACAATTAATAGAATTAACAATTTAATTATAAATAACTGTTGAATATACGGTTCATAGAGAATATCAGAGGAAGTCAGACTCTGGATCTAAATGGCTACATATACAGCCTGAAAAACAGAAAACGGAACAGTCGCTAATGGAACTTTGTCAACAAAGCATGCAATGTGAAAATTAACACTAAGAATGATCTTCCTACCAAAATCGCTGGTGATCACCCAAGAGATGACAGCAGCATTGTTGCTGCGGACATCATAAGTGGTGTCCGAAAGCATGTCCGAGGGTCAACACAGCCGGTACCCTCAATCTTCAATGGTATTCTCGCAGAAACAAGATCGATCGAATGGGACAATTCCACCCAAGAGGTTGTGACTAATCTTCCCAAATTCTAAGAAGCAAAACCAAGGGCGGATGTCAACTTGGAAGGGAAGTGGTCAGAGTCGCAGGCAGGGAAACCATTCCTAATCGCCATTGACGATGATGTGGAGCGAATGCTCATATTCGCCACCGGTGACAACCTGACCTAGCTGTCTACAGCCGAAACCTAGTATATGGACGTTACCTTCTACGCTTCGCCGTCATATTTCTACCAGCTATACACCATCTACGCCATGATCGACGGGTATATGTGTCCCCTAGTGTATGGACTACTTCCAAATAAACAGCAGACAATGTACACCGGATTCCTCACACTCATCCATAATTTCGCTCGTGAACATAACATCCTTTGTCCCCAGAAACGATAATGATATACTTCGAAGCACCAGCTTGGCGTGCTGTCAGTAGCGTTTTTGTTGGTGTTCAAGTTTATAGATATTTCTTTCACTTCACACAGTGTATGTGGAGAAAAGTACGATATTGTGGTCTTGAAGCTGACTTCAATGACAATGAAACAGTTTAGATACTTGTGCTACGTGCGTCGGCACGGCCACTTGTCCCCCTAGCCTCTGTCAAAGATGTGGGGTTGCAGACTCTGGAAGAATGTGACAATAACTCTGTGCCGATGTCTGAGTTTAAGGACTATGTGACTGAGCAGTGGATAGAGGGAGACAACCGCTCTTAGAATCATTACGACAATGTTGGTCCACACATTACCCATCATGTTGAGGGTTGGTTCTGTACAAAAATACAAAAAAATACGACACTGCCATTCTTAAATCTACACTCTGATAGACTTTGTCCAGAAAGAGCAGGCTACTAACGAGGCGAAGCTGTTCCAGCACGCCAACGGTGGAAAACAGCGACCAAGGAAGCGAGTATACCGTGAGATTGAGAAAATGCTCGTCAGACTGAAGCACAAACTGCGAACTGGGGAAATAACTGGGGAGTTATCCGTCTACACATAACTATTTCAAGATGTGTTATTTATATATATGTTGTGCTATGCATGTTCCTCCGTTGTTCCCAATTCTTTGTTCCATGTTTTAATTCATAGTAGGCCTATAGTACATTATTGCAAATAAAAATCAGCTCTATATTTGTGCTTGTCTTATATTTATGATCAAATTTACCAAATTGAGAAACACAATTACAGTACAGTATACCAATTATGGAGGTCATAGTAGGCCTATAGTACGTTATTGCAAATAAAAATCAGCTCTATATTTGTGTTTGTCTTATATTTATGATCAAATTATTGAGAAACACAATTTCAGTACAGTATACCAATTTTCGCCAATTAACACCTATCAACTCTATTGTTACACAAAACAATACATCCCCCAGCATCTACCTTTACTTCTATAGGAATAATTAAAGGTTGGGAAAGTTGGAACACACCGTTATGATGCATGCAGTCCTTTTATTGATTGGTTTATTTATTGATTACAGAGTAATAAAGTTTGAAAATAAGTTTGAAAAAAAATAAAATAGCACTCATATTTAGTTAATGCAAAGTTACAAAACAAAGGTGACACAATACATTCTCTTGCTGTAGGCGTAATCTTGCCAAAGTATATGCCAAAGTATATGTGTAAGCACCATATGACGAGCCCTGGTGACAGAGACTCGCACTGCCAGTTTAAAAACCAGAATGAATAGAATCACAGTCAACCCTGGTGGAGGGTATGTCCCGCACTCAAGTCATATATGGAAGCTGTGACTTGTGGAACGTTACTGTTCTATAGTGGAACTATATTAGAAAAGAAATACGCTGAAACGAGACTAAAACTTGGCTTGAATTACAAATACAATAATGAAAAAGTGGGAAGGGTGGTGTTTGGCCAGGGGCTTTAGCCCCTGGTCATAGAAGTTATATATTTTGTTTCTGAGTTTGCAGCCTACCAATTGCTGTTAACACCAAACAACGCATTTTAGGTTGAGACTATGCGAGAAATATATTTTATCATGGATTCAACAAAAATGCATTTAAAAGGGCAAGATCACCCAAACAATATCATTATAATGTTGTTGGAACATCAGTGAAAAGAAAGGCGTGAGTACTCCAATATAAGTTTAACAAATGCTTATCAGTTAAAACGCCGAGAGGTCAAATGTGGAAGCTTATTATTATATTCGCGAAGTTGAACGGAAAAGTACGACTATGTTCGAGTATTTACAGAGATTGTCAAATTCATTTTAAATGGAGTAATTTGCCATTGTCAAACAAATCATCATGCCTGATTATGGTTTCGCATTTTACATTCTTTTTGGATTCCCCAATTTCATATTCCATAATATATTTTACAAACAAAAGTTTGCGAAAATTTCCGGAAAATGGCGACCAAAAATAAATGGTAAACAAAGAATTTGCATGAAAAATACAGTGGCTGATTTACCGGGGAGTCCGTAGGGAAGACCTGCCATCGGACGATACACTCCAGGTGTCAATCGAGTGCTGGAAGAATAAACGGGGTGGTGTATCACCCTTATTTTACCGACCAGTCAACCATTGACGACTTGGTTAAGGAATGTGATCCTAATGTCTAGATAGTTTTGTGATAGCGATCACATATTTGGTGACAAGTTCGAAGAAAGAATTTCAACTATTGGCCTCGTGAAGTCCGACTGAAGATCTTCAATGGAGATGAAATCTTTACCAACATGTTCCTTATGTCTGCACATAGAGATATATATATCAACCTATGCGTTTTAAAAAATCTTCTGCTGCAGATTTGTTTTGTTTTTTCAAAAGCATATTTATTAATTAAAAATGTAGCCTACGTAGCATCACTTTAACTCAAGTCACAATTCCCTTGTGATAGGTTTGCGAGTAGTTTGCAGCAGATTTGTTTAGGCATTTTCAGCCGGAACATTTCGGGACTCTTCGAGGGTATCGAGTTACTTTTAGCTCGGACTTAAAACCTCATCGCAAACTGTTTGCACATTAATTGGTTGATCCGTGGCCGAAGGCCGGCCAGGAATCACACTTATCGGGCGTCCACCGGGTCAAATGTTGGACTAGCCAGACATTCCAGACGCCGCTCAGAGCCCGGCCGGAACTTTTTGGTGGCTGCGGTATCAGAAAGAAGGAAAAATCATAGACTTTGAATATACATGTAGTCTTGTTCAAAGGTATTGGCTCGATTTGAAAACTGTTTTGCACAACTCATCCTTGGATAACCCTTTATAACGATTCTTAAAACTATTTAGATTAATTTAAAAACAAGGCTGCCAGGGGGCAGTGCTTGTTTTCCTTATATAAATACAATGATAAGACTGAAAAATTGTTCAAAACGGCATTATGCCTCAATCAATCATTAAATACGGCCATTATCTTCTTTTCTTTTCTTTAATCGATATATACTGATCACTAACATTAAAGACACACTCGCACGTTCCACCTATATAAGTATTGATGATTCCTTAAACATCCGATTATCTGAACAGTTTATTATTGGTATTCAGTTTAAATCTACTTTAAAGTTCTTTGAACGTATTTCTCACGTTTTGGATGAACATGTGTACCTGATACTTTAACTGATCTGAACTATTTATGAAGAAGCGCAATTGATTTGATAGACGAACCTAATGTCCTGTCACGAGAAACAAATGAGAAAACGTTTAACCAGCCAGTTACGATAAACTATTTTACTAGCAACAGTGTCAACGTAAATAGTCCACGCACTGAGGATGTTTAAAAGATAAACATTATCAAGCGAAATACGTCGTCTGTCTAGATCGACAGAATACAGGTAAGAATTTCTGTATTTTTAATTATCATAGAAGCTTCACGAAACAAGATGTCTTGCGGGTTTTTTACGCGATGTTTTACGCAGTATTTAATAATAACTGCAGGTTCATTTATCCAGAAAACGCTTACCCAGCAGTCATGAAAGCCAAGGAGGGAAATTCAGTATATCCATGTTTAAGTATTTTATATAACTGTTTTTAATAGAAGTCACCAGTTTTCTGAGCAAGAAGTTATCGATGTGAGATATTTAGAGCACTCTTCGTACTGTCGTCTGTCCGAACGTTTGTCCGAACGTTTGTCCGTTTGATCTCATTTTCATTCCAATCATCCGAACAATACATCTATCAAGCATCGAAACTGGATAACTCGGACACTCATGAATGAACATAGTGTTTATTTTATGTTCTATGGACAGGGGTTGAAAGTTCAAACCCAAGCTCGGCAATCATTCTTTCTGACGTTTGTAAAAGTCACTGTGACCAGCGTCATTCGTCTTCCACCTATGGCTTAACAGTCTATGTGGAAAGCAGCCAGTTGCTTGAAAAGATTGTTGTATTGAGTACTGGTGTGAAAAAGCCTGGAAAAACATTAATATGAGAACTGGCTGCCGTGATATAACTAAACAATTGTTAAAAAACGGCGTTAATCTGCAATCAATCAATGTTTAATGGAAATGGTCTGAATAGGGTATATACATGTGTCCGCGGTCAATTACACAACAATGGTATGGTTAATTGTGTTTCATTCCTCCTTCAACATGTTACCGGTTATATCAGGGCATTTTCTGGGTAGGCTACCTGTGTTTAACACTGGTGGTTCATTTAAAATGACACAAGCGAGTCGGTCGGAATACTAACCCTACAAATCTGAGCGCAAATTAGGACAGCCAATGTTATTATTTTAAGCTCGACTTTTCGGAGAATATGAGAGCAATTGTACAGACCCCTGTGTCGGCGTAGGCGTCTCACCTTGGTTGAGTTTGTGCATGCAAGTACATATATTTCACAAAAGCTCAGTTACTTATAGATTAAATGCATTGTAACGTTCTACAATGCTTCCCAACCTATGTAAATAATCAAGTTAGATAACTCTGTCCCCCATACAATGCAAAAAAGGGCCCCTATTTACTTAGAAATTCTGCTTAAAGTTTTGCATAAAAATAAATTAAAAGTCCGTATATCAGTAACTACTGAAACTTTATGCAGCTCTTTCCAACCATCAGACCTTAGTAAATAATCGAATTAAATAACCCTGCCTTGCGTATAATGCAAATTATCGCCGTCTATTATTTTATTTAAAAATTCTGGTTGAAGTTGTCCATGCACCTACATTTGAGGCCTATCTCGGCAACTTCGGTGGACTGGTGGAGCGCGTTGTGTTACGGACAGCTCTTGTTAAAGTCTATGAAAGGGTTGAATATATCGTTTTATCACCATTGCAAACAACTATAAAACATGCCTACTACGTAACAGTGATTTATAACCAAAATCACTCATAAAGCCTATAATGCACTTGATTTTATTTGCTGACATAAAGCCATCAATCTTATCCCTTATAGCAAATCTAAGCCGTTTAAACTGAAATGAACCTTCATAAACATGTTTACGCGTAGTCTAATCGTACTTAACCCTTTTACTGCCGAATTGTGAGAACTATTAATTTCTCCTTTTCCCAGACTCATTTCTTGTTTATAATTAAATGATATCCTCATGCATTGTCAGTAAACATAATATCCCTAAGACGTGACAGTCGTCTGCTGCATATTCGTTCTGTGTGTGCACGAGTAAATGATACTAACTAACTATTTAGTAATCCTTAGCACACGTTTGTTTTTGTTTTGTCATTTAAATTCGAGAGAGTTTTCAAAAAATTGATTGATTGGGGTTTAACGCCGTTTTCAACAATTGTTCAATCATATCAATCCGACCAGTTCACCTAATCATATCATTCATGGATCTCTCACACAAGTACTCAACACAACATTATCTCCCATTGGAGAAAGACAAATGACGCACATCAGAGTGACTTTTGTCGAACGTTGGAAAAAATGTTGGCCGAGTTTGGATTCGAACTCACAAACCCTTGATTAAGAGCCTTCGTCAATACAAAATGAGGTACCGAGGCCCGGTGTCAATAAAAAAAAAGAACGCGTGATCAATATTTAAGATTCAATTGATAAATTAGCCTTTCGACGGGAAAAGGTACGCACTTTTTGGTGAACAGCACAGTCGGATCAAGATCTACACTGTTCATCTATAGTTAACACACGCATGTGGAAGTTTCTAGCAACACTACTTAGTATGACAAATGACAATGACAATGACAAATAGTTTATTGATTTAAGGCCATCGACCCATAACAACATGTATAACAAATAATACAACATCCGTCAGCGTACCGCACGCTTGTCACACATATTCAGATATATATACCAACAAACATAACACTGATATTGGCGTTTGAAATGATTACACACACATATATATATATATATATATACATTCACATACATCCTATAAACAATATATCTAACCACTTTCAATTTGTTTAATGAAACTGTGTCTTCGTTTGAAAGCATAGAATAAATAAGAAGATGTGCATTTAATTAGTTTTTCATTTTGCGATGACATTACAATATTAAACTTGTGTATACTAGGTATGGTGTAATATTTACTAGGAATGTATGTCTATCTAATGTCGTCATAAAAGTCACAACAAAGCAAGAAATGGTACTCATTTTCAATGACATTCGTGTTACATAATTTACAAATCCTATTTCTTCTAGGAATATTTTGATAACGACCTCTTTCAATTTCAAGTTCATGTGCTCCAACTCTAAACTTTACATAAATATATCGAAATTTCCGTATGTCAAGCACTTCAAGATATTTTTCGTAACTGAATTCATTTTTGTACATGTGGTAACTATCTAATTTAGGGTTCGAATTTATTGAGGCGTTCCACTCTTGGAGGAAACAATCTTTTAGTCTGCTCTCAAACAATTTTAAGAATAAAGGTTCTGATGCGACCATTTGTTTTTGCCATACTATCCCAAAACCGTGTCTCTGTAATATTAATCTTATGCTTGTTGCCCAATTAGTATGGCCGTTTAGATCATCATTTAACATCATATAATAGCATGTCTTTACAAATCGTGATTGTGACATCCTTATTACTTTTAACCAATAGTTTATACAACGTTTTCGTGATGTTATATACATAGGGTAACGAGCACAATCTCCTAAAATGGCAAAGTTTGATGCTTTCTGCTTAGCGCACATAAAGCGCTTACATGCATAGTATTGTGCTCGCTCTAGTTCTCCATAGTTGTCTGTACCCCAAATCTCGGAGCCGTACAGCAATAAAGGTGTGATTTTGACATCAAACTTTTGAAAAATACAGTTTTCGATAATTGACCCGAGTCATATAAGGACTTTAATATTGAGATTAAAACACGTTTACCTTTCATAGTAAATGTATAGATAGATATCAACGTACAATACTGCGGGTTGCAAGATACTACCTTTTCCCCACCGAATGTAGTTTTAACAATGGATTACCCCTTATCCTGCTAAATTCATAAACTTGATTACTGTCAACATTATTGAGTACATTGGTAGTGTAGTTTTTGTCGAGTTGTGTTTGTTTGTGTGTTTTTAGTTCAACAGTGTTCACCACTATATCACACTGTATTTCAATATAATATATCTATAGGTGCTACCTATTTACGAAAAAACAGTAAGATGATTGTAAAAGAAAATAAAGAGCATACTTTGGCAATAAAAATGATTTATAAGTAATTGACTAGACGATAATAATGTTAATCTCATGTTTTTGGCATGATCACAAAATGTTCGGAATTCGTTTTGCGAACGAGGTTTAAACATGAGGGCCAAGATGCATAAGGTCCTTAATCAATTACCTGTGTAATGGTAAATTAGCAAATGTGTAACAGCCCTTTTCTGATGCCATCTGGCAACTACCTTTTTGTTCCAGTCAATATGACTGGAACAAGTTATGTAAGAAGTCACATTTTGGCTCAACCCTTTTGCTAATAGAGACGGTTTCTGACTCCTTTGCAGCACACGACTTAGGGAAAGATTGTCGCCAAAGGTACATTTCCTCAATATGTGAAAGTTATCCCTTTTCAACAATATTTGATAAATAATTATACTTTGTATGAGCTCACGCACAGGAATCTGGGGTATTTAATGTTGATACCACTTTTTTTGCGGGAAACGACGTCGCTTCATTTGACGTTACGCCAAATGAAGTGTTACTAAATTGATGTCACGTCGTTGTTTGACTACGGTAAAGATCAGAATGTGATGTTTTGATGATACATGTATGTAGGCCAAGTTGGAATATTGGTCATGTCTGTTAAAAAACAAGTTCACTAGGCCAAATTGAAGAAAAATCTTGTCAACACTGTAGGCGCCACGTTTTTTTATAATTTGGTCAGAATGTTTATCTTAATGATATCTAGTCCATGTTTGAATAAGGGTCGTATCGGGTAAACAAAAATAGGTCACTAGTCCAAATTAAGGAAAACCTTGATAACACACTGGATGTTGCATTTTGAATCTTTGTCAGAATAATTGTCTTGATGGGTTTTGCATATTTCCAACACTTTCTCCCAGTCTAGTACATGGTTTAGAGAACTATTTCAACTTGATGGAATGTGATTTAAAGGGACTGAACACCATAATGGTCCAAAATCGTTATATTTTATACTTATTCTAATTAATCCACAATACGTCGATATATATGTAACGGAATGTTGTAGAAGGTCGTACAAGTCTTGTTTTTCATTATTTCATAGGAAATAAGCAGTTAAAACAACGTCCGCTCCGTGTTTTCCCGTTTAAAAATACCGTGGAATTTCCTCTTGCTCATTTGAATTTGTGGATTCAATTCGGCATTCTCTAACACTATCGACTCATTACATTCATGTGTAAGGAACGACAACTCTTCGAATGAGATTGTCAATTCGGTTTTAGTGATCACGTGATAAATATACAGCAATATTTTTAGTTTTACTGGGTTACTAACCCAGTAGATTTTACAATGCAAAATAACGAAAAATCTCCGCAATATTAATAGTGTGCATATATGGTAGTACATCAGTCAGCAAATCTCAATGCCTTACATGCAAAAACATCCAGGTAATAGCAATTTTTAACAATTTTCTTTTTTTTTTTCGCTCATATGGGATTCAGTCCCTTTAACATTGACATATTTCTCAATAATATAATAATGCAGAAACTTCCAAAAATTCTGCCTAAACCTGCTGTCAAATTTCCCTTTGATTCTTCATGTCTTAAATGTGTATACTTGTGAGCTCTTGCAAAGGTCCTTCTGTTTTTAAATTAACAGATTAATAAGATTTACTATTTTTGACATGATCTTTCAACTTCTTGACAATAAATACATAAACATAAGCTGCAATTGTTATTACCTTTCACATTTCCCCTACTTCTCCACTCTTCAACAAAAGAATCCGCCGTGTTAGGGTGGATAGTAAGGACAACTGCCTATCCTAGTACTCTTAACTCTTTCAGACAACATGGATAAGTGTATTGTCAAAAACTAAAACTGAAATGCTCTTGAAATGGCCTGTACCATTAATACATAATTAATAATTTAGCGCATAGAATTAACTGTAACTATTGCTACGCAGTGTCATTTTAATACCGACCATCGGGATCGGGAAACGATGGCGTCTGCAAATATCTACATTGAACTGTAAATCCGTGAAGTCTTGGATAGTCATCAAGTGATAGATGTTACACAGCAGCAGTATATGTGGTGACAGCAAAAACCTACAGAACTGTAACACCGAGTCTTGTACAATGTATTAAAACAGAATAGCCTTCTCGAGTGTGAGAGGTCGCTGGAACTATATTAGGCCGATTCATACCAAAGACCTTTAAAATGATAGAACGTAATGGTTTTCCCTCCTTTGAGCTCAGGGCTATGGGGTTAGCTGGTTTCTAGATAAATTGACCAAACATACTGGTAACTTACCTAGGAAACGTCATAATATGATTGAACAAAATGTTGACAGCGGCTTTAAACACCATGCAGACAACGCAAAACAAATCCATAACATACATTGATACAAGAGTCATGCTGGAAACCTTATTTGAATAATTTCTCCTTTTGCCACAATGTTTTCAACTTTATTCATAATCGTACTTTCAGTTATAGAGAATTTAAATATTTTAACTTTATGTTTAAAAATAGTCCGTTGCATATTCTTTGTTTGTGGGATAGGATTAATGAAATCAGATGAGCGTTGCCACCTGCTTTCATGGCTCGTGCATATTTAACCAGTGTTTTCCTTTTCCTTCTTAAAACTGTCAAACAAGAGTTGCTGCAAGATGCAGCAGTTGGATGTTATGGCTTAAAAAATACTGTTTGATTTGAAAAACACGAAACGCGCTTTTAAATATATGATATAAATGAGCCAGTCCACGACAAAACCTGTATTAGTGACATAACGTATGACGTTGGGAATTTCCAATTTTATGACGTCACATTTTTCGTCAACGTCGGTTTACCGTAAACAGTATTATCTTGAATTTAATTTCCAAAGTTTTGACAGTGTTTAATAGATGCAAATACTGGATTTCATTCGTAATGGATTCTGAATAGGAGGTAAGATCACTTATGTATCTTTTATTAACACACATAACAAATAAATGTGATTTATTTCGAAGAAAACATTGAAAACACGACGATTGCCCTTGGCGATCTTCAAGGAAAAAAAATAGCGGGCTGTTTAAAAGAAAAATGACTTTGTACACGAATCCATTTAAAATTTATATTTTTTAGGACAGATGTACACAACGCACTTTATTATACACATTTAAGTACTAGATAGGTCTAGCGTAAATCTCCTAAAGATATAATGCCGCTTGCAAAGAATATGAAGGATGTTAATGTCCGAGCAGATCAAACCGTTTAAAGTATGTGTTGATAAAGTAAAAAAAATACATCTTACTTTCAAAATATAGATTGAATGGTACATAAGTGTCTCTTTAAAAATGTTTCATGTAAACGTGTGGGGAAGAAAGATAATAATCTGTATGTAATCTTGTTTTTTTTATGCTACACTATTCAATGATTATTATAATAATAAAAAAAAATACTCTATTCATCAGCGAAGGCGGAATAGCTCAGTTGGTAGAGTGAAAGCCTATGGACAAGTCCAACCGAGTTCGATATCCGCTCTGGACAAACTTTTTTTTATTTTTTTTATTGAATTATTTCTGGACCAGTTAATAAAGAAATATATATTATTTCTATAATTATATTGTTTGTCCCTTCAGATTCACTTATTCATAATTGTTTTTCACGTTATTTTCTTTCACAACTGTATAATGAATAACACTTTAATTGATTCTTATTCAATGTAAATACGTGTTTAAATTGTAAGTTGTAATGTAAACTATAACTTTTAAAACAAACAAATTAAAATTTGTTTTTCAGGAGCTTGAGAGCATCTTCTCTGATCATTTTGGTCGAACACCAAACAATTCTCAATTTGAGAACACAGATTCAGAGAATGAAGGTATCAGAGAGAGAGAGATTTTTCTGTGGTGTTATGGATCGAGTAAATAACTTCCTCAGTGAACAGCCAAGCACGATTAATGAAAGCCACAGTGAAACATTGGACAGTCAAAATGAGGACCGCGAATGGATCTTGGAGGGTGAGGATGCTGTTTCTATGAAACAATTATTTGAAACAGGTTGTGATTGCCACAGAAGATGTGAACCTCAATTTGCATGTATTAAAATACAGACTCATATCTAAGATATAAGAGAAATGACAAAGGAGGAGAAGGAGATGTATATAAAGGGTAGTTTACTCACAGGTCCCAAATCAGATCTCACAAAAAGAGGAAAGAAACGTTCGCGGTCTCGTGCGCAGTATATGTTCAAAGGAAAACTAGTTTGCAAAGAAACATTTTCACTTGTTTATGACATTAGAAGGTGGTCATTGGAATCTCTTAGAATATCCATGACACACATGGTGCTGCCTTAAGACAACATGGAAACAAAGGGAAAAAGCCAAAACATGCCCTTACTTTTGAAGATGTTAAACGTGTTGTGCTTTTCATCAGTAATTACGCGGAAGAGTATGGAATTCCACAACCTGCTGCGCCACGTGTACGAGATGATACTGCACCCACCTCTCTATACATAGTATTATAACAAAACTACATATACACAAGCTATACAGATCCATGTGGAAAAAGTGTCTTCCACATGTAAAAATTGCCACACCTAGAGACGATGTTTGTGATTCATGCGAAAAGCTGAGAAAACGGGTTATGGACTCAATATCAGAATAAGAAAAACTTCAAAGTGCAGATGCTTTAAGGGATCATGTTATGATATTCATTTACAGGAAATACCAGCACTTCACCTTCAGTTCGACAGCATTGGGGTCCGTGAAAGTTCGCAGATCCGCCGATCAAGCAGAATAAACCTTTAATATCATGAAACGTTGGAACGCTAACATACCAAGAGATGACCCTGTTGCTATAGAACCGAAAGAATGGTCTAGATAACGCGCACTATATTTGCATAGAACAGTACGGCAATATGTGCGACCTATGTACCAAGATGTGACTTGTCCGGCACCGAATGTCTGACTGAACACATTACAATCTTGACAGCATTTTTTGTAATCTGTGTTTATATACCTTAATTCATCGAAGTAGAACATATTGTACATATAAATATGCATTGTTTAATAAACACTAAACATTTAATTCAATCGTTGAGTTTCAACTATCGACACCGCAGTGTGTATTAAGTAAATAACGTTTGTGACGTAAACACGTAGGTTGTTGCGACATTGATAGTGTGGTTAATGAAACCGCCATCACTTTCTCGTTTGAAGTGGTATTCGAATAAAATAGACGGCAGAAATTAGATAACATAATTCGAATTAAAAGGAAAGTTTCGCCAAAACATTTTAACAGTTATAAGATTATTTATGAGTTATTAAAAATTCGCCCTAGAGATTTTTATTTAAAAGATATATAATTAAGGACACATGTTCGTCTACCATTTGCCGAAATTTCAAGAATATATATCGAGCCGATTTTTAATAAATCACAATGCAGTTAAACGTCTTTCGCGCTTCGGAACGTACATTGCATAATTAAAGCTAGATACGCATCTAGGGTAATAAAATGAACACACCACATGTTTTCATTATAATTACCAATTTCAATCTTTTAACTACCCCCTTTCTTGTACCCCCTAGTAAATAATGGTAGGTTGTATTTTTTTGCTTCTCTTTAATGATTCAAAGTAGCTACGATATTGCAATTTATATAGTAAATACATTAAAAATACAACAAAAGAATACTTGCATTTGTACTAGATAGCGAGAATGATATTTTCAACAATATCAATATGTGCTATCGTGAGAATTTGTCAGTAACGCAACATATACAAATTTCATGAATCAATAAGTAGTGACGGGTTGATACTTATTCATGCGAAGATAGTTACATTTCAGGTATAGATCCAATTCGGGCAGTGAGCCATGACACATTGTCAGTAACGCAACATATATACACATTTCGTGAATCAATGAGTAGTGACGGTTTGAAAGATAATTACATTTCAGGTATAGATCCAATACGAGCAGTGAGCCATGACAAAAGGTAATGGATAGTTCTATTATCCAATATAGGGACAATATGCGCCCGTTTTGATTATAAGTAAAATCCTGACACACCACCAGTTCGATGGCAAAGTTAGCGGTTTAACAAGAGCATTGAACTCGCAATGCTAAGGTCCTGAGTTCGAGTTGTAATGAATTACATGTACATTTTTTTATTTTATGTACTTGATGTTGTTTCTACGTAATTGCTAATCGCGCAATGTCATTAACTTCGTGATATTATATTTACATGCAAAGGTATAAATGTGGCATACAAATGTAGAACGACGTATTATAGTAAACACAGCCATGCAGTCGAAGTCGTATTATAGCGATGATGATATATTATTATCACTATTTCTGTCAAGGCTTTTGATGATCTTTATGTAATATAGTTATAATGAATATTAAAATGAAGAAAACAATGACATCTAAATATAAAAAAAATGAAGAAAATAATTAAAACTTGAATAAATATATGCATACATACAAATAGATCAAAGCTAAGATGCTATTATCATACTTTTGAGTTAAACCAATATGTATTCATATATTTAACTGTACCGAGGCGTTCCAAATTCCAAACAACATTTCTGGGAGATTATGAAAATTGTGAGTACAATGGGGGCGGGCCACGGTAGTAAAGTCAATCTGACGTCGCCATTTGGAGTAGGTTTGAAAACGTGAATAAATATTTTAACAACTGTTATATCAACTCAATTGTTGCATCAACTTCGCCAGACGCTATTGCTTAAAGACATTCCGTAGCATTTGTTCACCGAAATGTCTAACATGATATGTGTAACGCATGACAATTATTATGGGGTAAAAACGACACACAAACTGTTCCTTTCAACGTCAGAACTGGCTCCTTTGCAAGTGACGTTAATTGTCCACTCATTACTCACCTCTGACCATAAACAAAAGTATATGTATATATCGCTAGTGACTGCTTGTCTATGCATCAACTCGTTTCTATGACAACGATTTATAACTAAACTTATGACAAAATTAGAAATATCAATTCGCCATAAGTCACAGCAAAAACAAATATACGTATGGTATGAATTTCCGAAATATGTATTAACTAATGTTTTACGTCTATTTTTATACTGTATCATTTGCAATAAAATAAGTATTCGGGAATAAATAAATTAAGATATCCATTTTTAGTACGGAATAGATAAGTTGATGATTATTGTAAAAAAAAAAGTTGTCAATTTTAATTCCGCTGACTGCGTTTCAGCTAAATATCGCAATGTGCGTTCCGACGCGGGACATCGGTAAAACGGCATTCTGATTTACTAAAAATCGGCTCGACAGATATTTTTAAATTCTGGCCATTTGTAGTAGAAAAGGTGATCGTAATGATATGTATTTTTTTAAAACATCTCTCGGGTAAATGCTTAGTAAATTAAACATTATGCAATTACTTTGGAAATATTTTAGCGAAATTTTCATTAAAAATCGGGTATTTGTATCTAAATCGTCATGGCAGATACATTAAATTTATATCATGACACAGGTAACTGTATTCTCTATAATTCGTTGCTATTGGTGTTTCAATACAAATTCAAACAAGACAGTAGAAGGGGCTGTTATTTCACAAAAAGATCGAAAACGATGTTATTTCAAAGGTATGATTCCAACCACCTTAAACAGTGGACGTCATGACGTATTTTTTTTGTTTCGTTTTCATATGACAGTTGGTATGTTTATATCGTAATTAAGAGACTATATGTAGGACTATTTGGCTAATTCTGGTATCATTATGAAGGTAAAAGTTTGATATTTTAGGAAATACAAAAAACTGAAAAAATATCTTTTTGTCACTAATACAGGTTTTGTCGTGGACTGGCTCAAATATATGACAATAGTTTTTTAGTTAAATACGTAAAACGAAAACAAAGATACCTTTTTCAAACGTGTTGACCTCGATCTCCCAGTGACGAACTGCTACGGAAATATCCGAGAACTGACAGTAAAATACAGGGCATGCGTGATCAAGACGATAACACGGCGCATGCGCCAGCCCATTGCACTAATGGTAGTTCTAAACACAAAAAGCACCGAAAGATGTAGAGCAAGAACAGACGCTAAACTAATACAAAGACTGGTAGTCGTCTACATTGTTTAAAAACGAGTCCGTCCTAGGGAAAAGGTATAACTTGGTATTTATGATCAGATCAGCCTTCGCATAGCTCTGTGTTATCAGGTTCTACACACGTTATTTTTATGCTTCTAACAAGCTCATGAACGTAATATATGTTGGTTTAAACAGTATTTATTTCATATTTACATGTACATATAATTATCAATATGGCAGTATATACAAATGATTTGAAAACAAGCCTTAAAGGCTTATATAAATTCATTTCCTGTGAGGTCAGGATATAAGACAGCTAATACAATCTGAATGGATAATGTGAAATAGTATTTATTTTAAAATTTGACTGTAATAAACACTTTTTATGCAAGTTCAACAATCAGAAATCGACAGACTGCACTCCACTGCGCAATAATCCAAAGTTGCCCGGTACGCGCGGCTCGCCCATCTCTCGCTTATGCCGAGAATCGCTTTGAGGCAATTATATATTTTTGTACTTGTAGGAATAAAACGGTGTTAAGTTCGGTGGTTAAGTTTTCTGAACCGTACATAAGATTATTAAGTGTAGGTGGACATGGTAAATTAGAAAACAACGAATGTCTTAGATCGTCATAAGTGGGACAAGATAGAAGAAAGTGTTTTGTGGTTCCCACTTCACCACAGACGCAAGACGGATCATTTATAATTGATTTGCGATTTAAGTCATAATTCAAAGAACTACATTCTAGTCTACGACGTGCGTGTAAAACTTGGCCACGTCTATTTCCTACGGAATAGTAAGTTGGCGGTTTTTGCATGTTAGTGCTGAGACGACGCTTGGAAATAGGGAGAGTTGGACTTAATCTTATATTAATTGGTAAAGAATTCCATTGCCGAATAACAGAAGGAAGAAATGATTCTTGATATAGAGTTGTTCTTGATTGTATTGACGGAGTGTCTATTATTTCTAAGGGGTATCTATTATCAGGTGGGATCGGTATCAATTATGTAAGGTAACTAGGGGATATATTGTGTTTCATTATGTTAAATAATATAAGTTTGTGTTTTCGTCCTCTGTTTGATAAGGTGTCCCATTTGACATCGTTATATAATTTTGCTATACTGCATAATTTTGTTGCGCCAGTAACTATTCTGTCAATTGTCCCACAGTACGTCACTATATTAAGTAAAGGTCTTATGAAGGTCACATATAGTTTTTCGAGGCATGATCGATTTAGATGAAACTTAAGAGTTCGCAGTATTCCTATTCTTTGCCAAGCTCGTTTAACCATTGATGATATATGCGGATGTCATTTACCATTGTTTGAAAAAATAACTCCAAGGGGTTTGTGATCAGATACGTTTTTGATCGGTACATTATTCATAGAAAGGTCAGGATGGATAGGTTTATTTAGTTTACGCGTAATTGTTAAGGCTTCTGTTTTGTTAGTTTTAAAATCGACAAGCCAATGATGAATCTTAGATAAATCTATATGGAGCAAATCCGCAGATTGCTGTGGATTGTCAACAATAACATAGATACTTGTGTCATCCGTAAATAGTCGTACACTAGAATTTATGGTTTGTACTTTGTCATTAATATAAATAAGGAATAAGAGCGGTCCTAATATAGAACCCTGGGGAACCCTGGGGAACACCGGCATTAACATAATTCCAGTCAGATTGACTGTTATTAACCACGACACGTTGTGTTCTGTCAGATAAATATGACGTGAACCACTTTAAAAGAGTACTAGAGATGCCAGCTGCCGTAAGCTTTTGTAGAAGCTTTTGTAAAAGTCCGCGGTGCCAGACTCGGTCGAACGCTTTCAAGATGTCGCAGAACACTACTTCTTACTTCTTTGCCTTCGTCGAGACCCTTGCAAAACTCATTGTACAGTAATACAAGTTGGTTTGTTGTGGAGTCGCCAACAACAAAGCCAGATTGGTAAGGTGATAGTAGGTTATGATTGATAAGGTGATTATAAAGGTATTTATGTACACATCGTTCCATAACCTATGCAACTAAGAAGAGAAATAGGTCTATAGTTGCTTGAGTCAGAAGGGTCAGGTTTCTTGAAAATAGGAGTACAATTAGCCTTTTTCCAGTCTTTTGGAAAATATGACTTTAGGAGGAGGAAGTTGAAAAAGGTTGATAATGGGACTGATAGCTCATGTGATGCTTCTTTAAGAAGACGGGGACTTATTAAATCTGGGCCACATGCCCTTAAAGGGTCAACCTTAGATAAAGCACCAATCAATTGGGTGGTGGGTTTTTGTTATGATCGTCTACAGTTGACTGTTGACTGAATAAATCATTAAAGAGAGTAGCCTTTGCAGTGTCTGTTGGGGCTTCAATGGTTTGATTTAAAAGAGTTGGAATCTTATTTGACTGCTTCTTTAATTTAATGAAAGATTTTGCCATTTTAAACCAATTTTTGGCACCGAGAGATGATTCAATTATTTTTTTGATTAGGGTTTCTTTGAAATCCGATTTGCATTTTCTTATAACAGTAGTCACTTCGTGGTTTTTTTTATGAAAATTTAACCAAGACAGATCAGAATTGATTATCTTTGCTTTGTTGTGTAACCTTTTTCTTTGTTGTATAAGTTTTTGAATGTTTGATTGAAACCAGGGGACGTCGTTTGATCATATGTTTACGTGTTTATTAGGAATTGATGATTTAGCAGCATTGATTATGACATCTGTTATCAAGCTAGCTGTGGATTCAAGATTATTCGGTTTAATAATAGTATCCCAGTTTGAAGAATTAATAATGCTTCTAAGATTTTCGTAGTCTCCACGGTCATATAACCAAATATGTCTTATATGTTTATTACATTTTAAAATGACAACAACTGGACAATGATATCTGACTAGGTCAGGTATGAATGTTTGATTGAAACCAGGGGACGTCGTTTGATCATATGTTTACATGTTTATTAGGAATTGAGGATTTAGCAGCATTGATTATGACATCTGTTATCAAGCTAGCTGTGGATTCAAGATCATTCGGTTTAATAATAGTATCCCAGTTTGAAGAATTAATAATGCTTCTAAGATTTTCGTAGTCTCCACGGTCATATAACCAAATATGTCTTATATGTTTATTAAATTTTAAAATGACAACAACTGGACAATGATATCTGACTAGGTCAGGTATGAACGGGTCACTTACAAAACTAATAAGAACATTTCTAACGTTTTTACAAATGATTAGATCAATAAGAGAACGACTATTCTCTGTAAAATGCGTAGGATCGGGGTTAACTTGGTTAACATTATAAGATGCGATAAGGTTTTTCATTTTTGATTGGTTGACATTCATAAGGTCACTGTTGAAGTCACCAGCGATAATAATATTGTCAATATTGGTACTATAAGCTCTATCGAAACTTTCTTCGATAAGTGTATAATAAGAATTATTTGCACTTGGAGGTCAATAACAACCACCTATGAGTAGGGTTTGACCATGATGTTTTGTTTCTAACCATATGGCTTCGAGACCGATAATCGACAAGTCGTTTCTAATATGTCCATGCATACCATCACGGACAGAAATAGCTACACCACCACCCAACCTCCCCACACGATCACACCTAAACGGAAGATTAACGTTTGGGATCCTTAGATCTTCACTATCAACATCACTATTGAGCCAAGTTTCAGTAAATATAAGTACGTTATAAGGTTGAGCTTCTATTTCTATGTTAATATATGTTAACACTGTATATCAAGATCAAATGCACGGATACACAGCCTGATCTGGATATATACACTGTTCACACAAGCCAACTTGTACCTTCTATCAAGTATGGGCGGAATGATGATAAGGGTCATAGAGAGTACGATAGAGTACGACGGGAACATTGTGTGTTTAAGTCGTGTGTAGCAGGTTGAAGGTTTAATTCGATTGTTTGGATTTTAACGCCGTTTTCAAAAAAATCAGCTTTATCACGGCGACCAGTTTTTCCCGGCTTTACCGCACACATACTCAATAAAAACATTTTTCATTGGCTACCAATCCATATAGCCTATTGTTAGTGGAAGACAAATGACCTTTGAAAAATCAAATTGGGAAGATCCAGGGTTCGAACGCACAACCCTTTGACGTATGCCCTATGAGTAACTGACTGAGCTATCGCGACAAAAACTGTCTAGTTGTTAACTTTACTCTACACCTGGCATGCTAGGTTAAATGTTAATACTGTCCTCACTTGCAAACACTTATTGTTGCATCAGCAGCAGACGATGTTGGAACATATTTCGGAAAACGGAAACACTTTTAAAATTCTCCTTTTTAAACGCCGTTCGACAGGTTGTAGCATCGTTTTAATGTACGTTTTTTTCACATTTATGGGTCTCGTTTGAGTAATGCATTATTTTGCAATTTTTTCTCGATTTGGAAAAAACTGGAGTATAATGTCGCACAAATGTCTGCCCCTAGGAAATGTTGGATTTTGATTATTTTACGTTTGTGTCGCAAGCTTTGGCAGTTTGATAATAAGAGATCATTTCTCAATACATATTTCCCAGAACTACACTACTTACCTCCCTTATCGGCTATTTTGATAGACACATTTCTCATTTGTCGAAAAGAGCACATATTTTAAAACGATTACATGTATAAAAAATATTTAAATCAAGAAGTTATATGCTTTGGTTATAACAAACCCCTAAACTGTCTAGGAAGCATACAATGGCCGTGTTTGTGCATGCATGCGGTCGTACATTCAGTGATAATTTATGTGACTCTTCAGTACCAATAGGAGATGCGTCCGATTTAGGCTTGCTCAGGTTCGTCATATTTCGTTTGCTGGTTCATGACCTTTTGATGTTTTACAAACCATTCTGGTAGCAAAGATTGGTTATACCCTTATTACTCTTTGGACTCCTTAGTTGCAGGTGGGACAGTGAGTTACTTCAAACGCACTTATTATATATGAAATTATAGTCGAACGTACATATTTCATGGAATATTATGATTACTACACGTTATTTGATTTGAATGAAACAATTGTGTTGGTGTTAGGTTCTGGAATAATTAAACCCGATTACACCATTTTATTTTACAAACTAATTTACGATCAGATACATTGTTGAGTAAACAGGGCATCCAACATCCAATATTTAATCCGCGAGGTCTGGTCCGGCTCTAAACTGTTCGAAATAACATTTAGTCGTAGACGGTTTCACGAAACTTCTGTAAAGCAGTATACGTCTGGATGCTAAGAACTGCTGCATATACAAGTCTTTTTTTCAAATGCGTAATATCTATGTTAACACTTTCCCACATACACATACACAACATCCACAGCATTCGAAATTAAAAACATCTACATGTACATTTAGATCACATGATATTCATAGGTTGGTTTTCGTAAAACACGTTGCATGAAGTGTTTACTGACATAATCAGTCACGTGACGACACGTGACGACACGTGACGACAATAGTTCAGTGTACAGAGGAATACTCTGCGTTCAATAATTGGTATCTATATATGTGCTACAATCGTATGGAAAATATATCGTTTTCTTTTTTTGTAAACAAACACTATTACCATTGAGGTATGGCTCCGTGATTTGTTTTTATAAAAAAAGAAGGTTGTGTTGTTGTGCCATCAGATCGTGGTACAGGTGTAGGTACATGTACACTTCGGAAGTTCATATTAATACCGGATGTATTCAGATTTACCTTGTACAACTAGCTATTGGTCGTGTTCTGGCCGAATCCACCAATCAACGTCAAATTAGCCCATTGGTGTCTTATGAAATTTTGAATAAAATGTATTCAACGCGGGTTTAAAGTTGACCGGGTTTAAAATAACAGGGGACTAGCTAGATATAGCAATTCACTAACGTAGGCTTAGTGGTTAACGTGGTGGATTTCAGAACAGAAGTTCAGGGTTCGTTACCCATTTGCAGCGGTAACAGGGTTGTTTTCTTGACTAGTACTGGTTTGTCACCCATGTATCATGAATATGATTTCTGTCGCCGTGATGTAACTGAAATGCTGTTAAAAACGACGTTAAACCCAAAATAAATAAAATAATGGGGGTATACTCATAAATACATCGAATCAGTGAATTATTTATACAATACTAAATGGTGTTTGTGTGAAAGGTATGTGTACACTGTTTTCAAGTTCAAAAGTATTCAGTTATATCACGGCGTTTCCTGTGTACTTTTCCAGTACTAACGGTAGAATTTATCCTGACACCGATGTATCAATCATAATACTATCCCTTTAACCATAAACACCAAGGAATGAGGTAATTACTATCATTTTTGGTAGAATTGCATAGCAAGGCTTCCATAGTTTCAGGTGATGTTTTGAAGGCACGTGATGTACATGAATGAGAACACCATTTCTAACAAATTCAGTTCGCCAAAAACATAGTGCAAACAATTATTGACTGAATTACGAATGCAAACAGAAATTAGCAAAGGTGAAACATGTAAGACCAACAAATTACTTATTCTAGGTAACCAATTAAAATATCAAGTCTCTAATTGTCTAAATATCATATTTACGTGAAATGAAGTATAAGGCTACGCCAAAATACTCAAGTTTGTAAACACTGCATGAACAATACTCTTTGTAAATTGTAACCCTTTATTCTCTCTAGTAAAAGAAAACACCAGTTAAGCAATATATATTTATTCTATGTACGTGAGGTTAGCCGGAATAGCCAAAACAGCTGTAACTACGGCTACTCCGGCTGAATTATCTCAGGCTACTCAGGCTGTATTAACCAGCCGGAACAGCCGAAGTTCCCACTACTCCGGCTGTATCAACCGGTCGGAAAAGCTGTATTTCCTATAACTACGACTATACTGTTCCTTGAGGTCTTGTTTCGACAAGTTGCGTCAGCCGGCTGCCATGCCAGCCGAAGTTTGGATTTCCCGACAAAGTCCCGAATTTGCACCCATCCTGTTCGATTTAGAGAGTTTAACTGGCATCTTGACATGTGTCAGGTGAAAGTCTTACACCCTGGCTCCGAGTCACACTAGCCGGATTCCACCAGGATGTATGGCAGCTGGCTGCAATGTTCAGATAAATTTAACATTTTGGGCAAGTCTACAGCCCAACACCGGCTGTATATTGTTCGAATTAAATATTTTAACTGACATCCTGACATGTGGCAGGCCAAAGTGGCACTCTCTGGCTCCGAGTCACGCTAGCCCGGTTCCACCCGAATTGATGGCAGCCGGCTGCAAAACCTAGCCGGCCGGAACTGGGCCGACAGAGTGGCCCATCCTCGTTTTGGCGTGCCTTTTGTTCGAGATAGATGGAGTGGGCGGTTTAATTATGCATGCCAGGTGGGAGCGCCTCAATTGGACTTCGTGTTGCATTAGGCCCTGTATCGCAAAGTTGCGTAAGCCGGCTGCCATGCCCAGCCGGAATAGGGATTTCCCGACAAAGTCCCGACTTTGCACCCTTTTTGTTCGAATTAGAGAGTTTAACTGATGTCCGTACAGCCGTATATTCCAGCGGATTGATACTCGTTATGATTTCCAGGATTTGCACCCGACGTGTTTCAGTATAGAGCTTAGCCGACATCCTGACATGTTTTGCGCCGACGGTCGGAGTTGAGATGTTCCCAACAAAGTCATGACTTTGCACCTGTTCGAGGTAGAGAGTTAAACCTGCTGAAATCGATGTCTCGATCTGCCTTCGAGTCGCACTAGGTTACAAATCAAGCCAAGAATAAAATTTCAGGACAATATGTTCGCAGATAATTCAAGCTTGTCCGTGAAGAGAGTTCAGGCAAGCCAGAATATCCGAAACGATGACTTTTACAGATGATAAATACAGCTTGAGTTTGCGGAGCTCCGGCTTGTTCAGACTGGTTGATACTGGTTCGATTTCCCGAATTTGCTCCGCGTTTGTGTTAAACAAAAGTTTAACATGTGTAGCGCCGACAGAATTGCTCCCACCATGTTTGATTCTGCATTCGTGCAAGGCCAACCATGTTCACTAGTTGCCGTTTTACCATCAAAATCCAGCCAATATTAAAATGTGCGTGAAGTTAGCCGGAGTAGCCGGAACATCCAGAACTCCGGCTACTCCGGCTAACTTTGCACATATGACAGTGTGAGGGTCCGGAACTCCTTGCCTACTAGCGAATATTCACCAGTGTAAAATGTATAACTAATCTAATTATTAATTTATATTTTGAGCCTAACCCTGCTGAACTGGTATCGTTAGCATTACATCTATCGCATTTTTGAAAAATATTGCTTTTGATACATAATGTTGCATAAGTAACTTCTTTGTGACCAAGATGAGTGTGCTCGAATGTGCAGGTTGATCTTGATCTGTATTGCTTGCAAATGTAGTTCAAAGTCGCGCACTGCTTTATTAAAAGACAATCGTTATGCGACTTTTCTGATTTTCGTTTCGTTAAGATTGACTACTTGGGAAATATAAACTGCATGAAGTAATGACTTTTGGTATGCTTAACTATATTTAGAAAAGATGAATCTCCATCTTGTTTAACGTGTGAGTACTGCGTTTAAAGCCCTGAAGTGCCTTTTGTACGAACTAGAAAAGTTAGCCCGTTGGATAAATGAGCCTTTTTTGCTAGAAGCGAAGTGTACGTAAACTCCTAACAACATTATATTATTATTAGTTTCCTAACTTTGCTATACCTCATAAATATTGCACTCCAGCAGTATTGTCCTGCTTATTTATGACGTCAGGGCTCGGCTTCGTACAGATGAATATCGTTTTTTCGGGTTATATAACCTGATTGATACTTCAGACTTCTCAGTTGGGATTTCATTGTTTTCAGAAGTCAAAGACACTTACTAGACTCGGACTGCCTTTTGACACTTCTGTAGCAGATACAGTTTGAAAACACTGTAGGAAAAGGAGAAATTTCTCGTTACACATTTTTTTCCTTTTCTCACAATATATTTAACAACATGCATGTTTAAATGAAATATTTGAAATATTTCAGATTTAACTTTTTCTCATCTAATGTGTTTGGCTTGTTCATTGGTAGCATCAGCAAACGACTTTGACAATGTCAAGACAAGATGTCTGCTTCAGATGCGTCGAAATGCATTTGCGTGTGGAAATTTGTTAAAAAGAACCTGTGATCTTGGTACTCAAATATATCATCTATAGAGGAGGAGACTATTATAATGAGTGTCCACATCAAAGGATATGAAAAGTAGAGACGTTATATTTAAAATAAGCAGGTATTATATATGGCGTTAATCTTTCTTTGATCAATAATAAACGAGTCACAAAAGTATGAGAAATGTGCCTTTTGAGTTTTTGATACCATGTTTAACTAGATTAGTGTGCAGACAACTTTGGAAAATCCAGGTAAAAACAATGGAAAATAAATCTCTATTAATAATAACATTGTGGCCATAATTATCGCCCTTGACACATGGGCATGGACTTTCGAGCTCGTGCAATTTTTGGAATTAAATACAAACTAAAAGTGTAATTTGAACAACATCATGACATTTTTTGGATTTTTTGGATGATTAAATAGCTTATCCCCATGCCAGCGAAAAAAAGTAAGCAAAATAAGGACACAAAACGGAAAGCAAAACGAAAAGAAATTTCTCCTTTGTTCGATGTGACAGGTAAGCAAGAGACGGGAGGTCAAACAACCGGTTCTTCAACTCCGTCGCCTAACAAAACAACGGAAAACAAACGACAAAAAGGTAAACAACAGAGCCAACAGCCGGATTATTTTGTTTTTGATGCCCATACATTAGCAAATACGAACAATATGAATAATTTGAACAATATGAACTTTGCACAACCATATCAACAGCAGTTTTTGCAATCGCCACCCGGACAATTCCAGTTTCCACAGTCCCAACAACATAATCAAACTCCTCTATGGGCCGTAGAGATAATTAAAGACATACATGCTATCAAGCAAAAGGTTGATAAGATTGATAATATTGAAAAAACTGTAAATTCAATCAACAAAAGACTTACGGATCTAGATTTGAAAGTGAAAGATATTGATTGCAGAGTAAAAGAAGTTGAACAGACATCGTCATTCATAAGCACCAAATACGATGAACAATCAAAAGAAATCAAAAACGCTAAAATTGATATAAATAAAATAGATGCTGTTCATAAATATTTCAAAGAAACAATGAAGGATATTGAACAATCCCAGGCAGAGCTTAGATGGAAGACTCTGGATAATGAATTTCGCAGTATGCGTGACAATTTGATATTCTATGGAATACCAGAATCTACACAAGTAGGACAACCTCCCAGTCAGAATCAAGATGGAGCGACAGGCCACGCTTCTCCTCCGATGGATACGGACGAAACCAGCACATGTGAGTCCCTCGTTAAAGAGTTCATTTTTTCAAAACTAGAAATAGACGCTAGTGCAACGATATTCGACCGTTCTCACAGACTCGGTTGTCCAGCAAAATCGAAATTGCCCCGCCTAATCATTGTCAAATTCCACTATTTTAAGCAGAAAGAGGTTGAGCGGGAAGCTTCATTCCAGAAAAGAGGATCGCTAAAGACTGCTGATTGCGGAGTATCGTGTCAGATCCCTAAAGAATGGCGGGACGCGAGGAAGTCCTTATCAAATGTATACGGTGAAGAAAAAAGGAAAGGAAACAAAGTGAAATTTATTGGTGAAAACTTGTACATTAACAACGCTATCTACAGAGCCCCAAGGAACACACGTAAATAGGGATGTCATGAAGAGCTTAATATCATAAGCTGGAACATTAACGGACTATCGCGAAAAATATGTGATCCTGACTTTGTGGATATAATTCAATCTCATGATATTAACATTATTTCAGAAACTTGGATATCTAAGAACACATGCTACAATTTAGATATAAAAGGATACAGAGTTTTTCATTTATATGGGAACAAATCAATTAATAAAACAAAGGGACGTTATTCGGGTGGGATCTCCATCTATTATTAATCAGACTTATCAGATACAATTTATATAGTCGAAACCAATCAATACGGTATTGTTTGGATCAAAGTATGTAAAACACTCTTTGATTTTGAAGCAGATGTCTATATTTGTTCAACATACATACCCCCATCTTCTTCAAAAGTCATTAAACAGCATGAGACAGACATGTTTGATCTTATAGAAACGGGGATAGAAAAATACAAGTTACAAGGGAAAGTATTTATAAGTGGAGATCTCAACTCAAGAACGTCGAATGAACGCGATTTTATTATTTTTGACAAACATTTAGATGAAAACACGGAACTAGAATACAACATAAACAATAATGCTAGAATAAACAAAGATCACGTGATAGATGCACGTGGAAAACGCCTTATTAGCCTGTGTAAATCTGCAAATCTCCTCATTTGTAATGGTAGATTATTAGAAGACAGTAATATCGGAGAGTTTACTTTCTTGAATAATAATGCAAACACTGTTATTGATTATGTCTTAGCAAACCAACATGATTTAAAATATTTTTCTACATTTAAAATTGAACCAAATAATGAGTTTTCCGATCATTGTGCTGTACATTTCTCCTTACGTTGTAAACGCCCCATTGAGTCACGTGACCGTGAGAACGGTCAGGAAGAACCATTCATAGCGTGGGATAGTTCACGCGTGACTAGCTTCTGTGACAGCATGTTAAACCAGTGCCCAGTACTAGACAAGATAACACGTGACTTAGATAGTATATCCATTGATGAGTCATTACAATCGTTTACCTCATTATTATGGGATAATGCTTTTGAGCACTTTGGAAAAACTAAAATAAATAAAAATAACAACCCAAATAGAAAGACATGGTTTACCGGAGAATGCTACCAAGCTCGTAAAGAATTTAATAAAGCAAGAAATATATTTCTTAGAAATAAAACTAATGAAAATAGAACAGTATATTTAAATAAAAAAAAAACATATGTTAAAATTAAACGTAATTTCAAAGCCAAATTTAAACAGACTGAAGGGTACCGAATAGCGAAATTAGCCGAAAATAACTCGAAAACATTCTGGAAAGAGGTGAAATCTCAATATAAAAGTAGTTCATTTAATCCAATAAATGTAAAAATCGATGACATATCGCAATATTTTAATGATCTGTATGGAACAAATTCAGATTCAGATGAAACTGATAATAATAATTTAAATAATGAAAATACTCCAATTCATGATATTGATTTAGATGCAGATATCACTTTAACCGAATTAAAAAAAAAGCCGTTTTCGAACAAAAAAACGGGAAAAGCCCAGGAAATGATCATCTTATTGCAGAAATCTTTAAATATTCATTTGATATAATCTCACAATATCTACTTAAATTTTATAACAGGATATTTAGAGAAGGGAATTTTCCGAATGACTGGTGTGAAGGATTACTTATTCCCATTTTCAAGGGAGGTAAACATGAGCCCAAAAATTTCAGAGGCATTACTTTGAATAACATATTATCAAAAATACATTCAAAAATACTGGTTAGCAGATTATCTAAATGGGCAATTAAACATGAACAAAAAAGTGACAACCAGTATGGCTTTCAAAAAAATAAATCAACTATAGACTGCATATTTGTGTTACATGCTCTTATCTCAAAAACGTTGTATAATAAAAATAAATTATTCGTCGCTTTCCTAGACTGGGAAAAGATGTTTGACAAAATTGACCGTTTACTTTTATGGCAGAAGTTATTAAATAACAATATCAGATCAAAATTTGTCTTAGCTTTAAGATCTATGTATACAACTGTAAAATCAACTGTTCGATACCAAAATGTTAAATCTGAATCTTTTAATTCATATATCGGTGTAAAACAAGGCGATCCGTGTAGTAGTTTGTTATGTTTATTTTTTCTGAATGATATTTTGCAACACATCAAAAGTGATATTGATGGTATTTTAACAGTTAATGACATGCAATTATTTTTGTTATTATTTGCAGACGATGCAGTGGTATTTACACATGATCCAAAATCATGACAGTCAATTTTAAACGACATTGAAAATTATTGCAATAAGTACAAACTTAAGATTAACGTCAACAAGACTAAGATCATGATATGCGAAAATGGACGTCACACTTCTTACGACTTTTATCTATATAATACAAAGATTGAACTTGTTAAATCATTTAAATACTTAGGAGTACACTTATTTAAAAATGGCAAGTGGACACAGACTCAAAGACGCACAGCCCAACATGCTTCATTCGCGCTACATAACCTATTTACGATATTTAATCAAATAGAACTGCCTATTACAGAACGATTTAAGTTATTCGATGCACTTGTTTCTCCAACTCTGAACTACGGGGCCCAGATTTGGGGAATGTATAAATCACCTGATGTAGAAACTATGCATTCCAAATTTTGTAGAAAGATGTTATGTGTTAAAAAATCAACCAACCTCGAAGCTCTATACGGAGAACTAGGAACTATACCAATGTACATTCAAAGAAAAATAATTATGATAAAATATTGGATGAAAATATTATCTCTAAATGAAAATAGTATTCTATTTAAAACGTACAAAATGCTAAAAACAGATGCCGAAAATGGACATACATATAACAATAATAACTGGGCTTATAGCGTTAAGCAAATTTTAGATGAATCAGGGTTAATATTATTATGGGAAAATCAATCAAATATAAAAATTGAATTGCAACCAATCAAGTATTATATTATAAAAACATATTATGCGAAATGGTATAGAACTATAAATAACTCACCAAGGTTAGAGTCATATTGCCTATTCAAGCATTGGGTAGCTCTTGAAAAATACTTACAAGTGATTAAAGTGCCAAAATATAGAACAGCATTAGCAAGATTTAGAACGTCATCGCATACTTTAGCTATAGAACAAGGACGATTTACAAATAACCCTCAGGAAAACATGGGTAGGTGCACTGACCGCCGTGATATGACCAAAGCTGTTGAAAGCGGCGTTAAACTCCAAACAAACAAACAAACAAACAAATAACCCTCGTAGCACTCGAATCTGTAAAAATTGTCATTTTAATCAAATAGAATCAGAATATCATTTCCTTCTTATATGTCCAAAATACACAGACTTAAGAGTGAACAATTTGAAATGGTATTATTTCACATGGCCAACGACACAACAAATTATAAATATCATGTCTGAAACATGTAAAACAACTATAAGCGGATTAAGTAGATTTATTTATGAGGCAATGTTAATCAGAACTTAAAATGTATCCACCTTCAATCACCACTACTTTGCTCTTCCGAAAATTGTATGTTTTCCTTTACGAAATTCATGTCTTTGTGTTAAACTGTATTTGCTTTAAACATGTATGTATGTTTTATGCAATAAAGCTTAATAATAACAAATAAGAAGAAATGCTCTTAATGAGCAACTTATCCTATTGCATCGGTGTTTTCAAAAGACGTTTGCTGCTGATATGCGTTAATGCGTAATTGTATATGAGAATTGGTTGGACGTATATTTCTTGGTGTAGACGCTGATTGCAAGTCATTATCTTCTTTGTGATATAGATTTGTTCATGTTAATGCAACACAGATTAGGAATTAATTACAAAAATAAAAATATTAATAAAAAAGCATTTTGTTTCTACTTTCCTAACAGTTAGTTGTTTCGCCTGCCACATAATTATCTATTTTAGTTGTCCGTCTTTCTAGCAAGCTGTCACTTACTTTTACCTTTTTTCTTCGACCACTCTAGTTTAATCATGTGTTCTTTTACCACTTAAGTTTAATCACGTGTTCTCCGACTACTCTAGTTTGATCACATGTTAATCCACCATTCTAGTTTAAAATATGTGTTCTTCGATTATTCTAGTTTAATAGTGTATTCTTCTACCACTGTAGATTATCAGTTGTTCTTCTACCACTCTAGTTTTTTAACGGTTCCGCTTAACATCTTTCACTAATCCGGGATTAGGGGGTACCTAAAGGGGTATAGAACTATACATACCATAAATCAATTTATTTGATTTTAAGGATGCACGCATTAAATGCATGTTAATAAAGAATAACTTTCTAACATTATTAATTAAGTTCATACTGTAAATTTATCTGAAGGATACACGGTAATTGATCAGAATAATTACAATTTAAATGCATGTTACAATTAAGTTGTTTTCTTTTAATCGTTAAGGTATTGTTTTCTAGTCGTAAGTAATTAAGTTCAAACTGTCAATGTGGTGACTGTCAATGTCTTTGTTGAACAAATCAATTACAAACTGTGCCTTTGGATCTTTTTTCTTTAAAACAAAAGTAAACTGTTCTGTTACTTAATTGATGTTAATTAAGTTCAAACCGTTAGAAACATACGAATAACTTACGTATAAATTAAATGATGAAACAATCAAACACTCACTTAGTCATATTCAATCACGGCAAACACACAGCTGAACGTTCAGTACATTATCAACAGAAAAGGGGTCATAACTTGACATTTGACGGATACATGTATCGCGTAAACCTTAGAAGAGAAGACAAGGTGTTCTGGAGATGTGTCGAACGAGGTTGCCAAGCTTTCCTGTCTACATTCAACGACATACCGACAGGATTCGGGAGACAAAACCATAACCACCCAGCAGACCACTCCAACGTAACCTCGTCCACCAGATCTATTTGATCCATGTACAGATTGCCGGTAAAATGATGCCAGTTGTCTACTCCTTCTTGCCAGGAAAGAGCCAAGCGACGTACAGACGAATTTTTAGCCTCCTCCAAGAAAAGATGAACGACATCGGTCTGAGATTCAACCTAACTTCTACCGTACTTGCCTTCGAGACAGCTGACCCCGGTGCCATACTACAGACGTTCCCTGGTATTCACACAAAGGGGTGCATTTGGCGAAGAGCACAAGCAACCGGTCTCCAGATTCTGTATAAAGAAAACGAAGATGTAAAGACACTCGTCCGACGTGCAGCAATCCTGCCTTTGCTTCCCTTAGACAAGGGAGGAGACTTCTGGTTCCGGACTCTAGAAGACAGAGATGAGGACAATCTAACGAAACTCACAGAACCATTCACAGACTACGTTACCGCAGCAAAAGATCAACTTTTCTAAAATGTTTTAAATTCTGCATGTATATATTTCTTGTTTATGTATAACTAAAATTTAAATTTCGCATTCTTAGGAAAATCTGCATCAGTCTTATTTATAATACTTGTCACATAATTACCCTCTAATGGTCCCCCCGATCCGCTCTACCGACCAGCTAGGGATTAAATCGAGTCGACGTTCCGGGAACACACCGTTTTAACCTGTGTTATTCGACCATTCTAGTTTAGTAATGTGTCCTTCTATTACTTTAGATTAAAACCAGTATTTTTCGACCAATCTTGTTTTATCATGGCAGTACAGGTTTGGTTAAGAAAGTGTGGATTGATTGATAGATTGGCACTTTCTAACAGTATTTCATTTACAAGGCTTTGTAAGTCCACAGACCCATAGTTTTCCAAGCTTTCCAACATCAATACCACATTCCAATTTAATCTAGCAAGCCCATTGGTGGAGGATAAATGACGCTTGTCACATTGCAAACATGTTTTGACAAAGGTCGGAAAGAATTGATAGGTTGATTGGTTTGTGCATAATGGCATTTCAACATTATTTCAGGTATATCTGAGTATTCCCTGGTTTTCTTGCTCCAGTAATCTAAGAAACTAGATACCGACTTAAGACTTTAATCCAATTGATGGAAGAAACTACACTAGTCACAATTACTTTTCTCAACCACATTCACATGTTTCCAAAACGGAAGACTATACATTTCATATCTTATAGACAAATTGAATCCTAGAAAAAAGGTTCTTAAATCGGAAAAGACTGGCACTCCCAATTGGAATGCGACTATAACTAACATAACTAACGAAAAAAAATCTTCACTTTTATTATAATATTAAATCAAACTACAATCACTAGCTGAATTAGAATTTACTGCAGATACTTCTATCTTTATTGCACTTTCTTGGCTGTCTTTTATTTGAGTTTGAAAATTAATAAAAACATTCTCTTTGTATTACTGTGTTCACACAATATCACCGCCGATCCGTTGTAGACAGCATGAAGAAGACCGTGATTTGACATTGCACCAGTTACAAACAATTGTATGCTTGTACATCACACAGTACACTGCTACATGAGCCAATACAAACAGCAATACTGGAAATCATAGACATTTCTGAAATGAGATGGAAAACATGAAACTATTTGCCAAAGTTTCAGATTTAGCCTTTTCTCAGATGCAGACGCATCTGAAGCAGACTTTTTTTGCTACACAATGACTTTTGCACTATTCAATCATTGTACATACATTTTTAGATTTAGAGTTTACTTTTTATACTATCTGGTACATATTTCTTGTATGTGGGAAAGGGTAAATAAAACAAAAGTATGCAGTTATTCGAATTACACATCTTAAGACGCGTATCTAGATATATAAAAGTTTGGATTTGAGACACGGAAGAAAGTATAGTGAGAAAAGTTGATCCTGATATATAGTGAAACTTCTAAAATTGTGTAACACTTCATAACAAATGCACAATATACTTGGGAAGCACTGACACATGATTTTGTATTCACATAGTACAGACAAAAATCTAAAATAACTAAACCTTTGCATGTAGCAGACAACTTTTGGAAACATTGTGGATGAAGATCAATTTCCCTTTTGTCACAACGTTTCGAAGAGTCATCTACTGCATACCGGCAAATGTTCTAATGTTAAGGATCATTGTATGGAATTTGAAGATTAAATTCTTTAAATATCGTGGTCATCAAAGATAGAATTTTTACGATTTACCGATGAATCAGATGTATCTGTCTAATAATACTCCCGTAGTCAACATTAAACATAAGACACATACTTTTGAAAACTTGACACCCATTGTTAAATAATGAATTTCATTTCAACCGTTATCTCGCTGAATGAATAAAATTAGTATAACCGCTCTTTAACTCGCATTTCTTCTGAATATAATTTGCCGGAATTTGACGGATAAGAACAATATCACCAATACTATTTTCATTATACCTAAATGACTTAGAACAATACTTATCCGAAAATAATGCAAAGGGGATTGATTGCCAAACATCTAATGATGATTTAAATACATACCTAAAATTATTTGTTATACTATACGCAGACGATACTGTTTTACTAAGTGAAACACCTGAGCAATTACAAACTCAGCTGAACTTATTTCATGAATACTGCATTAAATGGAAACTAACCGTAAACAAAATGAAAACTAAAGTTATTGTATTTGGAACAAGAACCAAGCATAGCAATATTGAATTTAATTTCAAAAACACACAACTAGAAATAGTAGAAGAGTTCAAATATCTTGGGCTGTATCTTTCTAAAACCTGCAGTTATGTTAAAGCCAAAGAACATTTATCACTTCAGGCCAAGAAAGCCTCATTCGTGTTACTTAAAAAAATAAGGCATCTAGATCTTAGCATTAATCTGCAAATCGACATATTCAATAAAACAGTTAAGCCTATCCTATTATATGGCAGCGAACTGTGGGGCTGCACTAATACAAACACACTAGAAAAGGTACAACTGAGTTTTTTCAAACAAATACTGTACTTAAAAAAATCCACTTCTACATACTTGATGTATAGTGAACTTGGTATTATACCCCTCACAGAAGAGGCAAAGTGTAGAATGATTAATTACTGGAGTCGACTGACTAATGATAAAACAAACAAACTATCCAGCCAGATATATCTAATACTATTCAACTTATATAATCAAAACAAGATTAAATCAAAATGGTTAGAGTATATAAAAAAAACTGATAATAACAAATGGATTCCTTAACATTTGGGAAAGTCAATTTGACATAAACCCGAAATGGTTCTCAAATGCTTTTAAAATCCGTACAAAAGATCAATTTTTCCAAACATGGCATTCTACAATAAATAATTCTAGTAATCTTATGTATAAATCCATCAAACATGATATGTACATTAACATATATTTCTCCTTGCTATCAAACAAACATTGCAGAAAATTAACAGCCTTTAGAACTAGAAATCATAGACTACCAATAGAAGGGGGGAGATGGAACAACACTCCAATACACGAAATAATTTGCCAATTATGTAAACAGGGATTAGGAGACGAATATCATTATATCATGGAATGCAACTATTTCAAAAAAATAAGGAAAACTCACATACATAATTACTACTTAAGACACCCTAATATTCTCAAATTTAGCGAACTATTTAACACCAGTAACAAATCACAACTAACAAAACTGAGCCAATTTGCAGAAATTATTATGAAAACTTTCAGACAACAATAACATATATCCTCCAACTGAAATATTGATAAAGAAACTGTAACATGTTAAAATTGTAAATTGAATGTATATATGTAACTAAATGTTTGTATATATATAAAATGTTTAACTTGTTAAATTATAAACTTACCAGAGAAAGGACTGCACAACATATAGCTCGACTCAAATAATCTTATTCTGGCAAATAATACTCCCTACATATCGACCTGGAAGAAAAAAGAAACCACAGAGAAACGCATTCTGGGATAAGAACATAAATATGTAAAACGAAAAAAATGAATTTGAACTAGAAAATGACATTTAAATCTAAATTAGTATCATTAATTACCGTATGTCTAAATTGAAAACTATTATAAAACGACAGAATTATACTTATCTAAAACAATAATTCCTCTTGTGAAAAATTATTTGCCCGAATTCATGCGACATCCGAAATAAGTAATCCACTAGTCCTGGCTTCACTTTCACTTATAATCCAATTGTTAAGGACTCAAAACTGTTAAATAACCACTATATAACGGTTCACTCTGACAGACGTGTACAGTTAAACACAATCTACACGTTTGGCTGAGTCGAATGTCAGTAATCATGGAAATTTGTTTGTGATTGCATGAGCTCCTCGTGACCTGATTTTGTACACTGTATTTTTTGCGGCCTACAAAAGCGACACGAGTCTCATAAGATCCTTTTCTCTGTTACTGTTTAGTAACACATCGCTAACATTTTGTACCTTATAATTATAGGAACATAAATGTTTCCATAACCATTTCCTTTTTATTTTGTTTCGAAAAGGGAGAATAATTAAATATGGAAACATGACGGAAACAAGCTTATTGAGCTTTCAAATAAACATGCTTAACAAACATATTTAAACTAAAAAACATGCTTCTATCCTTCTTTCTGTAACTTCTTTATTTTTTCCTTCTTTTATTTTTTTTCTCTCTATATACTTCATTCTTTTTCTCTCAATCTCAATTTCTCATATTGATTTAATTACTACGCCTTTTGTTGCCCTCTGATCACGTTGTATAATATATTGCAGAGCTGTCATTTATGTATTATGTACATACTCAGCATCGAAATAAAAATATTGAAAAAAAAAATATTTAAACAATGGAAATCAAGATTAAACTGCGAGATTTATGTTAATATTCATCTACATCGTTCGCAGTTGCAGTATAGAGTTGCACACAACAAACACACACACACACACACACACATGTTGTTGTAACTCGAGAACAGCAGGGATAGGGTTAAGCTTGGGTAATTGGTAAACGTGAAGTTAGCCGGAGTAGCCGGAACAGCCGGAGTTCAGGCTGTATTAACCGGCCGGAATAGCAGTATTTCCTATTACTACGACTGTACTAACCAGCCGATAAAACCTCATTCCGGCTATTCTGGTCATCATTGTAACATAAAGTTAATTTAGTTAGGCTACTCTCGAACTGTAAAGAGTACGAAACTCGTTGGTACGAAAGGACGTACGTTAGAATGTTGTGCCTCCATGTTGTAATAAAAAGCATGTCGCTTGAATAAAGGTTTCTTCTTAAAAATATTGTGTTTCTTTACTTGTCATGAAATACCACAACGATACAATCCCAAAGCTCAAACGACGTGCATTATGTGGAAATACATTGTCTGTACATTGTAATATTGGCTTGACTTCTTGGTTAAAACGGCAAATGTGAATCTCGTAGACCTTGCACGAATGTAGAATCGAACCTGGTGGGAGCAATTCTGTCGGCGCTACGCATGTTTAATTCTTTTTTTTAAACTCAAACAGGACAAATGTAAATTCGGGAAATCGAACCAGTATCAAGCAGCTTGAACAGCCGGACCTCCCCCAACTCAAGCTGTATTTATCAGCAGTAACAGTCATCGTTTCGGCAATTCTGGCTTGCATGAACTGTCTTTACGGACAACCTTGAATTATGTGCGATCGCATTGTTTTGAAATGTTATTCTTGTCTTGATTTGTCACATAGTGCGACTCGAAGCCAGAACGGGACATCGGTTGCAGCAGGCTTAACTCTCTAACTCGAACAGGTGCATAATCCAGACTTTGTTGGGGGAAATCTCAGCTCCGACCGTCGGCGCAAAGCATGTCTGAATGTCGGCTAAACTATTAACTCAAACATGTCGGGTGTACATCCTGGAAATCATAACGAGTTTCAATACGCCGGAATAGCCGGAGTTCCGACAACTCGATGTGTCTTTTGTTTAATGTTGACTACGGGTGTATTATTAGACGGATACATCTGAATCATCGGTATATCGTAACAATTCTATCTTTGATAACCACGATATTTAAGGAATTTAATCTTCAAATTCAATACAATGATCCTTTACATTAGAACATTTGCCGGTATGCAGTAATTTGTTCAAATATGAAAAGGGCGCAACGAGATCTTTCCAACGGTATATCAAACTTGAGGATCGGGCAAGTTCATGTTGGGGGTTTAAAAATCTCTCATATTACATAACTCGAAAACGGTAAACAATTATAGCGACAAACTTTGGTTTAAATGAAAGTTTTTTGGTTCTTCTATCATTTGGTAGCATAAAGAAAAAAAAATAAAGCGTAAATAGTGTCACAAATTAGCAAAAACTGATTTGACGCTTTTAATGGGCTCCTTTACCCTCTATATTTGAAATCTGATCAAATTGGTACAGTTGTGTATAACTTCACTGACACTTTCCAAGTGCTTGTTTAGACATAAGAACAACTTTTATCATGAGAGGTAAACTTTTGAATTAACACGTTCGTTGCAGGTGTTCAGACGCAGACAGTATGTCGCCTTTTATGGAGACTACCTTTTGACGTGTCAAGGGGGGCATTATCTACGTTTCCGGTCCTATATCAACAGACGCATACAGTATGATGAATGATAAGGAGATAACCTTTTGACAGGTCAAGGGGATATTGTTCGTACATCCGGTCCTATATCAATAGACGCAGATTGTGAAGGAGATTAATTATAACACATCCGGTGTGTTTCTGATTAAATATCCGATGGTGAAATAACGAGTCTAAAAATAGATCGGGATATCTGTCATTTGAACTCTGGACGTTATAGAGGTAAGACGTTAAATTAATTGCTTTGCCATACATGTTTGACTGCGTGCTTTGTCTCGAATATACGACATACTAAAGGGATATATCGTGTTGTATGGTTGTCTCGTGTCAGGTTTCCCGAAACAATGTAGCAAATGTTAAGTCGAATTTCCCCGCCATTTTTTTCGAGGGTTCCAACAACATACCCGCTAGAATCTTTTGGTAGAAGGCTGGAGACAAATCGTTGGTGGTCTCGCCCGAAGGGTGCTGCTGAAACACTTGCTCCATTGTTAAAGCTTTCTAAATATAGACCTATAATTTTATTAAAAAAATGGCCGCCACGCATGTGCAGTCATTGTATAATATGAATTAAGGCAAAGCCTCAGAAAGTTTCGGAAAGTGCATTCAGTCTCAACATATTTAATCACCTACTAAGCTGTTGTACATTTACTATGTGCTCAATTGATAATGGATAGAGTTGTCACCCAGGGGTAGAGAGTTCAAGTTATGTCAACATACTTCCCGAATGTCAAAGACTACTTTTACCAGTGAATATTGAACACTTTCCTAAGAGCTTTAAAGAGTATAAAACGTATTATGACTGTTAAGTTTGAGGGAATATCCTGATAGCCATAATAAATGCATTAAATAACATATAAAATATGTTTATATGTCTTTGGATAAATGCATCACCATTTTGAAAAAAACGAAAACCATTTCTGCCAACTGAACTTCAAATCAGACAAGCAGTTGCAGAGGAAAAACCTTTAGATTTGTCATTTTACCATATTTCTGATGCCACATTTCAGCATTGCTTTCAACTAATCAATATCCCTTGAACAATTTATGTAGCCTGTTTTAAAATTAAAGAACGTTTTTTGCAAAACTGTCTTGACATAAGACATGCAGTTTAAGAGGAAAATTGTTATTTAACTCCCTTTGTGATACCGCCTGTTAGCATTGATCTTAAACCACTCTGGAAAGGACAACATAATGTTTTTTGAAGCCAAATTATCTTGAAACAAGACGCCTAACTCTGATGATGCCTGGCAACATTGTTTTTTAATTAATAAATATGACTTGAATAATTGTATGGATGGTCACATAAGGAAAATTAATGCAACAGTGTTATAACTTTGAAATTATACCAGCAACTTCCTTCTTTCCTCATGCCACATGCGGATAATATTTTTCAACCAATCAATATGATTTGAATATTTTTAGGGTTACATAAGAAACTTTCCTGCCAAATTATACAGAAATACCAGACTATCTAAACATTGTGTCACTTTACTTCTTTTCTGATGGGGTAGTTTCCAGAACTCAACACAGAAAGTATTCCTTTATACATTTTGAAAGAAGACACCATTATCAATATTTCTGTGCAGTTCAGTTAAAATTGGTCAAGTAGTTTAAAAGCAGCTGTTGTTTAAATAAATAGTTGCTGGTGGATATTACATGATGGATTAAGGATTATCACAAAAGCTGTGCTGATATTGATTAAATTGTAAGTATTTAGCTACAGTGTCATTTTTTCCCCACTGAGATTTGAACTCAGAACTCCTGGCTAGACCAGGTGTTTTACCAGTTAAAACTATAAGGTCTCAAAATGTACCTAAACACATTTAATTTACGATCAAGATTGTCCTCAAAGAAAGCCACTACTGGTAAATGTCTCGTGTACTTTACCAAAAAAAGGAATTCCTAATAAATCCGAGCTTGTGATAGTTTAATTGTAATTTAAAAAACCTAACAAATGATGTTTTTTCTAATCATTGAATTATAATCTTACAATACTATAATATTCTTATTACTGTGTAGTCTTATGCAACTATGTCCCTTATATCATCTCATGTATTTGCTATGTAAAACATGAGTATACGAAGAAGTTTTTCAAATGCAATTACAAGTAGAATAAGCCATGTTTTTCAAGGATTGAAATAATTTAGTCAATATTTGAAGAGGATAACCAAATGAGCAATTATTGGGCCAAATAATTGTTAAATCAGGCCAGTATTCTCAAAAAAAATGCATTTCCATTGCAAAGAGGATAAGCATTAACCCTTTTCCTCATATAGACGCTTTCTGACGCCTCTGCAGCAGGCGCTTTTTAAAAACATAGTGACTAAAGACAAAATTGCTCACAGCGAGCAATTTCTCCTTTTGCCACAATGTTTTCCACTTTTAGTCATAGGTTATCCATTATAGAGATTTTCTTGACAAAATATGTTCGAAGTCGTCTGCTGCAGAACTGTCGTATGAGGGAAAGGGTTAAGGAACATTCTTATGAAGGTGGATTGCAATAGACAAAGTGGTACAGAAGGAGACATTGTTTAACCCTTTCCCTCATATAGACGCTTTTGGCAGCAGATAGCTTTTTGAAAACATAATGACAAAAGAAGAAATTGCTCAAAATGAGCAATTTCTCCTTTTACCACAATGTTTTCCACTTTTAGTCATAGGTTATCCATTATATTAAGGAGATTTTCTATTTATTGACAAAATATGTTCAAAGTCGTCTGCTGCAGAATTGTCGTATGAGGGAAAGGGTTAATAATACTTTCCCACTTGTAGATGACTTTTGAAATCACTGTGGCAAAGGGAGATAAAGCTCATAGTGAATATTTTATCCTTTTTCAAAATTGTTATAAACTGTATTCTATAGTTTAGCTTTTATCCAAAGAGATTTTCAATATTTTGGCCTAGCTTTTTTTAATGTTGTCTGTGGGACAGGGATAAAGAAAATACAGATGAGGAATGTCACTCATTACATTACATGATGCAAACCAACAAGACCCTGGAAAGAAAGCTTTAGACCCTAGTTTGAAAGAAACAAACAACTTTAAGTTAAGTTAACCTTTTCCCTCATGTGGACGTTTTCTGACGCCTCTGCAGCAGACGGCTTTTTTAATACAGTGTCAAAAGAAGAAATTGCTCAAAATGAGCAATTTCTCCTTTTGCCACAATGTTTTCCTCTTTTAGTCATAGGTTGTCCATTCAATTATCTATAGAGATTTTCTAATTTTTGACAAAAATGTTCAGTCATCTGCTGCAGAATTGTCGTATGAGGGAAAGGGTTAAACATATTGAGCTATTATTTCAACTCAAGATTATCAATAATTTTACTTTCATTTATAGAGATTTTCCATTTGTTTTGCTTAGATGTTTTCAAAATGGTCTGTTGCATATTTGTTTTATGTGAGAAAGGATTAAGGTTAATATTCTTTATTTAAATTGATTATCCATTCTCATTTGGGGCTACACCCCTAAACTCCCGCTTCATCATTAATTCAATTATACTGTGCAAAGACAAAAAAAAATAAAAAAATTAACAAAGAACAATAGGTGACTAGGTCAAACTGAATACACTTTGTGGCAATATAATATAAACAATGTGCTTATGCCTATTAGTAAAAATAACCATATTCAAGAATGCAAATCTGTTGAGTGGACATGCACAGTACATTAATTTTCACCTATTTGAATCAATAAAGTCTTTTCACAATTGAAGGTTATAATTTCATGCTAATCTAGTTTAACTGCCAATTTATCAAAGATTTATTTTAACAGACATCATCAATTTAACGCTTTGAAGCTTTCCCACAAGACAAATCTGCAGAAGACGACTTTCAAAATGTCTACTCAAAAATAAGAAACATCTCTATAATTGTTAAAACCTATATAGAATGAAGATAATTTGCCACACATTGGTCAATATCAGCCCCTTTGAATGATTGTTAACATATTTAATTTTATGTTACCAGACACATTTAACTTTGTATCAACATCAGGGGCTGCGCCCCCGAACCCCTGCAATTTCAATCTGAAAGAACAAGTTTAGTTGCACAGATAGAAAAAAGACTTGTTTATATCTTATTTGAAACCAGCATGAACATTCCAGCTTGCAAAATCCTTGATTTCATTGACTGTGTAGTGTACATGTACTGACATAATATGTTTAAACGTTAACCTATAGGCTATAGACATGAATCTATAAAATCTTGTCGTAATGGAAGGTAGTAACACTAACAGAGTTTAGTAAAATCTGATTGAGAGGAAACTTTTTTCACCAGTGTGTCTATAACACAGTGGACGGCCTCGGCGGTGTTTTGGTAGAACGTCTGCCTTTGGTGAGGGTAGTCCCACATTTATTTGGACTGGTACCATAAGTAACATTATTGCCTCGGTGGTGTAGTCTTAGAGCGTCCGTCTCGTGTGTGAGAGGTCGCGGGTTTTATCCCCGGCCGGGTCATACCAAACACTTAAACAAATATAGATATGGCTTCCCTCCTTGGCGCTCAGGGTTGTGGGGTTAGCATTACGATTGACTCGCTGGTGTCTGGATAAATATACCAGTAGTACTGTTGACTTACCGATGAAAAGCCGTGGTATACCTGAAAACATGTTGAAAGCGGCGTTAAACACCAATCAATCAAATCCACGAGGGCTCTTATGATCTACGTATGATTTAGTGTTTTGGATCGATATCTCTTCCGAGTCCACGGTCGATAAATCGTAAATCGTCAATGGTTTTTTTTCTCTACATAACAACTGTTGTAATGATATGACTGTGTACATCTGAATATATTATATCGACCATTCGACAGATAATATGAGCCGTCCCGCTAGAAAACCAGCAATGTGGACTCTTCTGCGTAATGTATCGACCTTGATCAGCATAAGCATGCAGCGCAGACTAGTTCGGACATACACTTTTCGCCTCCTGTTGATTTTCTGTTTCAGGAAACATTACTCTATACCTGTATCCCTCTGAGACGGAATGTGTCGTCCCGGATTAGCATGCGCGTAACGCGCAGGCTGATCTGGGTCGATACATTACACAGAGTCCATAACGTTGGATTTGTCTTGGAACGGTTCATTTTATATCGTTCTCTTCCATATATTTAATAGTTAAGCTCGTCCATGGAGAAAACTAAATGTTTGCATTTCTGAAACAGTGTTGATTAGGATCAGTCTGTAAACCTTGTTCGTATCAAAAGAATCATCAATAATTGACAGTAGCTTCTAACAAACTTTTATAAGTTATATACACGGATCGAAATGATATATCCCTGTTTAACCCTTTCCCTTATATAAACGCTATCTGACATCTCTGTAGCAGACAACTTTTTAAATCATTGTGATAAAAGAAGAAATAAAGGTTGTATTTTGTACTATTTTTAAGTTGTCTGCTGCATATTTATTGTATGTGGGAAGGGTTAAAGTTAAACGCAAAGGAAGCAGGTCATTATTACCATTGTTAAGGTTTTTGGTATGACCCGATCGGGATCTAGCCTTAAGTCGGACGCTTTAACACTGCACAACAGAATAATTGAGCAAAATATTAGTTTGTGTAGCAGTAAAAATTAAATGTGCTATGTTTGTGTGACGGAATTTGAAAAAAAAAATGTGGCAAATTGAGAAATTAATTGCTCGTGATCAGTAATTTCTCCCTTTGTCACACTAATATATACACTGTTCAATACTTAAACTCTTCTCTAAAACGATTTTCTATAGTTTTGCCAAAATGTTCTCAAAGTTGTCTGCAACAGATTTGTTTTATAAGGGAAAGGTTTTGTAATCCTTTAAGTAATCTTTCAGGTTTTTTAGATATTCACTCAACGTTCACGATCGAATTTAATCAACACCCTCTATATGTCTCATCTAAAATAATACTAATATAAAGAGAGCGGTATTAACTCCACCATGTCGTGTTAAAATGCTAGTACATGTCGTCGAATTGAGGTATTATTGAATCTCAAACACCAACCACTCGCCCATAGAGAATTCTTTCATTTTTTCATGATATTTAGTACACTTCATCTATATTGTTTTGAGTGTTTTACTATTTCAACTTACAGAAACAACATCCTTTTTACTATGTTAATCTGTTTAACATTAATAGTTTTGCTTATATTAAAGTAGGTCTCGGAAATTGGTAAACATCAATCAGTAATGCAACGGAAATGGTGATAAAGATACACAATTGCGTGAGTTTTAACATGTTTAACCAAATATATATACAGTTGTAAGCAACGGGTATGTACACATGAAACGATGAGCAGCAATGGATACTGTTGTTGAAATTTCTATGTCATTTTATGCCAATTGAATTATCACTAAATGAATCCTTCATAACCATGCTTTTAACATATAATTTAGGAATGATGGCAACCTCTGGCATCGTTGATCTTTGGACTAATGCCGACAATGTGAACTGGTTGAAGGGGGTTCGGGTCATGGAGATCACCGACGAGGATATTAGACCATTTGTAGAAACAGAAATTACCTTGTTCCATCGTGACATCAGTTCAAACTTCAGACATAGATCTCTTTGTGGCAGGTGCAAGTCGATTAACGCAAGATATTGCTCAAAAAGTATTTGCGTTGGTATAACGTCACAAATCGAATCGGTCCATCGTTTTAGCACACCATGTTACAAGAACTCTGATATAACAAAATGGTTGTCTGATCCTTGGGAAATTGCAAAATGTTACATGTCCCGGAGTAAGGATTTGGAAGGAAAGCCGGTGTCTGATATAGATTTTCCAAGCGTACTCAACGTTGTCATCAACAATACACGTTTCCAAAAACTCATAACTGCCGTTGATATGACCAAGGACGACAATATCTTCTGCAAGGTATTTATTTTAGTTTTTAGTTCTTTATAATCAACTTTTTTAAAGCACATCCATTGTTTTTTTTTAAGTCAACATTTAGGCAAAAAATATACTTGTAATTTGCTCAGAAATCGTTTATAAAATGAATCTTGTTCAGGTATTGAAATAATTATTTGACATTTGACTATTGAGAAGATGCAAGGAAGAAATATGACAAATGAATCTTTCGCGATAAACTGTTATTTGTGGTGTTGTAGATGCCAGCAGTTATTAAACTTTGTCGAACTGTATGCGACTGTAAACAAAATATGCGTACTCTGATTTTCACGGTTTGAGAATAACTAAGATAAACCTGAACGATCCTGCAGACTAACAGTGATTTATATTATTAGCTATCTATTCATTAATGATATATTCCCCATGTAATATATTAACATATTGTTTATTCTCATGCTGTCATGTGTCCATTCCAAAACTTTTAAACAGTTTAAAGGACTTTCAAATCGAAATTTTCACTACATTGAGACGAAGTGCATGTTACAACTAACTTAGTTCAATGTCAAGATCGCAATTATATCTCAGTAATATGACTAAATGTGGTGTCCGCTCAGTAACTGTTGAAGCACTTGAAGGATTTTGAAATTACTCGCCACAACTGGTCAACACTTTGAGACTTTATGCAGAGCGCATGCAACAAGTAGCTTGATTCAAGGTCAATGTCACAGGCAGACGTCATATAACGTTATTTTTTTTCCGCTCCATATCTCTTGAATTTCTTGAAGGTTTTTGAAATTACTCTCCTCAAATGTTCACTGTATTGAAATGATGTGCAGAGGCATTGTTTCTGCCATACTTATTTTATTCAAACATCCTGCATTAGTATTACTGATAAACTACCCCAGGGGAGATGCATGATTTGGTTTCAAAAACAACTATTTAGCATTAGTAGAGACGTAGATTTACAATACGTAAGGACTTGTAAAACATCGGGGGGAATCGTATCAGTTGGGTGAATTCAGCCGAATTGGGGTTAATGAAACAAATTTACAAACTGGTTTTATAATAGATCGTCAGACCGTCGGGTTAAACGTTTTGACTACTTACAGACGCATTTCGACGCATTTGCCACAGACGACTTTTAAAGACATTGTGGAAAAGGGTGAAAAGGCATTTGTGCCTAGACGTTTTTAAAGTCATGTGCTTCAGACTTAAAGTATGTGGAAAAGGAGTGAAATCCAACCATTATCACATTACAATGTCCATTGTTGCTCTTTCATAAATGATTGATTACAAACTTACGTTTGATTGTATTTAATAAGAACATGTTTCGGCAAACCTGCATTGCTTGCTATTTACATAACATTATATCTTTTTGACACTATTTGAAGGGACGGACAGCAAGAAACGAAGCTATGCACTCAAGAAAGCACCAAATGACAGCACATGATTTGAATCACTACTGCGACATCTTTATTGACATCGTAAAGGAAATCGGTAAAGACAAGGCAAAATGTGTGTGGAAGATTGAACAGGTAACCTGATTATAACAAATATTTCCAATGGCATAATTAAACCGACAATAAGAGCTCGTTAAAAGGGATATCAATAACGATAATATTGCGTACAAATACAACTATTGTCTATTTGCGCTCATTACCAAACTCTAGAAGATTAGAGGGTGCGTGTTTAGCTAGATTGTGAACTGACAATACATTAACAAGACTGTTCGGAGGAGGGTGGTGATCTTTTCTTTGGTGTTAGCGAAGTTCCAAAAACAATTTTCCCATGACATATTAATTGTCACACAATGTAAAGGTTTCATTACACTTTATTTAAAACAGTACTACATGTATGTAGCAAAGTAGCTAATTATGTTCAAAACCAGGTATTTGAAGATTTGGTAGAGAAAGAGTATTTTGATTTTTGATAAAACAGCTAAGTCCAATATACGTAAGATGCTGATTACAACCAAACACACATTTCAATGCTATTGATGTAAACAGGTAACACGCCTTACATTACAAAAAATATATAAAATTATGAGTTGAACAGCACAGTTTTCGATACTCAAAATTCTGTTTTTTCCTTCGTTCACTTGCGACATAAGATTACATTGACACCACGTGTACCTGTGTCAGGAAACTTTCTCCTATGAAATGTCCAAGCTCTGTCTGCACAGTTTTTCCAAAGCTTGTTTTGGGTTTACCAGATATTTTTTACAGAGTACAGTTAGGGAATTTTGGGGTGGTCGACTCTGATTCATTCTGAAGAAATGACACGGCATATTTATTGAATTACTGTGGTTAAAATACGACAGTCATGAACATATCTTTATTTGATTTTGAGCGAACAGCCGTTTTTCATATCTGCCCGTATGATCCACCATTGTATTTAGACATATCTCTAAAAATGAAAGGTACTTGCTAATAAAATGGTTAAGACCAATACGTGTATCTGTATAATCTATAAGAATTATGTTATGTGAATTTTTATGTTGGCATACAGTTTCAAAATGTTGTTAAACGTCGTCTATAGATAGATTGCATTACATTCCAAATGAAAAGTTATGAAGGTACATGTAGGCTGACGAACTTGACGTAATTGCTGCATATAATTTTGTAAACATTGTGGCAATTTTCAAAGTAAACTGCAAAGTAAACTGCTACAGATTTATTGTATGTGGTTAAGATTGTTAAGTTATGTATATTTTTTGACATAATGATTTATCACTGGGGAATATTATTACGATGCTGGTCTTAGTGTAAATATCTGAAAAAATATATATAATTTTGATAAAATCAAATCACGAAAATTATGTAAGCACATGTAAACCATATAATTTAATGTCTGAGGTAATTGCTGCACATGATTTTGTAAACATTGTGGCAATTTTCAAAGTAAACTGCTACATATTTATTGTATGTGGTTAAGATTGTTAAGTTATGTATATTTTTTTACATAATAATTTATCACTGGGGAATATTTTTACGATGCTGGTCTTAGTGTAAATATCTGAAAAAATATATATAATTCAAAATATATAAAATCAAATCACGAAACCATATAATTTAATGTCTGGCGTAATTGCTGCACATGATTTTGTAAACATTGTGGCAATTTTCAAAGTAAACTGCTACAGATTTATTGTATGTGGTTAAGATTGTTAATTTATGTCTATTTTAACGTATTGTTTCAAGGTCAGAGATACACCGTTATCAATAACTGCAGAGGAAATTGTAAAGCTTAAAGAACTGGCAGCAATACATCAAGAGTTTCCAGAAATGAAAAAGAAAATATGGGATGAGGCAGAACAAGTGGTGAAATATCTCAAGAACGAAGCAGAAAAGGGTATTTGGTTATTGCAAATTTCACTTTCATTTCGCCTTATACCGCTCATTAATTGAATAATGTTTTCTGTGAATTAATAATTATGTCAGGATACGCTAATCTTGTTTAAAGTAAAGTTCAGTGATGTGAGTGTTAATTAACTACTTTCATGTTTATATTGACACCACAACGTTTGCAGACTAGGAATAAAAATTTACCTTACATCGCTCCTGAAACTTACGTCTTGCATTGACTTGGAAATAAGTTAACCGCGCCCAGATCCTGCTTCAACGAAGAGGCTGTGATGATACAAGCAAAGGTTGAAATTGCTCTATACGGGATTCGAACCTTCTTCCATTATATCAAGAGACCAGCGCTTTGTCACTATGTCTTTTTCTCCCAGTAAAGTGGAATAAAGAGTTTATGTTTCTCATCAATAAATTTGTGTATACACCATTTCAATTCATTCGTTATTCCATACACTTCTTATCTGAATTAATGATTTCAATCAGTATCTACTTATAAATCTGAATTGCCGATCATATATTGTTTAAAAGACACTGTTACTCTATTAGTGATCTCATTTATTTAACAGTTAACGGTACAAGTTTGATACCCAACTTCATTGAAGGATGTAAAGAGTCCCTTTACAGACTTACCGTAGACCATATTCGCCAGCAGCATTCTGACCTTATCAGAAACGATGACTGGACGGTTGAGAAATTTGTCGGCTGTCTTCATCTCTGCCACGACAAGGAGAACTTGTCGCAAAGGCACCATTCCTGTCTTTTCCAGGAAACGCATACTGCGGAGGATATAAGGAAATGGGACCTTTTTCTTCTCTGTTTCATATTAACAAATAATTTTCCCATACCGTTGGCCAAGAACGTGTGCTTATATCTGAAAGACGTAATAGAGGTTCGAGACAAGCTTCGTCTCAACCAGATTGCACAGCCGAATATTTCAATGTTATGTGATTACCTGGATGATCCGTTAAAATCTGATATACGACGGATATTCAACAAGACACACACCGTATCTGACATGATTCTTACACATACCGACCTCCATTCTTGGTGCAAAGATGAAGAAGCATTCAGTGAAAAGTCTACATATAAGTTCACATTTTACTTATTCTAAACTAATCATGCATGGTAATTTCAAACACAACCAACGTATTCTCCGGACATATAATAGAGAAAAATAAAGTGTTCATATTCTGGTAATGTATAATTTCTTGATCTTAACAAAAGTAGGAATACTCAAGATATGACATTTTGTATACTGTGCAATTGTCATAGCTTAATACATTATCATACATAATGGTGCAAAATGAATGAAGACTATCATGCTAATGGAGTTTTTAAGGCAAAGTAATCAGATAGAATTTGAAGATGGATGCTTACTATACTTAATATGGCGTTGAGGTTGAGATTTTTTACCGCTATACATGATAATGATTATGTTAATTGAGGTCATCGTGGACATTGGAACTAATGTTAACAATTGAACTCATGAATGAAAGTGTATCCACTCAAAACGACGCCTCGGCTAACAGTATTTTCCTCATGTTGACAATATGTACTGTCACACTGGAAGCCATGCCATATTTATATAATATTGTCATGATCATCCGAACGAGCTTCGGAAGTTTCCGTGGTCATTCGGAACGCGCCTCGGACAATTCCGTAGCGTACGGATAAAGGCGAAGGATATTAATAGGCGGCTCATGGGATTCCCCGGTCTTCCCCTGTTACTATTTATAAAACGGTGAATATCGCTAGATATTTTTTCTAAAAAATTACTTTTTATCCAATGAAAAGGCGTCTATTTATAGGTTATATAATAATTACACTTATTGTATACTTTGATATTGTTCCTTCTTGTTTCCATATGAACAAAGGATGCAATATCATTTGTTATATCATAAATGACGTCGCCGGAGTGTAATAAAGCCATTGATTAAATTGCGTATTCAACTAGTGTAAAAACAATGCTACGTAACGTGACGTCATAACGTAACGTTTAGCGTTGTAAATACGCGCGCTTTATAGCGACGTTTATATGGATATAGCGCTGTAAATTATTAAATTAGTATTTATGATATAAAAAGAACATTACATTCGTGGTCATTCAATACGAAATTTATTAAACTCGTTTTCTAAAAGTGATAAAAACTCGCCAAGGCTCGTTCTTATCAATTTCAGAAAACTCGTTTAATAAATTCCGTATTGAATGACCACTCATGTAATATCCTCTATATATTGCACGGGTTGATATTGCACTGGAATCTTTTTCACGTGACGCTAAGGACGGAACTATTTCCATACACTAACGTTACAAAGCGCTCTCATCCAACCTTTCATGATTTAGAGACCAGCTAACTTCTACTTCTACTTTACTGTCAGGGCTTAGTGCATCGCAGGCAAGTGAAGCCATTAACATGGTTAAAACAACTAATTAGGCATATTTAAAAATATAAATGAAATAAAACAAACATATGTGTTGTTTAGGCTGTGTATCAATGTAGACGGGACTTGAATCAGTTTACAGATGTGATCTGCTCAAGGTTTGACTCTCTGATAGTCCTAGGAAAAAGCTGTGCTTATACAGTTCGTAGTACATCGTTTGGTACATCTTTTATAGATGACACGTAGTGAAAAAAATCGATAGACATACACAAAACCCAATCTGGTCTATTTATAGCGTTAGCTATGCTAGTAAATACGTACGTAGTTTCTGACGTAATAATATGACGTGTACATGTCAATAATATTGCTCGATTGTTGTTTTGATTGTCGTTGACGATCTATTATAAGTGTATCAACAAATAAAGAGGGATTCATAACTGCTAGGATGAATAAGCAAATGATTGTTTTAAAGGTAGATCTTCAGATTTGTTTTGTTATCCTCCGATGTGAAGTTTATCAACGCAGTAGCCTTTATATGCATATCAAAGATGTGTGTTCGCTTTACTGAACATAATGCGATGTCAAAAGGCCCTTTTAAAGGGGCATCTAAATCGTTATAAAAAAACAAATATCCAGGCATAAATACAAGAATAAGATAATACACGAGTTCTTAATGAAAAACACTGTTAGAAAAGGCGTTACACATAATTTTGTCGACGATTCCAATTTCGAGTCGACAACCTTAGCAACCAGCGTAAAGGAGAGTATAATTGCGCGATATATCGTTAATGTTTATTTATCTTAACAATCCAAAACGACTCTAATAGTGTGACGTGTTTAAAACAAACAAAACGACACATTTTAAATAGCCAATATCAAATTATACAATAAAAAAGTTATTGCATGATTATGGGAATCTATTGTGTTGGGACTCGTTCCTTCGGCGGAGTTCTGCCCTCGCAAGCTCGGGCGACTCAGCCGAAGGAACTCGTCCAACACAATATTTTCCCATATTGATGCAATAACCTATATTATTGAGAATTTGAAATAAAAAAAAACAGTGCATGATTTGTTCTTCTATGTTATGGAAAAATAACATGTTCAGTTGTTTTGAGGCAGTATTCGATTAACGGACATAACAAGGTGTTCTTATGAAGGGTATGTGATAACAAAAATGTGATCGGTAAATCCTTGTCCTAAGGTATTCCGTGATCTGCAGTTAGCCCCTTGCTGGCAGCACTTTGAATGCTTTGATTACAATTAATCCGATAGCGATAACATGGAATAAAAAGTTATGTATAAGTTTTTTTGACATAAAGAAGTTGTTGTATGACAGCAATTCTCGACTATTCAAATAATTGTCAGTTTTTGAGAATATCTAAGCTCGGAATAGCTCTTTTGATCGTAGGCCTGAGTGGGTTAATTACAACGCATCAGAACGCCTTCGTGCTTAATTCCTGCGCATCAGAACTCCAAACCATTGTTTATTCGCCAACAAACCACGGTTTTTAAAAGGTCATTTCGATTCTAACATGACCCGACACCTTAACAAAGGGAAATAAATGCACTTTTTAGCAAACCAGTTTACCCACCAGTTTTACTTCCCTTAGAATGCGAGGTGTGTGCTGTTTCATCAATTGTGACTACCCACTGCATTATACGCATAACTGCAGAAAAAAACGACATAGAGGGGTAGACTCAGCAACAAGACAATGTAATTTTATTTAATTAATTTAGTTTTCATTGTACTACACAAGTTAACAATATGTATTGACATTGACAAAAACATATCAACAACAACAAGTCTGTGCTGACCTGTTCTAAACATAGAAATTGAATACACGTCAATTCCGTCAATGATTACACAGCGACAAACAAGCTGGGTAGCTCTGTTACTTCAAAGGTAAATCTTGTGGCCACCTGCTTAGTAGGGCTCATTGATTATAATACGCATTTTCTCACAAGTCCGTCAGAGACATGTTTAATAATTCTCCATTACCCATCTAACCGCCTGGCTGTACAAATAGCCCAAATAGGTGGCATGTACGGTAGATTTATCGAGTAAACCATTGCAGACGACGTAGTATACTATACATGTTATGTTTCTGTACATCACGTGACGCTGAATGACAGGCTTATACGCGAGGGGATAAATGGAATAGCCAATGTGAAAAGTAGTGCATTTCCATTGGTTATTGACGAATAATCAACGGTTATTTTCTTCGCTCTCTATAGGCAAGGAAAACAACGTCATGTTAGAATTGTTGATATAAATTCTTCTTTATGTACACTGTCTTATTTTCATAAACACTTAACCATACAGAGCAAGGTGAGCGTTACATGGCCACCATGATCTTCTTTTGTTGTCTATATATGTGTTGAGGTAACACAGAAGGAAGCAAAAAATACATATTCAAAAAGGGACATTCAATTGCCAAATCGCATGCCAGATGTATGTGTCTTTGTGAGATTTGAATTTACCTAAAAGACATGATAAGTCTAAAAACAATCAACCGGGTCAGACCTGCCTCGAATTTTACAATCCAGTAATGGTATATATCGAGCCAATAGACTTGTGCACACCAAAACGCTATGTAGTAAAGAGTTGCTGGATTACATGGACAACTTTTACCAGAGCTGTCAAAGCCCTTAGGGGGCATAACCTTGCTATAGAAGAGTTTTGTAACAGTTGATTCAACATTTCTCAATTATTTCATCTTCAAAAGAAGCATAATTGTACTGACAGATTTATGTAAAACGCACATTTAACTTCACCTTGTATGTAATGCTATATATTAGGCCTTCGGCACATGCACATGTTACATCATAAGTACATAGCATGTTACGTGTGAACAGTATTTACATGATAATGATACATACACATAATACCAAAACTCGGATATCCATTATATTATATACTACTAAAAGGTTAAGGATATGGCTAATGTTAGACAGATTCCTCTACCCCTGTATACGACTTTTGAATATACTAAGATCATGGTAAGCGTCAAATCAGTAGATCTGTGTATGATATCAAAGTACAGATATATCGCGTTCCAAAGAAACACCTTGCAAACCAGCCTATAATAAGCTGAAGTAACGTATTCTTTAAGGAAAACAAACTATGTATAGCAACACAGAATGACAACAAATGTTATTCAAAAGAATTTAGATATGTTTTTCTTAATGTAAACGCATTATGGATAAACATATCTAGATTTCGTTTCAAAACAACATTTTGCGATGACATCAGATCGTAACGTTTGTGAATACTAGGTTTTTCGAAAACATTTTGTGGAAAATATCTACATCGCAAATCATAATAATAGCTAGTAATAAACAAATTTGTGTGCGCCATTAACTTGGTTTAATGCCATACTATTTAGTAAAAATCATAACTCATACATATATAGGACACCATTTATTGATTTTCAGATAAAGTAGACGTTCCATCGGTATTTGTTGTTTCACTTACCTTTAATGGGGTCTTTATATGGTCCCATTAACAAATTTCTATAAAATGATTTACAAGTCAGCATTAATTCGCTAACCGCCTCTGGTATTTTCTTACATGTATGCTATTCATTTTGAATTGCCTTTTTACAAAGATATTTAAAGTACGTTTATTAGTAGTCTATACAACTCATCTATAAAACATATTTAATAATTTAATCAACCCAATTATAACGATCGAATTCATAGACATGACTTTTACCAAATTAAAGAATAGCAAACACACTACAAAAGTACCAATGCATCCATGTTTGTACACATCATAATATATATTTTACTAGCAGGCGAAAGTGAATACCATTCACTTAAGGTTTAATGTTTTGCTAATTTGGTAACAGTGAATCATTAGAAATGAAGAAATAAAAATTCAGTTCACAAGTATGCATAATAAGGACATGTATGGCTATAATTGTAGACAATAGAAACCAAGCAGAGAATAATAAACGGATTTTCAAAGTGATACAAGATTTCAGTGCAAGACTATCTCAAGTTGAAAAGAATAAGGGAAGTGGTAAGTAGTCTTTTTAAATAAATATATGATAAATGCTTATATATGTAAAATACCCCAAGTAAAGCCGTTTAAATTAATTGTCTTGACTTTACTAATATTGGCAATATGACTGGTAGATATGTCGTGAAGCCACTTGATGAGCGATTGTGATTTGTTTCATTATTCAGGTATCAAAATATAAACGAAACGCTTACCTTAAAAAAAGAACACGTTTTATTTCGTTTTGTAATTAATCATGATATCGAACCATTCATATCTTTGTATAATGTTTATATGATATCTATTACAAAACTTATAACTGTGCAGGTATATAATTGACCGTATTCTGGTCAATATTTGTCTGATCGCTAGGTCACTAGTTCAAATTGAATGAAAATCTTGTTAACACTTTGGGTGCCGCATTTTTTGCTTCAGCAGCTTGAAATTGGTCACAATGTTTGTCTAAATAATATCTAGGCCAAGTTTGGATATGGGTCATGCCGGTTTAAAAACTAGGCCACTAGGCCAAATTGAAGGGTAATCTTGTTAACACTCTGGATACTGCATTTTTAATTTCAGCATGATGAAACTTAATCAGAATAATTTTCTTGGTGATATGTAGGCCAAGTTCGAATATGGGTAATGTTGGGTCAAAGACGAGGTCACTAGATCAAATTGAAGGAAAATCTTGTGAACACGTTGGATGCCACATTTCTTGCTTCAGCAGCTTGGTCAGAATGTTTGTCTGAATTATATCTAGGTCAAGTTCGAATATGGGTCATATTGGATCAGAAACTAGGTCAATAAAGGAAAATATTGTTCAAACTCCGGAGGCTTCATATTTACTTTGAGCAAGTTGAAACTTTGTCAGAATGTTGTCTTGATGATATCTAGTCCATGTTGGAATATGGGTCATATAAGGTAAAATAATATAGATCACTAGGCCAAATGAAGGAAAATAGTGTTAACACTGTGGAGGTTGCATTCAGAATAATTGTCTTGATGTGTTTTGCATTGCAGTACATTGTATAATTAAGGTGAGCGATCCAGGGCCATCATGGCCCTCTTGTTTACTAAACAGATGATCGTATCTGTTCTGCTAAATATGTTTTTTAAATTGTAGTTGCAGATTTGAATTCCCGTTTGGAACGATTGGAAAAACAGATCGCTGATGTAGATGAACCTATAAGCGAATCAGGTCAGTAATACCACGTCAACTGGCTGTTTAATGAATCTTTAAGTAAATGGATAAATAAATGCCTGCACGAAAGGCTATTACTAGATTAGCAAATGCAGAAGGCTTACACTCTGCTATAATCGAATTTTAGATATTTGTAAATTAATAGCGATTACGATCAGATTTCTTATTGCAATTTGTGTGATTTAAACAGTAGTTTGACTTGAATGATATGCTGATACAAATGTATTGAATGAAACTTTGGTTAGGTAGTCAATACGTTTAAGGCTAATTCCTTAATACAGAATGTTGATGCAAACTCATCTTTCAAATGTATGCAACATGTAAATTTGATTGAAAATGTGCACATGACTTTATTCAATTGCCATTTTCGCTTTGACAAAGATACAGAACAAAAGTTCTTAAAAGTAACGGTATTGACTAAACATCTCAATAAACAGTGTTAGAAGAAAATTTAGATATAAATACACGTATTCACAGAACGATACAGACTCGGAAAAAAATAAGCTATGAAGGTGGTGTTTCTGGTTTGTTTTTCAATAATTTCATAGGATTAAACTGACTTAAAAAAAGTATTTAGATTTGTGTTACAAAGTGCCCAATGTCACAATAAGTGAAATTATTTGCAATAAATATCTATTAGTGGTAAAGTTCAGTGGAACCCATTAAAAATGAAGCAAAACGATCATTATTTAGATGTTTATGGTACTGGAAAGTGAAATTAGTACTCTAATTTTATCCCAGAATAATGATTCTAATATTTCAAGACAACTTCTGAACAGTTTTAAAACGTTGACTATACTATCTATAATCCGGAGTTCAGCACCTTTAAGCATTATATTCTACGTACCATTTTCAGATCGTAAATACGAAGCGGAGTCCTCATACTGAGGTAAGCAGCATACATTATAACTGGATGTACTAAGTAGGCACAGTATGTCAATCGACTTAACGGTATTACAGCTCGCCAAGACAGCAACGTGTTCACTGGACCTGCAACATGGTATATACATATGTTTCTCTTCTTAATGGGTTTCAATGTTTAATGCTGGACCTACAGCATTGCATAGTATATAAATACGTTACTCTATTAACGGTTGTAATGCTCGCAAAGATAAAACATGTCCTGATTGGACCTGCAGCATGGTATAAAGGATAAGTTACGCTGCCTGTTTGCGTTCTAGCTCGTCAAGACAGCATCGTGTTCACTGGACCTAAGATGGCATGGTATATAGATATGTTACTTTTTTAACGG